>JAQQTP010000073.1:4590000-5165000 GCA_029884605.1 Ormosia emarginata | reverse complement strand
TATCAAACTTATCTCAATAAATTAGGGATAACTTTCTCTATAAATATGCGATTTACTTGGTGGCGTTTAAAAATCTCATATTGAAGATTAGATAAAGATTCTCAAAGAGATATAATTTGTTGCAAATTCGGATCTTCGCACTCTCCTTACCATGTTTCAGTAATTAGATTATATCTTGGGCTATAGAGATTAGATCGAGGCGCCATTTGTGACATTGAAAAGATAACATAAAATCCTAAAACTTATCTGTTGAGATCGAGGGCAGATTCGGTCATCTTGAGGGTGAGAAAAATCATGCAAGTTAGATACGAAAAAGTATCAGCTTTTCTATTAAAAAAAAAAAAGAAAACGAGTTTAGCAAAGGAGCTCTTTTTTAGTTCAAAAAAATACACGAAAATTACAGAGGTTTGGAGGCTCAAAGGTAGTGGTAGTGGAGACAAAGACTTCACTTGGGAGGCTTAGAGGAATTCATCATTGAAGATTTCTAAGATCTTTCTCTTATAGGATTTTCTTCATGATGGTTCTTTTATCAATTTATTTATTTTCTGCTTCTTTTGCCATGAGTTGCTATATTTTTTCTCTTACTAGGGTGAACATGTAACTTGATTCAATTGACATGCATTAAGATTGAATTTTTAATTAATTTCTTTCCTATTCAACTTGAGTGGTTATTATGATTCTTAATGCTTTTATGAATTAGACGTCCTTTATAAATTGATCTAGTGAGATATGTGTAGAATCAAAATATTTGCATATGACTTAGACTATAAATAATAAGTTCTATGATTTATAATAATATAGGAATATAGGTTATAGGTTGTATGAAAAAATTGTAATATTTTCCATGATAATTCATAGAGCAAAAAGGTCATGCCTTTAAGAGTTGATGTTTAAATTAAGGAATTGACTAGCCTTTAATAATTAAAGAGAATTAATCCACTAAGGAATTGTGTTTTAATTAATTAAGAGATTTTCCTCATCAATTGAATGATTCGAAGTTAATCAGAATAAAGGTCCCAAAGCTACTCTATTGTCTATGATAGATTGTTGAATTAAATGAAGTCGGATCCCTAGCATATTTACCATTGCTTGTTTGCACCTAAATTTGTTATCGTGTTCTCTTACTATTTTTAATTTATATGTTTTTACCTTATTTTATTTTTCTTTCAATTACTTTTTTTTTTCTTTTGAACTCTTTTTAATCTTAATTTTTGATAGCCTAAATAATGTTAATTTAATGAATTAGTACTTGACAACATAATCTATGTGGGACGATACTCTTTTTCATCATTATATTACTTTTGCGATTTAGTATACTTGCCAATTGAGCAACAAGTTTTTGGTGCCGTTGTCAAAGATTATTTGATTGTCAATATTAAAAAGTAGTTAGAAAGACACTAGTTTAGACATTTATTTTTCTTTGTTTAATTTTATTTTTAAATTGTTTCTCTTTAATTCACTCTTGTTTGTTTTATTCATGCGAGGTACTGTAAATCCAAAAACATTACTTTTTGATCCGGAAATTGAGAAAACCGCAATGGCAAACAGAAAAGCAATAAGAGAGAGAAGGAGAATTGAAGAAAAAATCATGACAACACCAAATGAAGAAAGAAGTCGCACTTTGGGAGATTATGCAACTCTTACTTCTGAAAGGTGTGCAACCAATATAGTGCGACCTTCCATCCAAGCCAATAATTTTGAAATCAAATCAACTCTTCTACAGCTAGTTTAGCAAGAGTAGCTTGGGGAAAATTAGTCAGAGGATCCAAATTTACACATCAAAAATTTCTTATAGTTTTGTGATACCAACAAGTTCAATAGAGCAAGTGATGATGTTATATGGCTAAGGCTTTTCCTATTCTCTCTAAGGGATAAGCCTAAGGGCTAGTTACAAGTTCAACCTCAAGGAAGCATTACTACTTGGGATGATTTGGTTAGCAAGTTTCTTACTCGGTATTTTCCTCTATCAATGTTTGTGAAAATGGGAAGTGAGATCACATGTTTCATTCAAAATAAAGGAGAATCCTTATATGAAGCTTGGGAATGATATAAGGAATTGCTAAGAAGATGCCCTCATCATGCATTTGAAATATGACAACAAGTCCAAATTTTCTATAATGACTTGAATCATTCTACTAGAGCTATGGTGGATGCGTCTGCAGGTGGGTTTCTCAACACCAAAACTCCTGAAGAAGCTCAAGAATTGTTTCAAACTATGGCTACAAATGAATATCAAATGTCTAGTGGAAGATCAATGATTAAGCAGGAAGTCATGGAGCTTCGTACCTTTGATGCTATGCTTGCACAAAACAAGACTCTTTCTCAACAAATAGCCAATCTTACTAAGCAAATTGGCAAGATGCAAGTAAGCTCAGTCAATCATCAAGTTTTAACTTACGATTTCTATGAGGAAAATCATGTTAATGGTGAATGTGAAGAGAGCAATTCAGGTTTTACCTCTTAAGAGTAAGTTAACTACATGAGCAATCCTCCAAGACCTCAAGGCAACCCATATTTAAACACTTATAATCCAGAGTAGAGGAATTATCTAAACTTTTCTTGGAATAATCAAGGATGCAACAAAATGCTCAACAAGAAAAGAAATCTCCTTTAGAGAGTGCTCTTGAAAAAATCTCACAACAAACATCTTCCTTTGTCCAATAAACTACTAATTTTATACAGGAAACAAGAGCCAACTTCAAAAATCAAGAGGCAACTATTCGAAGTCTGGAAACCCAAATGGGTCAGATATCAAGACAACTCGTAAAGAAACCCCCGAGTAGCCTAGCTAGTGACACTGTGATTAATCCGAAGGAGTAGTGCATGGCAATCTCCTTGAGGAATGGCAAAGTTGTTAGTCCTTAATTGAAAGAAGATGATACTAAAGAAGTAACTAATCCTCCAAGAGAAGACTAAGGGAAAGATAAGTCATCTTTGAATAGCAAGTTAATTGTACCGACATAAGAAGTCTCTAATGGAAAAGAATTGAAGAGAGAAAGGAGAAAGAAGAATGATCTAGATTGGGACAAATCTCATGAGCCATCTCTTTATGTCAAGGTCCCATATCTTTAAAGGTTGAAAAAGCAAGATCAAGAGAAGCAATTCTCTAGATTCCTTAATGTTTTCAAGAAACTACGAATCAATATTCTTTTTGCAGAAGCACTTGAGCAAATGTCTTCTTATGTCAAATTCATGAAGGAATTGCTATTCAAGAAGAGAAAGTCGAAAGAGGATGAGACGCTCATGCTTACCAAAGAGTGTAGTGCCATCATCCAAAAGAAGTTTCCTCCAAAATTGAAGGATCCTAGTAGCTTCTATATTCCTTATGTTATTGGGAAGTTGACTATTGAGAAGGCCTTATGTGACCTTGGTGCTAGTATAAACTTGATATTGTTGCCAATATTCAAGAAGCTTGGCATTGGAGAAGTCAAGTCAACCATGATATCTCTTCAACTTGCAGATCAGGCTATTAGATACCCATATGGTATTGTGGAGGATGTGCTAGTGAAGGTAGATAAATTCATTTTTTCGACTGACGTTATAAAGTTAGGTATGGAAAAAGATGCTAACATCCTTCTTATTCTTAGAAAATCATTTTTAGCAACTTCAGGAGCTTTAATTGATGTACTTAGGAGTGAACTCATCTTGAGAGTGGATGGAGATCAAGTGACTATCAATGTCTTTGCTAAGTCTTTACCAATATCAGATCTCTATGCCCCTGTTAATTGCATTGAAGGTAAGTCTCAAAAGGATTTGACTAGTAAGGGTTCTTCAGTATTAATTGATGTTAACCCTCCATTTCCAAGATTATTAAAATAGATACGGGTCCTCCTATTGTCCATGATTTATTGCAAATTGGTTCCTCATATTTTGATCAATTGAAATCACCATGACCTAGTGAAATCTCTCATGCCAAGGCACATTTAGGACAACCAATACCATTTGGAGTTCAAAATACCTTTAAAGGCATCTCTAAGGTCATTGAGCAAAGATTGAAGCATTACTTTGAAAAAGGGAAGAAGTTATCCTCTTTATCTTACTTTAAGCCACCTTGATCAACTTGAACAAAGGGCAAAGTCGATCTAATGACTATAAACAAACGCTTCTTGGGAGGCGACCCAAGTTTTCTTTCTTTTTCTTTACTTTTTTATCTTTAAATTTGTTGATTTTGGTAGTTTTAGTTAGTAATTTCTTTTGGTTCACTAACAGTCTTTTGTGTAGTAACGTGTCTTCATTTTGTTTCTTTAAGGTTTTGTGCAAGGGATATAGGTCTCGAAGTTGCGGAACTAAGTTTGTATAGGGAGTTAGCTTTAAGTTCAGTAATTTAAATATTTGAGTAAGTATAATTGTTAAGGAGAATACGAAGTTCTCTCTTCCAAAAACACCCAACTTGTGTTCTTTAGCCCATAAACCCTTACCCTATGTTTTTCTTATGTTTTCATATTCCACTTTGTGTGTCACTAAGGACATTGCCATATTTTAAGTTTGGGGGTGAGCCCTTTCAATTTCGATTAGTTATTTGTGATAACCACGCCAAAGGCATGGTTATATGCCTACTAATTCTAGTATAATTCCCTTGATTTTACCCTTTTTTTTAAAGCTATTGCCGACGATAAATTGCAAAAATTGATTGTGAGATTGTGATTTAACTTAGTCAATAAAAAGATGGTGAATTCTCATTCTTTTTTTTGTCTTTGCAGAAAACACCGAAGAAGAACGGATTTGAAGTCTCCAAGGAAGACTATAAGCAATTGTGAGATCACGGGCGCCCAGCGCTATTTAATTGCGCCTGAATACCCTTGAAGACTTCGGAGGAAATCCACCTTTCATACAACACCTAGGCGCTCAAGACAAAGCGCCTGGCGCCCGTGAATCATGAAGAGGATGCGTGTGGACATATAGCGCCTAGGCGCTACGTAATAAATGCGCTCAAGACGTTAATATAAGTTAAATTTTGCTGACCTAATTTGGGGTGGGCGCGGAGAATAGGAAGGAGGAGCACGGATCATTGCTATTCCTGGGGCATTCTCGAGGTGTTCGAAGAGAAGAAAGCGTGGAAACGAATCGATCTTCACCTACCTATGGAGTTCCCCCTTTTCTCTTCTCTTATTTCGCTTTTACAATAGTTGTCATGTGTAGACTAAATTTCCCTTTGTTGGGATTGAGTGGATTTTGATGGATTTTGCTTGTAATTGACTTGGGATTTGGTATGCTTAATGGATTCTTCTATTTTGAGTTTATAATCTTTGTTCTTAGAGCTTTATAAGGTTTGATAATCCTTAGAATATTTTTTGGGTTTATGCATTGGATGGAAATTTGATGTGTGAATTTCGTTTAAGATTATAAACCTTGTGATTCATCATGCTAGGAATAGTAGATGAATGCTTGTTATCTTGTTGAATTCTCAATCTTAATGCTTTGTCCCTATTAGAATCACCTAAGGAATTAGGGGTTTTGATTAGGATTTAAGGTTCTTGTGCCTAAGGAATTAGGACTTGGATATTTAAGTGAATTCGATAACAAAATAGAAGTAAAAATTTGTTCTAATCCCAATTTAATCTGCAGCAAATGAAATCAAATGAAACTTGATCCCAACTCCTTCATTAATTGGTTATCTTTCATATTGCATACTAAGTGTTCGTTGAATTGCCTCATATAAAAAAAATCCAAAAATATTGTCTCTGCATAAATTTATGTGTTTTTCTTGTTTTGCTACTAGAGCTCACTTTGATCCAAATCTCGGTTTAAATAGTAGCTAACTTCGTGAAATGGTACTTGACCATCGATCCCTGAGAACGATATCCGCTTTCTCACTCGTTTTTATTACTTGACGATCCGGTACACTTGTCATGGTCTCATCAAGTTTTTGGCGCCGTTGCCGGGGATCGATTTTACCAATATAGGTAATATCGAAGGCAGCCACTAGTTTAAACATTTTTTTTCTTCTCTCTTTCTTTTTATTTATTCATTGTAGTTTTTAATTTCTTTAGTTACTTATTTCATTGAGTTATTTTTGTTCTAATATTGTGTGTTAAGTGTATGCGAGGTACCATTCATCCAGACAACCTTCTTTTTGACTCTAAAATTGAAAAGACCGCAAAAGCTTTGAGAAAGCAAAGCAGAGAACGGAGAAGGAATTTGGGTGGCATTCAACCAGTTGTTGAAGACATGGCAGACAATGGAGAGAATGTAGATCCTCCACCACCACAACCACCTGTTAGGACTCTCATGGATTACTCTATTCTTAACATGGATGGGTGTGAAGCGAGCATAACGAGACCGCCAGTTCAGGCAAATAATTTTGAATTGAAGCCAGCCCTTCTTCATTTGGTTCAGCACAATCAATTTGGAGGCCTTGACAATGAAGATCCACATGCACATATACAAGGGTTCCTTCAAATTTGTGATAATCTGTGAAGCTGAACGGGGTAAGTGAGGATGCTATTCGTTTGAGATTGTTCCCTTTCTCCGTGAGGGACAGAGCTAAGAACCACCTTGGACTCATTGGCTCTGGGAAGCATTACCACATGGGCTGTCTTAGTCCGAAAATTCCTCACTAGATACTTTCCTCTTCCAAAGCACCAAAGTTGAGAAGCGAGATCACTTAATTCGACAAATTGATGGGGAATCTCTCAAAGTGAAGCGTGGGAGAGATACAATGAAATACCGAGGAAGTGCCCACATCACTGTTTGACTTTTGGATTCAAGTCCGTAGAGTTTCTATAATGACATGCTACCTCAAACTAGAGCCATGGTTGATGTCAAGTGGGGGGCATTGAATTATAAAACCCCGGAGGAAGCATGGGAGTTGTTTGAAATGATGGCCAATAACGATTACCAACGAGGGAGAAAGAGGTTGTAACGAAGAAAGGGTATTTGGAGATTGATTCTATGAATGCAACTTGGCTCAAAACAAAATTTTGACTCAACAACTTGAGAATCTCACCAAAAACTTCGACACCCTTAGTGTGAATGCGGTGAGCAATGCCCCTATGGCTTGTGACTTCGTGGAGGTGAACATGGGAGTATGGATTGTCCAGAAACATGTTTGGACCTCCACCAAGAACAAGTGAACTTCATGAACAACCCTCCAAGACAGCAGAATAATCCTTACTCCAACACGTACAACCCAGGGTGGAGGAATCACCCTAATTTTTCATGGAGTAATCAAAGAAATCAAGCTCAACCGAGACAACAGATGGGATATCAAGGACACTCTCAACTTCGTAATGGTCCTTCATCATCCCAACCTCGAAAGTCTAATGAAAGAAGGCTTCATGGGAGTTAGCCTTAGAGAAATTAGCTACACAAACTTCGTCATTTGTTAAAACCACCACCGATTTTATGGAGGAGACAAGAGCGGGATTTAGAAATCGATTCTCGCAATCCGTAATCTAGAGACCCAGGTGGGCCAGCTTCTCGCAAAACAACTTGCGTAGAGAGACCTCCATGTTCATTGCCAAAATTTGCGACACGGTCCCAAACCCTAGAGGAAATGAACATGTGAAAGCTATAACAACTAGGAGTGGGAAGGTTATTGAACCACAATCAGGAAAGGAGAAGATCAGTGAAGGAAAAGTTGAGAAACTTGGTGAAGAAGTGCCTCATGAAGAAGTTGAAGTATCTCAAGATCCTTTGCCCAATGACTCTAATGAAAAGGAGTCACAAAAAGAGCAAACAGTGAAGATTCCACCGCCAATTATTAAGTTGCTCTTTCCTCAACGACTCAAGAAGGAGAATGATAAAAAACAGTTTGGGAAGTTTCATCGAGGTCTTTAACAAGCTACAAATCAATATACCGTTTGCAGAAGCTCGGAACAAATGCCTCATATGTGAAATTCATGAAGGAGATGTTGTCTAAGAAGAGAAGGATTGGACACGAAGAGACCATTATGCTTACGGAAGAATGCAGTGCAATCCTTCAAAAGAAGCTTCCTCCTAAGCTTAAGGATCCGGAAGCTTCTCAATTCCATGCACTATTGGGGATAGAACATTTGGAAAAGCTTTATGTGATCTTGGTGCAAGCATTAGTCTCATGCCTTTGTCTATTTTCAAGCAATTGGGGATCGGCCAAATAAAGCCCACCATGGTAACTCTTCAATTTGCGGATAGGTCTATGAAGTATCCTCATGGAGTTATTGAAGACGTATTAGTGAAAGTAGACAAGTTCATCTTCCTAACTTCGTTGTTCTTGACATGGAAGAAGATAGAGACATTCCTTTGATTTTGGGGCGGCCGTTCCTTAGCAACCAGAGCTCTCATTGATGTGGCGGATGGGACTTTAACATTAAAGGTCCAAGAGGAAGCCATCACTTTTAATGTCTTTGAAGCTATGAAGCACCCGGAGATCGAGAAGCATGCTTTAGCATTGACGTATGTGACTCCTCGCACCTCCAATTCTTATAGGAAGGCACCTCTCTTCACTTCTTGAAAAAGTGCTTGTTGAATCAAAAGTGAAAGCTGATGATGATGATGATTTGACAGTTAGAGAAATACTTAGCTTGTTGGAAAACTCATCCCCGATCCTAAAGATGAACAACAAGAATGGGAGGAATTGGTGAGAGGAGAGGATGAAACCCAACAAAAAGGAGATGAAGTGCCAAAGGTTGAGCTCAAACCACTACCCACACACTTAAAATATTCCTTTCTTGGTGAGCACAATTCTTACCCTATCATCATCAATGCTGAATTGAGCCAAATGGAAGAAGAAAAATTGTTGAAGGTGTTACGGGATCATAAGAGAGCCATCGGATGGTCGATCAGTGATTTGAAAGGAATAAGTCCTTCTTTGTGTATGCACAAAATTCTCATGGAAGAAAATCACAAAACAAGGATGCAGACCACAAAGGAGGCTTAATCCGGTCATGAAAGAAGTGGTTCGTAAGGAGGTCTTCAAGCTTCTTGATGCTGGGATTATCTACCCCATCTCAGACAGCCCTTGGGTTAGTCCCATCCAGGTTATGCCTAAAAAGGGTGGGACAACAGTGGTTATTAATGAAAACAATGAATTGATACCCACTCGGACGGTTACGGGATGGAGGGTATGTATTGACTACCGAAGGTTGAATGATGCAACAAGGAAGGATCATTTTCCACTTCCTTTTATTGATCGATGTTAGAGCGGTTGGCTCGGGCATGAATACTATTACTTTTTGGATGGATATTCGGCTATAACCAGATTGTTGTGGCTCCGAGGATCAGGAGAAAACAAAGATTTACATGCCCTTATGGAGTGTTTGCTTACGTGAATGCCCATCGACTTTGCAACGCACTTTCCACATTCCAAAGGTGTATAATGTCCATCTTCTCGATATGATTGAAAAACATATCGAAGTATTCATGGATGATTTCTCTGTGTTTGGTTCTTCATTTGATATATGCTTGCATAACTTTGTCTTTAGTTTTAAAAAGATGTGAAGAAACAAACTTGGTTTTAAAGCGGGAAAATGCCATTTCATGGTGAGAGAGGGAATTGTTTTAGGGCACCGCATCTCTAACCAAGGGATTGCAGTTGATCGTGCCAAAGTTGAAGTTATTGAAAAACTTCCCCCTCCCACTAATGTAAAAGGCATTCGTAGTTTTTTGGGTGCATCTTTGGCTTTTATAGGAGATTCATAAAAGATTTTTCGAAAATTGCTAAACCTCTCAAAGATCTCCTAGTAAAAGATGCTCCATTCAATTTTAATGAGACATGCATGTTAGCTTTTAACACTTTGAAGCATAAAGGATGACCACTTTGCACCAATTGTAATTGCACCCGATTGGGGTCTGCCATTTGAAATTATGTGTGATGCAAGCGACACCGGTATAAAAGTAGGTGCTGTTCTAGGTCAAAGGAAAGATAAGTTGTCTTTGCATGTGATTTATTATGCGAGTCATGTCTTAAATGACAACTTAATTATGCTACTACGAGAAAAAGAGTTATTAGCTATTGTTTATGCATTTGACAAGTTTCGTTCTTACTTGGTGGGTTCCAAAGTGATTGTGTATACGGATCATGCACATTCTCCGACCTTTTCGCCCTTCAAGCAAGATTCGAAACCAAGGCTTATCCGATGCATTCTATTGCTTGCAAGAGTTCGATCCGGAGATAAAAGATAAGAAGGAACGAGAATTCGGTGGTGACCATTTATCTCGGTTGGAAAGTGCAGATGAAAATGAGGAGAAAAGACCAATCAATGATCGGTTTTCGATGAGCGGTTATTGAAAGGTGAGCTTACCATGGTATGCCAATATAGCAAACTACAAGGTTGGCAAAGTGATTCCCCATTTTAATTCACAAGACAAAAAAAAGGTTCTTCCATGAAGCCAAGTTCTATATGTGGGATGATCCATTTCTGTACAAGAGAGGTGTTGATGGTCTGTTGAGAAGATGTGTGCCTGAAGAAGAATAAGAACAAATTTTGTGGCATTGTCACACGGCTCACCCCATGGTGGACATTTTAGTGGAGATAGGACAATGAGCCTAAGGTCCTACAATCGGGTTATTTTGACCATCACTTTTCAAGGATGGGTTTGCATATGTCAAGAGGTGTGATAGGTGCCAAAGAACCTAAAAATATCTCAAAGAGGAATGAGATGCCCCAAAATCCCATCTTAGAAGTTGAAGTATTTGATGTTTGGGGTATCGACTTCATGGGCCCTTTTCCTTCTTCATATTCTAAGGTATACATCTTGGTGGTGTGGATTATGTTTCAAAATGGGTGGAAGCCGCACTGTCCCGACCAATGATGCCAATGTTGTGATTGGGTTCGTGAAGAAGCAAATTTTCTCAAGGTTTGGGGTGCCCCGGCCCTAATAAGTGATGAGGGTACCCATTTCTGCAACAGGAAGCTTGAAACTTTCTTTGAGAAAATATAATGTTCATCATAGAATTGCTACTCCCTATCACCCTCAAGCAAGCGGTCAAGTTGAAGTGTCCAACCGACAATTGAAGCTAATCTTGGAGAAAACAGTAAATTCTTCTAGGAAGGACTTTGGGCAATGAAGCTAGATGATGCTCTCTGGGCATATAGAACCGCCTTCAAGACTCCAATTGGCATGTCTCCATTCCAATTGGTTTATGGCAAGGCATGCCATTTACCTCTTGAATTGGAGCATAGGGCACTGTGGGCAACAAAGTTCTTGAACTTTGATTTGACAAAAGCAGGAGAGTCAAGGATATTGCAGCTCCATGAACTTGAGGAATTCCGGAACTCAGCCTATGAGAATGCCAAGATTTACAAGGAGAATACCAAGAAATGGCATGACAAAAGGATCGTTCACAAAGAATTCCAGAAAGGCCAACTAGTACTCTTATTCAATTCAAGATTGAGGTTGTTTCCGGGAAAGCTCAAGTCTAGGTGGTCTGGCCCATTTGAGATCAAGCAAGTGTTTCCTAATGGTGTGGTGGAGGTGAAAGACCCGACCCGGATAGAGCTTCAAGGTGAATGGGCAAAGGCTCAAACCCTACTTTGGGGAGATGTTGAGCGAAGAAGGGAGTCCATCAACTTGATCTCCACTTAAAGCAATCAAACGTCAGGCTCGGGACGTTAAACAAGCGCTCTTGGGAGGCAACCCAAGCTCGGTTTTGTTTTCTTTTATTCTTGTTACAGATTCACAGTTCTGCTTTTGATTAATTGTTTTGGGTTGGATGTGGTTTTAATTTGTTCCCTGTTTTTTTTTTATTATTAATTGATGATGGTTGAAATTGTTCAGAGTGGAAAACAGGTGAAGAAGAGCTGGGTTGGGGAAGTTCTAATGAGAATCGAGAGGCGAAACAGGTTTGCATGAGTGTTAAGCTTCCAATGATAGCGCCACCATGATTATTATATATAGCGCCCTGCGCTTATATCAAGGAAATGTTTGGTGTTCATCCCTTGTACAGCGCCTGGCGTCTGGACTTGGCGCCTAGGCGCCAATGTCACGTCTTTCCTGGCATGGCAACGTACGGACGGTGTAGCACAAAATTCCAGGCGTTTTTGTTTTGTTAAATTCTACTGCCTATATAGCGCCCGGGCGCTTAAAAACAGCGCCTAGGCGCTGTGCCATGCTATCCTCGGAACATCGGCGTCCGGACACACCGTAATTTCAGCGTCTAAACTCTGTGTTTTCATAAATTTTTTTTTAAAAATAAATAAATAAAAATAAATAAAAAAAAAAACAAAAAAATAAAAAAAAAAAAAAAAAAAATAACTAGCGCCAGGCGCTTCGTACATAGCGCCTAGGCGCTCATATCGATCTGCGTTTTAAAACGCAGAACTCTTCCCCTTCCCCCTCATTTTGTTCCCCTAATCTTCCCTTCCCTTCTCACACCCACTCGCTGAACCCTATCTCTCTAGTTGATCTGTCTGTCTCTCTCTCTCTCTCTCTCTCTCTCTCTCTCTTTTCATTTTCCCTCTCTTCCTCACTCCCTTTTACAGCTCTCCCTTCTCCTTTTCCCTCTCTTTTCTTCACTACCCATCAACCCCTTCCTCATTTCCCTTTTTCGTGTGCATTCTTTGTTTTTCCTCGTGATTCCTTGCCCCAGTGTGTGTTTTTCTCCTTTCTCTATTTTTAATTTGTCTGCATTATTTTCACTTTATTTTATTGTTTGTTATGCAAATGCTTGAGTTATTTGGGTGTGTTATTCCCGTATGGTTTTCCCCTACATTTCATAATTTTGGATTAAGGGTTCCCAATGCTAGAATATGCCTATTTCCACGGTTGAATTGTTTGACACACTAAATGTGTATGAGTGATTTTGGGTTAGTGGGCATTTCCAAGGTTTTGGGTAATTTGCATATGAGTCTACTTTAATGGGGTAATCTTTGGTCTGGGTGACATATACATGTTGTGAATTGCTGCCCAAAAGTGAAATAATTCATTATGGATGTGGTTTGCATAATCTGATTCGATATACTGTCTTGAGAGAAAACACATTGCATGTGTACAGATTTTCATAGATTCTCGGCATTCTGAATTATACACTCATTTTGTCTCTTTTTACTTTACTGATTCATGGCCCCCAAGATGCACCCACACGCAAACGCAAGACTCAGGGTGAGAGCTCACGCCAACAAGCTGCGTTTAATGCTGATTTCTTCTTGTCGGCGGAGCATGAAACGCCTGAATGAATTTCTATGCAACTGGGGATTTGTCCCAGAACGAGGGATATTTTTGAACAATGGGGAGTGCGATGAAATTTTCAACCAAATCTTGAGGAGGAACTGGTCAAAGCTCTGCAAATTACCGGTCGATGGGTCTGCTTCCATCGTCCGTGAATTTTACGCAAATGCATTTCGGTCAGAGGATGATGCCCGCAACAAATTTGAATCCTACGTCAGGGGGCGTCGCATTCTATTTGATGCCCGAACTCTGGACCGATTCTTGGAGACACCTCGAAGAAGTTGGTGATTGTGGGTACACCAAGCTAAAGAAAGAAGCATTGAACCCGACTTAGTGCTTCGAACCATCTGCAAACAGGGGGCACAGTGGGAACTGGACTCAGGCGGCTACCCGAAGTTTCTGAAGAAGTCTGATTTGCTACCCATTCCAAAAGCCTGGTGCACGTTCTCCGAAGCTGGATTCTTCCCCAACTCTCACCATCAAGAGGTGACGAGGGATCGGGCGCTCTTGATTTTTGCTATTATGACTGGGCGATTGATGGGATTTAATTATAATTAAATGTTTTAACCCAAGTGTAGGTTGTCTCAAGTAATAAAGTCTCGGGAGTCCGAGGTCGATCCACAGGGAATTGATGAAGGGAAACTAATTAATTGAGGTAAAGAGAGTATTTGTCACAAAATTTAAGATGATTTAAGTTGTTCACAATGAAAAAGATTTGCTTGGGTTAGGAGATTCACTCTTAATAATAAATTAAGAATAAGATTATTTCATTTTATAACTCAATTGAAATTATGCATATTGAAAATTCCAATCGGAAGATTTAGCATTCAAAGTTCAATCATGTAATTATATTATGATTCCAATAATTATTGACTAATACTTGTAAATCGTCAAAAGCATCCAATGTGCCAATCCTATTGTCTACAATGGATCAAGATATTCATTATACAAGAATAGTATTTAAATTAATTGGAAACAACATATAATACATATAAAAGCACATAAAAATATATCATTTAAAGCACAAGAAAGAAATAAATCTAACCTCAATTTATTATTAAAAGCTTCACTCTTTCACCCAAGCTAGATGAAAATTAATTACAATGAGAAAGAAGAAAAGAAAAAGGAAAAGAAAAACAAAGGAGAGAGAGAATTTCTCTCCCCATCGACACCCTTCCTCTCGCCCGACGCTCCCTATTTATAGAAAATTTGGAGGTTACTTGTGCATATGCACAAGAACACCAATTTTAGTAATACTTAACGATTAAGTATTGCACAAGAATCTGCATAGTAATACTTAACGTAATGGATGACGTTTTTCTTTTTATTTTATTATTATTTTTATAATAATACTTGAGCAAACGTATACATTCGTGTCTTCTATTTTCTTCATTTTTGAGAAAAGTGGTCTTCATGAAAGTTGTAGGCCTGGATATTTGCTTTAAAATGGCTTTGGTCTGAGTCCAAAATCATGCCTAATACTCAAGATATGATCCAATTATTGCAGAGTATTTAGGCCCGATTTCAGCTCCTTTGTTCTGACTTCAAAGCCAAATATCACCCATTAGACCTCAGAATCTGACAAAGTGTTCAACATGAAAGTTGTAGGGAATCGTCTTAGCTTTCCTACAAAACCAAAATCACATCAAACAGATATTTGCAACTTAAATTCTAGCCAGTTTACTAAATATTGCCAAAGAGATAATTAAGGTTAATTTATGCAATAATTTGTTTAATGATCCAATTCAGCTTAATATCATAAAATGTGTCAAAACTAACTTAATTAAGCTTAATCGAACCTTAAGAAGCCTAGTGAGAAGATTATAAAATGTATAAAATATAGTGTTATCAGCGATCAGTGGATGTGGGCTTGCTGATCTCCCGTAACATGCAAACGTTGGCACAAAGCAGGACCCGGCGGTCCCGTTTATGGTACCCCAGCCTCATCACCCAGTTATGTCAGGCAGATGGTGGAGATCACTGGTGATGTCTCAATCAGGCCAGCTCCAGCTGTGGACGTGACCATGATCAACCCGGTACTTTCAAGACGATGACCCCAACCGATTCCTCCGGCGAGCTAGAGCCGGGCAACCGAGCCACCTCGTCCCCGTCCGTGAGACTTCATCCAGTGGAGTTGAACGTCGTCTCCAACGCCTTGAGACTTATATGGTTCAGTCGAGCCAAGCAATAGAGATGATGCTGAGGAACCTGGCGGTTCAGTTAAATGTCGATCCATATGCCCTAGGCGGCATCCCACTTCCAGCAGAGGAGTCAGAGAATGAAGATGGAGCTGATGCTGGTGGGGAAGACAATGAGAGCAACGATGACTGATCTTCAAGGGGGAGTTTCTATTTTCTTTTTCCTTTATTTGTTTTGCATTTCCGCTTTTTATTTTCTTTTTGCTTTTGTTGTTATTCATGTCTTTGTTTGAAGTCAATACTCGAGCGCTTGGGGACAAGCACGAGAGTAAGTTTGGGGGAGTTAAGTTTAGTTAGAAAATTTAATCTTTGTTATGATTGGACTACCCCATTTTTCCCATTTTTGCTAATCCCTTTAAAAAAAAATGAAAAAATGAAAAAAAAAAGATGCATGGCAGCTGTGTGATCTTGTTGTTTGCAGTTCATTAGGAATGGTTTCATACCACCCTTACATGAATCTAGTTGCTTGGCTGTTAATGGGTTTTGGTAAATAATTTGCATTCATTATCCTGGGAATGAGTATTGAGCCTCCAACATGATTTTATTCGTGAGTGGACACGTGTGAGGCTTTACTCTCCTGCATTTGCTTGATTCTCTCGATGCACTCATGATTTAACAAGATGTGATCTGAATTAAGCCATTTTGATTGAAGCCATTTCAAAAACAAACCCCATGACCACATCTTTTGCATGACCTTTGAGCTTAATGAGTCTCTTCCTTGGTTGAACCCTCCTATTTGACCTAGCCTTATGAGTGACATCCTAAGAGACTAAGTGAGCATTGGATTGGAAGTTGAAAAGAGGAGAAAATTTGAGTTAAAAAAAAAAAAGGAGGAGAATGGATTTTGAATCGCTATCCCTTTGAGGCCGATGGAGTTCTTGGGTGATACTTGACAATGATCAAGTACCCTTTTGAGACCAGTGTAGTTACTGCGGGAAAATTCAAAAAAAAAAAATAATAAAAAAAATAAAAAAATAAAAATTTGGAAGGTTTGAGATTTCACTCGAATAGATAAATTGTTAGAAATACCAATGCTCATTTGCTCTCCAAGGTAGTTGTTTTACATGTTCATCTCTTTACCTTGTACCTTGGCACCAATGAAGTTTTGAATTTTAGCCTTCAGGGTTACATGGTGTGAATCATGAGCTTGCATTTTGAGAAGAAGATCAAATTCATGGGGGTGGGCTCACAAAGTGTGTTGACCGAGAGAAACACAAGCCTAAACACGGGGATTGAGTGAGCAATCACTTGAAATCATCTTGCATGTATTGGTTGCCGATCCTTAGGTGCTCCTCCTCAACTTCCAAGTGATGATTGAGCAATGTAATGTTGGTATGACTCCAACGTCTAATTTCCAGTTGAACTTCGGTTCACGGTTGTGGGTTATAATCGTGGGAATGCTTGGTTGGTTGCACGTACACCATGGTTTTGTTTCTTTGCCCGAGGACGTGGCAAATGTTAAGTTTAGGGAGTTTGATAACCACGCCAAAGGCATGGTTATATGCCTACTAATTCTAGTATAATTCCCTTGATTTTACCATTTTTACCGGCTTAAAAGATGTTGCCCCGATAAATTACAAAAATTGATTGTGAGATTGTGATTTAACTTAGTCAATCAAAAAGATGGTGAATTCTCATTCTTTTACCGTGTGTAATAAAACACCGAAGAAGAACGGATTTGAAGTCTCCAAGGAAGACTATAAGCAATTCTGGCGATCACGGGCGCCCGTGGCGCTACGGAATAAGCGCCTAATTAATTGAAGACTTCGGAGGAAATCCACCGGGCATACAACACCTAGGCGCTCAAGACAAAGCGCCTAGGCGCCCGTGAATCATGAAGAGGATGCGTGCTTTGGACATATAGCGCCTAGGCGCTAACTTCAAGCCAACGCCAGGCGCTCAAGACGAATATAAGTTAAATTTTGCTTTCCTAATTTGGGGTGGGCGCGGAGAATAGGAAGGAGGAGCACGGATCATTGCTATTCCTGGGGCATTAAGGTGTTCCCTCAAGAGAAGAAAGCGTGGAAACGAATCAGATCTTCACCTACCTATGGAGTTCCCCTTTTCTCTTCTCTTATTTCGGTTTTACAATAGTTGTCATGTGTAGCTAAATTTCCCTTTGTTGGGATTGAGTGGATTTTGATGGATTTTGCTTGTAATTGACTTGGGATTTGGTATGCTTAATGGATTCTTCTATTTTGAGTTTATAATCTTTGTTCTTAGAGCTTTATAAGGTTTGATAATCCTTAGAATATTTTTTGGGTTTATGCATTGGATGGAAATTTGATGTGTGAATTTCGTTTAAGATTATAAACCTTATGATTCATCATGCTAGGAATAGTAGATGAATGTTTGTTATCTTGTTGAATTCTCAATCTTAATGCTTTGTCCCTATTAGAATCACCTAAGGAATTAGGGGTTTTGATTAGGATTTAAGGTTCTTGTGCCTAAGGAATTAGGACTTGGATATTTAAGTGAATTCGATAACAAAATAGAAGTAAAAATTTGTTCTAATCCCAATTTAATCTGCAGCAAATGAAATCAAATGAAACTTGATCCCAACTCCTTCATTAATTGGTTATCTTTCATATTGCATACTAAGTGTTCGTTGAATTGCCTCATATAAAAAAAAAATCCAAAAATATTGTCTCTTCGCATAAATTTATGTGTTTTTTCTTGTTTTGCTACTAGAGCTCACTTTGATCCAAATCTCGGTTTAAATAGTAGCTAACTTCGAAATGATTTTATCTTGACCATCGATCCCCCAAACGATATCCTAGGTTTCAACCATTTTTATTACCTGACGGTCCGGTACACTTGCCGTGGTCTCATCAATTTGTTTTTGTTATTATTTCGTTATTCCTTATTTTATTGACTAACATTTTTCTATTTTTGTTTTAAAGTTAATGTTGAATCGGCTTAGATGCCTCCTCGAGTTTGGAGCCTTTGTAGGGGGATGTATATAGTTGTAGGTCATCAAAAAGATTTTTTCTTCCTTTAACATTTTATTTTCGCGTCTATTTATTTATTTTTATTGATTTTATTTTGTCATTATCACCCTAAATCCATGTTCACTCAAGCATATGCATGAATTGTCCTATTTTGAAAAGAAAATCATTGCTTTGAAGATTGATCTTAGGCCAAGAGAGCTTGATTTATGTTAGCTTAAGATTATGTTGGTTGAAGATTTGTTCATGATTGTCATACGTATTTCACTTTAGGCATTCAATTTTTATTTTGCATCAGCTCATTAAACTTTTGATTGAATTTGTGTGCTCTTAGAGAAGGACTATGTGTGCTAAATTGTGTATCTAATTGCCTCATTGGTCCTAGAACAATTCCACTGCATCCTTTCAAGGTGAAATCCTAATATGCACTTAAAAGGAGATGATCTAAGCATTCTTTCTTTAATCTTATCATGGCCTTAGACCACTCACTCATCATTATTATCCCTTGGAATCCCATTTGAGCATTTCATTAGCATATTTTCTTTCATTAACCCATATTTCACATTTACCCTTAATCTTTAAACACTTACCTACTCTTTTGTGAGAGAGAATTGAATGTGGAAGGGATAGACTTATTGAGGATCCAAATGTGATGAATGTTGAAGATAAAGGGAGAAGAAGGAAAAGAAAGAAAAGCTAAAGTCTAGCATGTTTTTTTTTTAAAAAACAAAAAATAATTTCCACCCAATGTGTTGCAAAGAAATAAGTTTTGAGGTGGAGGTCAATATTCAAAAAAAAAAAAAAAAAAAGAAAAAGAGAAGAAGCAAGTGTGCTAGTAAATTGAAGTGAAGTTTTTCCTTTGCATAATATATCTTAATTTTTAATTTATTTTAATTTTTTTTTGTTATGACTCTCTCATATTTTGTTTTTCTTTTTTCCTTTTATTTGTTTTACCTTTTACCTCTTACCTCCATTACAACCCTAATAAAGACCTTTTGATCCTTTAAAAGTGTGCACTACATTAGTGGAGAAATGAGTAGTGGTTTTGCCTATGAAATTTGAAACATACATTCATTCATCAATTTAGTTATGTCATTGAGGTTTTAGAGAGTGCTTTGTGTGTATAGTCTCATCCGAGTGCATATGGATTCATGCTTTTACATTGCTTTATTTCAATTCATGTTTTTTAAACTTCTATATTTTTACATTACATGTCAAGTTTACTTCATTGTACTTTATTTCTTTGTCATTTACATTTCATGTCATTTAACTTGCTTTCTTTTTATTGTTTTCTCATTTAAAAACAAACTTTTCTCCATTTACTTGTCATAATTTTACCTAGTTTCTTACACATTAATATTTTAATTTTGATTTACACAATTCTATGTTTCATTTGAAATTAACCTTTGACGATCTTGCTTAAAAATCAATCTGAGAATTAAAAAAATCTTAAGAGGAAGCGATTTCCTTCTCTGAATTGAGATTCAGAATCAAATTTGTCATTTAACAAAATTTTACCATAAACAACTATCTTCTTAGTACTATTATATTTGTCCCAAAGAAAAAACATGGGCTTTTTTTTTTTTCTTTTAAAGTTGTTACAAGCATTTTTTCATAAAAAAAGACAAAGGAATTAATCCCAGCGGCGGCTGGGAGTGTCAATATTGTTTGCAAATGGGAAGGATTTCAATCTATAGTACATGCATCTTCTCTGCATAAGCATTGCTTACGTTAATTCAGCTTTGGTTAATCCAATTCTATGTCGCATTCACTTACCTTACACCTTGACCTGTTTCCTATCCATCATTCATTTAGCCACCTCCATTTTGGCAACCAAATTTTAACTACCCCATTTTTCTATTGTTTTATTAAGCATTTCCTTTTCTTTACACGCATCTATCTCTAATAGCCACCCTCTCCCTCTCTAGCTGCATTTTTGTAATGTCTCTCAATCCAATTCTTCTAAAATACATAATCTTCTATACACTTTAGAAAATATTAGTATATCTTTCTCAAATGCGCGCTTATCTTCTTTTGTCAATTAATAATCGACATAAAAAAAAAAAAAAAGCAAAGACGGGAGTACCAAAGGCTATGAAGAAACTATTTTGACAAAGACCTATATAGCATTATATATTCATGTTCAAAATTTTAAGCCAACCTACTTAGATCATAGTTGTACAAATACAATACAAAAATACCACAAAGATACTTCTCCTATATATTATGAGAAATACATCTGGATTAAGCAAATATAAATACTTAAGAGTTTGTTCTCTTGATTTTTTTGAGTAAAAAAGAATACAGAAAATTGAAGATCTCAACTACTCTCGCTCGTAGGTGCGGCAAGGCCACATTGGCGTTGAAATCGTGTGCGCAAATTCGTTGAGAGGTGTTTGTCTTGTTTTCCAACTCTTCCTTGCGTTGCGTTTCTTTTTAGACAGAACACACCTTCGCGCCCAAACGTGTGAACCAAAGACTCCTCTCTCTCTGTAACTTCTTTCGCTTCTAAGTCTCAAACCTTCTCTCTCTGTCTCTGCTTCTCGCATTCTAGAGGGAGAAAATAGAATTCACTAGAAGAATAAAATTGATTGAACGAAGAAACCGCATTCGATGAGAACGTCGTCGTTTGGGAGGAGCAGCACCGGCGAACTCGACTGGCCGGAAAATCACGGAACCTCGTCGCCAGCGACAGGAAGGCATGCCTACGGCGCCATGTTGCCTATCTTCCTCAACGACCTCCGAAGCAACCATCACCAGGAGCTCGTGGAGATCACCTTGGAGCTCGAAGACGACGCCGTTGTGCTCTGCAACGTTGCTCCCGCCGCAGCCGCCGCTGCTTCTGCTCCCAACGCTTCGCCTTCTCCGTCGTCGAATCATGTTGCCGGAGACGAAGGCAGCGGCGGCGGCGGCGGTGTGTTTGCGAGGAGCCTGTCGAACAGCCTCTCGATTACGTCTAGAATTCGGAGGAAGTTCCCGTGGCTACGGTCGAATTCGTCGCGGACCTCGGTGTCGTCGGAGAGTGTCGCCGCCGTCGAGGATCCGGTGGTGGCAGCGCGAAATGCTAGGAGAATGCGAGTGAAGCTCGAACGGACGAGATCGAGCGCGCAGAGAGCTCTGAAAGGTTTGAGATTCATCAGCAAGAGCGGCGAAGCAAGCGAGGAGTTATGGAGGAAGGTGGAAGAGCGGTTCAGGTTGCTGGCCAAAGAAGACTTGCTCGTTAGAGAAGATTTTGGTGAATGCATAGGTACGTCTTGTTTGGATGCCGAGAAAATAATTATTGAATAATTTTGGTAGATGAAAATATACCACACCATTTCAGTGAATGTATGGATTAGTTTAATTCATGTTAAAAATAGTTTATAAAAATGACTATATTATCAATGGTTAGTTTAAGTGGTCTTGAGTTTAAGTTTTATAAATAAAAAAAGTAATACAGATATAATTTTATATTTTTATAATTTAACTTAATTCGAGTCTATATTAGTCGAGATTAAATGTCACATCCATTATTAAAAGATTTATAAAAAAATTATTTTCTAAAAAATAATTATTTTCAAACATCCATTTAGTGATTGGATTTCAATTGAATGACTAAAATTACTCAAAATAACATGAAACTAGTATTTGTAATTTGAGATCTGCATTGTATTCATACTTTAAATGAGTTTAATTTTAAAGTATTGATAGTGTAAATTACACTTTTATCTAATATTGTGCTAACACTTAATTTAATGAGTTTAACTATATTAATAATTATATTAGATATTAAACAAATTAAATAATTTAGTAACATATCATTGGATATATATTGTTTCTTAATAATTTATGTTTGTTGAGTTGATTAATTAAAGGGATGGAGGATTCAAAGGAATTTGCGGTGGGTATATTTGATGCATTGGCTCGAAGGAAGGGAAGGAAAGTGAGCAAAATAACCAAAGAAGAGCTGCATCAATTCTGGTTGCAAATTTCGGACCAGAGCTTTGATGCTCGCCTTCAGATTTTCTTTGACATGTAAGTTCTCCTTTGTCCCTTTCTATGTGCATTTTCTTTAGAATCATTAAGAAACAATATGTCTTTTTCGATAACCAGCCAAAAGAATTCATAGCTTCTTGAATGGTTTATTACAAAAATCCATACAAGTTTCTGTGTAAAATTTAAGATATGTGCTCCAATATTGAATTTGTAACTGATTCATTATAATTATAAGTGTTTGTTTCTTTCTCTTTTTTAGACAATTCATTTGTGCATCTTTTTGAATAATTGTTTCTCGTTGTTTGTCTTTTACTTCATATTTAAAGGAAAACGAAAAGTCAATAAGCATTCAGATAATTTTTTTTAATTTTAAGATTAATTTACTTAAACACATAAAAATACATATAATTGTATGTGAATTAATAAAAATAAGTTTAATAAAAATATATGAAGCAGGAACTGTCCTGTTGCCGAGAAAATGGAGATGATCCAGATTCATAAAGAAATCACTTGAATCCAAGTACGTCAACCAGTGAGTCATTGTTCGAGTAGCATTATAAATTCACTTTCATTCATATTGCTTTACTTAAACTTATCATCTTCCTTTTCCCTGACAATCGTAAGGCATAATTTTTAGCAAAAAGAATTTAAGTAAGTTATGTATAAAATTTTGTATATTTGTGATTGTAACATTAGTATAATTATACTCTTTGACTTATTCCTACGCTTGGCAAGAGTATGAGAATTTTGATTTTTTTGTTTTTTTTTTTTGGTTTCTAGATTTAATGAAAGAAATAATTAAGTGAAATTACTTAGGGTCAATTTGATATTTACTTAAATTCTAATTTAAAAATTTAAGCATGAGATATTAATTTTCATATATATAAAATTTAGATCTAATTTTTCACTGAACAGGTCCTTGAATTAAGATAAGTCATGTGTAAATTTGACCGCAACATCAATAGAATTACTCTTTTACCTATATATGGCAGCAGATGGTTGCAGGGAGAACAAGTACACGGAAATTGTTTACGTTGTTCTTTAAATGTTAAATTAATGAGAAATGATTTATTTTTTATTCAATTTTTTATTAATTTTTTTAATTATTAAATTAAAAAATAATAAATAATTTTTATATTATCAAAATATTAAATATATTTATTTTTTTATTTAATATTTTTTTATTTAATATTAAAATAATTAAATAAAAAAATATAACATTACTCTAAATTAATTGTCTATTTATTTCAGGGCGGACAGTAATGAAGATGGAAGAATTAGTAGGGAGGAAATACAAGAGGTAAGATTTGAGATTCTAAACTCCAACAAAAATATAAAAAGATTTGAGATGCTAAATAAAATTGATATATATTTTACTCAATAAAAGAAAGGAAGGACTAGTAGTACTAGCATCTGTTAACATGATGGTAATGTTATTTGCATACCAAAATTTATATGCTAATTTATATCAGTTAATCATGACTCAGTAGTTAAGAATGTGTATAAATTAGTTAACAAACTAGTAATCTAGTACTAGCTTATTAATAATAGTTCTTCACCTATTAACCAATTGATATAGTTTATTAATTAATAATTAGGACATAATTAACAGGTATGAAAATGATGTAAAAAACTTAGTGTGCAAAAATTATTTTCTTTAAAAAAACTCTTTAATAAAACTTATATGCAAACGGTAGTGAACAATCTTTTGAAAACAGCAAAGAACGTTTGCCACCAAGTGTTACTTAAAAGTATAGTAAGTTATACTTTCCATATTTGACATGAATATTTGTTATTTGACATGAATTAAAATAAGTGATAGTTGGTTGTTTATTCATTAAACTTTTATATAAAAAATTATATCTGAAATTCATTTATCTTCTTCAAACTTTAAAAATTCAAAATAAATAAGACAAGGCATAGAATTTTACATGAATTGCTGTAAATAACCACATTAAGGTTACGGTATTATATAAGACGTATTACCTGTCAATATATATATATAGATAAGACGTATTATATATTGTTAATAAACTCTTAACTTTATTATTGTATTGATGTTGCACCATACTCAGCTCCAAAAAAAAAAAGTTGCACCATACTCAGTTAATAAAGTTAATATTTTATCAAAAACAAATAAAAAAAATGCTTACATGATTCAAGATAGGTTTAAGATGATATTGAAAAACAGAGAGATTAAAAAAAATAAGAAAAAGAAATAGGGAGAGTCGTGAAAAATAAGAATTTTAAGAAATTAAGTTTTGAAACACTATCAGATTACTTGTGAACGCTAATTACCTCCCCCCCCCCCCCAAAAAAAAAAAAAACTCTTGTATTAATGACTTTAATTAGAAAGGCAAACATTTATATGATCTACGCTAGAAATTTTAAGAGACAAACACATAATATAGATCATGTAACTAAAGAATGACATATTGAACTTCAAGTTTATTAAAAGCACACAATTTGATGAGACCGGTGTAAAACTAAACTTTAAATTTCATACTTAGCTTGAAAAGATCATAATGGATAATAACACATGACAATAACGTTAAACTAAATATATATTTGGTAAATGAAAGTAATAAAAGTAAAAAATAAATAGTTTTTGTAGCTTCTAGAAAATTCTTATCATTTTAAGGGAAACCATAGGAGTTTAAATTGTAAAAAAAAATGTTGAACAGTAAGACCATAGACTAATTTACGTTATTAATTTTCTTATTGCTGACACGATCCTCAAGTTAATTGTATCATGCTTTGATCAATATTCTGTTTTCAATTTTATTCAACAGCTCATAATGCTCAGTGCTTCTGCAAACAAGCTATCGAAGCTAAAAGAGCAAGCTGAAGGATACGCTGCGTTAATAATGGAAGAATTGGATCCAGAAAACCTGGGTTATATTGAGGTAAGAGTGGGAAAAAGAGAGAAGGAAAATGAGAATAATAAGATATTGAAAACAGATACATGAAAGGGTCAGGGGGAAGAAAAGAAAACTAATTCGTGTCATTTATTTTTTGGGTGGTTATTACTTATTAGGGGTGGAATTGTGGAAATATGTTAGGCTATGCTCCGCCAAAGAAAAAATTATATCTAATGTGAGTTTGTTTAATTTAATTTAAAGTGCATTATAATCTTAATCTATTAAATGATTTAAACACATATACATTTTATTTGTTTACTTTATAGACAAGTTTACTTTAAAGTAGTGTTATCTTTTTGTCTAAATAGACCTAGACCTATTTTGTAAAAATATTAGTTTGAGTTTGACCTATTATTTATGATAGGTTTTTTTTTTAGATTCGACTTGATTTGTTTATGAAAATATAAAAATCTGGCTTAACCCAAAAGCGTATTTAAAATTTATATTAAATGAAAGTCTTCTTACAGGTTAAAAAATTTAAACTTTTTAATTTTTAAATTAGTTTAACTTTTAATGAAATTATTATATTATGTATAAAATAAATATGAAGGGGGATCAGTTTACACCAGTGTAAGTTTTTTTTCTCTTACACTCATTTTCAGCTGTTAGATTCACTTTCATCTGATAGTTAAAATTATTCCATTAAAAGTAACTATTAGATAAAAATAAATCTAACAGTTAAAAATAAGTGTAAAAAAAAAACTTATATTGATATAAATTAATCTTTTTTCAATCAAAAAATAAAATTGATCTCTTCAATAAACAAGTTAGTCTAGTAGGTCAAATATGCTTTTTTGAAAGCCTGCTTTGTTTCTTAAATAGTCTAGGCCTCACTAGGTTGAAATTAAGTTAAGGTTGTAGGTTCTTTATAGGCCACTTGACATGTTGTAAGCTATTTGTATTGGTTATACATTTATATTTGTAAACATCAATATTTTAAATATCGAATTGGAGATTAAACCAACATGACTTTAAGTCATAAATCGATTAGTTTAATCGATTAAATTTGTAATTGAAATGTAATTGAATTGTAGTTGAACAAAAAAATGTTCAAATTAGAGACATGACTAGTTCATGGTCCAACCTATTCATCGGGTTGGTTGGCTCCGATTTTTAGGACATTGGTAAACATTACAATTTTCACTATGCTTTCTTGACCCTTTTTAGTCTTTGCCCTTTCTTCAGTTATGGCAGCTAGAAATGTTGTTACTACAAAGGGATCGCTACATGAACTACAGCAGACAACTCAGCACCACAAGTGTAGGCTGGAGTCAGACTCAGAACATGACCGGCTTGAGGCCCAGAATTGTGATCCAAAGATTCTGCAGGACACTTCAATGTCTTGCATTAGAATATTGGAGGAGGGGCTGGATTTTGTTATTGTGGTTGATTACCATTGCTTGTCTTTTTGCCTGGAAATTTTACCAGTATAGAAACAGATCAACTTTCCGAGTCATGAGCTACTGCTTACCAGTAGCCAAAGGTGCTGCAGAGACTCTGAAGCTCAACATGGCTCTCATTCTTTTACCAGTTTGTCGAAACACATTGACATGGCTTCGTTCCACAAGAGCCAGGAAATTTGTCCCCTTTGATGACAATATTAATTTCCACAAGGTAAGAGGGGTGTGAACCCTGAATAGGATGTTTTAAACGAAACATAAATGCTTGATCAACGTAGAGGAAGAAATGGAGGATTCTCCCATTGCCATTCCCTGTAGGCTGTGTTATTAGTACTGCCACGTATTAGTTCACTTGCCCTCCAAAAGTGGCAATATTTTAAACCAAACTGGTGTTGAATTCCTTAACAATTTGATTTTGTTTACAGATGATTGCATTTGCCATAGCTGTTGGAGTCGCTGTTCATGCAGGCAATCATTTGGCATGTGATTTCCCCCTTCTCATAAATTCATCTCCAGAAAAATTTTCACTTATATCTTCGGATTTCCATAACAAAAAGCCCACATATAAAACACTTTTGACCGGTGTTGAAGGCGTAACTGGAATCTCAATGGTTACTTTGATGGCCATCTCTTTTACACTAGCAAGTCACCACTTTCGGAGAAATGCAGTCAGGCTTCCCCCACCCTTCAACAGATTGACGGGCTTTAATGCATTCTGGTATTCACACCACCTTCTTGGTCTTGTCTACGTTCTGCTGCTCTTCCATGGATCTTACTTGTATTTAACCCATCGGTGGTATCAGAAAACGGTAAGAATTTGAACTAAAACCTCCATAAGCATGACCAAAGTGAATGTTGCCTACCCTATACACTAATTAAAAAAAGAAAACAATTTTTTTCCTCTTAATTTCAGACATGGATGTATATCTCTGTTCCACTGTTGCTGTACGTAGCTGAGCGTACTCTACGAACTCGTAGATCAGAACATTATTCAGTAAAAATTCTGAAGGTAATAAAAGCAAATCCTCATTTTATTCTCTACTTTTAGTTGTGGATGAATACGCCTGAGTCTAGTGACATAATGATATAAAAGCAGGGGAAGAAAAACTATGTATGAGTACAGCGTAATTTAAGACTAGTCTTCTCTCTCTCTCTCTCTCTCTCTTTGTTGGTGAAAATTTATACCGGCCTATTGTCTGCACGATTTTTGCCCCCAACTAGATTGATTGATTTGAGTATATTTGATGCTATGTTTGAATTGGAGGAAGGAGGAAGGGAGAAGTGAAGTGACCCAAACCTTTATTTTAGACTTTAGTAGCTCAGCAGAGGAATGTGATTTATTTCAAATTAAATCCCAAACAAAAAGAATGAAATTTCTCTTATTTTTCTTGCTTAGACATCCAAATAATGGAAAGAAAATCTCCCTCCTTTTCCTTTTCCTTCCCTTCCATTAACTTCTCTTCTTCTCTGTTCAAAACTTCGAGACATGGCAGGAGGATAACATAACATGAGAAACACATTTTTCCATAAAATTTCCTAACTTTGACCTAGCAGGTTTCGGTGCTACCAGGAAATGTCTTTAGCTTAATCATGTCCAAGCCAAATGGATTCAAGTACAAAAGCGGACAGTACATATTTTTACAGTGCCCAAAAATCTCTCCGTTTGAGTGGTGAGTGTGGTTCTAGCTCTCAGGTCTATTATCAATTGATCATCAATCTTATGGTATATGAGGAACGTCCAAATAAACGTCTTCACCTTTTAGGCACCCATTTTCCATTACCTCAGCACCAGGAGATGAGTACCTGAGTGTTCATATTCGCACGGTAGGAGACTGGACGCAAGAACTTAGACTACTTTTTACCAAAGATGACGAATTACCTTTGGTTAATGGTCGAGCAACACTTGGTGAACTAGTGCAAATGGATCAAAGAGGGTAAGTATAGGCCAAATATGTTTTTCTTGCATGCAAATTATGCAATGATAAATTACTCATAGTAGAATTCTGGGTTTACAGGCAGCCGAGACTGCTCGTTGATGGCCCTTACGGAGCTCCAGCACAAGATTATCAGAATTATGATGTACTGCTCCTTATAGGATTAGGAATCGGAGCAACTCCTTTCATTAGCATTCTCAGAGATCTTCTCAACGACACGAGAACAAATGATGAACAAATGGTACTATCCATACTCTGGCTGCCTTTTTCATAACGTTGATTCCCTTTCTACCGTCAAACGTCAATTTTGATAAGGTCACATGCAGGAGTCAAACACAGAAACAACCAGATCAGATGAGAGCTTCAATAGTTTTACATCTTCAAATTTGACGCCAGGTGGAAATAAGAGATCACAAAGGACTACAAATGCTTATTTCTACTGGGTTACCAGGGAACCTGGATCTTTTGAATGGTTTAAAGGAGTAATGGACGAAGTTGCAGAAATGGACCACAAAGTAATATATGATGTTTATAAACAAGTCTCCAACTTACGTATAGAGAGTTAATCTAATATAGTATCATTGATACAAAAAAGAAAAGCCTACTATCATGAAGCAGCTTAATCACTGTCCTCATTCTCTTTTTTAACCATGAGTCAGGGTCAAATTGAACTTCACAACTATCTTACAAGTGTCTATGAAGAGGGAGATGCCAGATCAACCTTAATCACCATGATCCAGGCACTAAACCATGCCAAACATGGCGTTGACATCCTCTCAGGCACTCGAGTAAGATCTTCAATACCTGAAGTTATGAACATATAGAACAACTATTACTGTTTCAGTTCACAGTAATCACATGCCTGAACAAGACCTGTTTTATTGTTTCTCTGTTGCAGGTAAGGACACACTTTGCTAGGCCTAATTGGAAAGAAGTTTTCACCAAGATAGCCTCTAAACATCCGTATTCTACAGTAGGTAAATGACTTGCTACTAAACGAACAAATGTTACTCAAAAAGGAGATTCAAATTTTCCCTTTTCCCTCTGCAATATTTGGACAACAAATAATTGCTAATTAACTTAATCCTATGCTATGCCTCCCATGAGGGGGGTCAGGCCATAAGTCCCCTGTGCTAAGCCAGACAACAATAAAAATAGTAACTCATTACTCATTAACCAATCTTTGGATATAATTAACCAGTTAAATAGTTAATTATTCCTAAATTAAAAATGCTATCAAGAATTCTCTTTTAGTAATTTTCAGTAAAAAGTAATAATAATTGAGATTTAAAAATTAAAACCAGTAAATGCTTGTCAATAACAAACAAACCAGCCCTCTTTGCATAGAAAGCACACGCACAGGCAGGGATGAGGGATAAGTCAGTTAAAGAGGAGATTCAAAGGGAGACAAGTAGTTTGATCTGCACCCATAATCCTCAACCCATTTTTGTTACTTCATAATATTAGTAAAGTTTTAACAACCAAATGATGCATGAAACTTGCAGGGGTGTTCTATTGCGGGATGCCAGTGTTGGCGAAGGAGCTAAAGAAGCTATCACTTGAGCTGAGCCACAAGACAACTACACGCTTCGATTTTCACAAGGAGTATTTCTGAAATAGGAAATGATATTTAAACCACTTTTGTTTTTCTTCTGTAATTACCAATTAAATAATTCAAAAGGGAAATTAAGAAATGCTTAGGTCATGGTAGTAGGGCAACAACATGTAATTATAGTATTTGATATACAAATACAGTACAATACAAAATCTAATAAACAGAGGAAAGTATACTATACATTTCAGTGTCAGCAAAACACCATCTAAGCATGTTCTACACAATGCAAAACTTCATTTAGCAACTAGACATGCATAGTGAAAACACACGATTCTGACCAAAAGTTTAAATTGGTAAAGTAAAAGTATTACTCAGTAAACTTTATAAGACCCTTAGCATGAGATTTGGAACTGAATTGCCTTAACCTGAGTTTTGAGATCTGCGTCAGTAAGCAACAAACATTTGGCCAATAAGAGAAAAGGAGAAATGCAAGAGGACTACAACCATCCCGTGTAGCAATGACACCTAAAGAAAATATTATAAAACTTTAAGAGAGAAGAAAATAAGATGCGGGAAACTATGAAAATGGGTACTACAGGAACATGTCTATATAGTGACTATACATCTGGTTGACCAAAGTACACTGCAGCTCAACTTGCCAAAATTTTCTGCACAGGGGACGAGGACGTTTTGAAGCAAAAAGCAGTTTGAACTTTGATTACTTAAGATAATGAACTAATCTTCTAAACCCCAAGAACACCAGAACTTGAAGGCTTTTTTGATCAAAATGTCCTCAGTGACAAAACTATTTATCAAATTGCTACACTTTTAAAACTATATACCAAACTGCTATACTTTTGGCCACGCTGACTTTTTTTATTCTTTCGAGTGACACGTAGATAGCGCCAGAGCCTTTGGCGCTTTCTTCCCAATTACGCCAAAAGGATTGGTGTTACACTAATTATAACGCATAAAAGGCTGGCGTTACTTACGTGGAAATGCCAGACTAATAGGCGTTATCCACGTAATAGCGCCTGTACATTTGGCGTTATCCACATAATAACGTCAACGTGCCAATGTACGCCACTATAAATAGACATCCCCTCTCATTCTCACGCACAAACTCCTCATTTATCAAATTTTCACCTTCTCTTTAGACTTTTTCTCTCTCTAAACTGACTCCCAAACCCTCCTTTGGCTGTAGCTTATCAAAAAGACATTTAGATCATCATATATGTAAGTATTTTTGTTCATGGTTGGATTATTTTTATTGTTATTGCTGATTATTTTTATTGTTATAATTATTGCTGATTTTTTTATTGTAATTATGTTAATTGTATATTGTATATTTTTTATGGTTATTCTCTTATGGTTGTTTATCGTATGACTAAAAGTTTCTATGCCGTAAAAAATAAAATTTCCAACAAAGCAGACAAGTGTTGAATTCGCTAAAACAATAAGAGAATAACCCTATATGTATTTACATTTAAAAAAAAAATAGAGCTAGTAATTTTCGTAGTAAAAAGCTGTAGAATGGAGATGTCAAACCATTATACGTTTCCACGAAGGAAACGCCTTTAAGTTTGGCATTTCCATGTTGGTAACGCCTTTTTGTTTGGCGTTTCCATGTAGGTAATGCCTTTCTGTTTGGCGTTTTAATGTAGGCAATGTCATCCAGGATGGAGTTTTCACGTGGATAACACCAACTACATTGGCGCTATCTACGTGACACTCGAAAAATATAGAAAAACCTAGCGTGGCCAAAAGTGTGGCAATTTGGTATACAGTTTTAAAAGTATGACAATTTGGTCAAAAAGCTAGTTTAGGGCTTGAGAAGGAGAGGGGAGGTCTATTTATAGTGGTGCACACTGGTAACACCAACGCGGTTGACGTTATTACATGGACAACGCCAAATGTACAGGCGCAATTATGTGGATAACGCCTATTGGTCTGACATTTCAATGGCCTATTATGCGTTATAATTAGTGTAACGTCAATCCTTTTAGTGTAATTGGGAAGAAAGCGCCAAAGGCTCTGACGTTGTCTACATGTCACTCGAAAAAATAAAAAAAACCAGTGTGGCCAAAAGTGTGGCAGTTTAGTATGTAGTTTCAAAATTGTGGCAATTTGATAAATAGTTTTACCACTAAGGGCATTTTGGTCAAAAAGCCATAAACTAAAAGGCTAAAAGCAAGTTATCATACCCGCAATACAGCAACTGTCTATTTTAATGGGTCAAATCTATCATTGAACCTTGACCAGGAATGCCTGAGAACAGTGTGATAACAGATAAAAGAAAGTAACAGCAAAGTGAGTAAAATGAGAAGGTTAAAAAATTGTAACATCAATAAAGAGTCTCATAATTGGTAAATAATAAATACGGGAATCAATATCCAGGTCATCTGATGAAGCTTTTCCATCTTAATCTGCTGGCAAAAGTGAAATATTTGGAAATTATAACTTAAGGTTGATTATAAAACATCTTGAGCCAGGTACAAAACCATTTATAATGATCATATATTATTCTATATTCCACATTGAATAGAAAATCTACTTGCCTATGTAGTTAAGAAATGACATATAAAACTAAAGCATAGTAGGCGACATTGTGCCAGACAGCCAGAAAGAACTCCCTGATATTAACAAGCTGTTGTATATGTAACAGTCAACTTCACACTCAACTCAAAATCCGTATCATAATCAGTGAGCATAAGGAATACCATCTAATGATGGAGCAAAAATTATCTTTTTTTTCCCCCAAATTTTTTATGAAACAAAATTCTTACCAAATCAGTACCTGTAATTAGAAGTCATTCATATGCCAATGATAGCACTGAATATGGACAAAATACAAAGAAAAAAGTTGCATCAATTATCTGTCAGCCGCTTGAAAACTTTGGAAGCCCAACGTCTAACACGTCCCCTCAGTGTGTAACCAAAAACAACTCCAGCAACAAAGAAAATTGCACAAAGCTTAGAGCATGTCCAGTAAGATACAACCTGTCTGCCACATAATATACAATATCTCAAATTTAGAATCCAAACACTCACTGTAAAAACTAGATTTAAGGGTTTTCATTACATCTTTACCAACTCGAAAGGAAAATTGATAAACAATCAACACTAAAGAACCCCAGAAGCTCCAAAAATAATTGCAGAAGCATTATGATAGAACTGGGCCAGAATGTTGAGAAAAAGAATAGTTCTTTATTGAGAAACTCTCCTCTCTGTTACAATCAGAGGGAGAAAGAAACAGAAATTGAAAGAATTACAAAGATGATTAGATATGGTAAACGTACACCAATCTGAATTCCCTAGGACAATTCGAGAGGTCCTTGTTCTCTCCTAACCTTCCTTTCCAACTTTGAAATAGGTTAAACCTCCAAAAGACCCCCCTTTCTCTATTTATAACCAACTAACTAACTCTTATTCTGTTAGAATAACTAACTAACTATTATTCTAACAAAAAATAGAATAACTACATTTTCTGATCTACTACTACTTGTCTATTCTTCCTAGAGTACACCATTTTTATGATAGGCCTGCTAACAATACTCCCCCCCAAGACATCCACCTTGTCCTCAAGGTGAAAGAGAGGCAACTGTTCCTGGATGTTGGTCACCAATTCCCAAGAATTCTCATGACTTGGGAGACCGGACCACTTGATGAGAACTTCTTTTACACCTGAAGCCGTTTGTCTGACTTGGAGAACCTGTTCTAGCTGCACTTGTAGCTCCAATTCTTCCGATAACATAGGAGGCAATGGCTGTGATGGTTGCTGAGCAGACACGGCTTTCTTCAACAGAGACACATGGAACACAGGGTGGATTCTGTTGTCGGCTGGAAGATCTAGTTGATAGGTAAACTCTCTAAGTTTTTTAATAACCTGATAGGGTCCATAAAATCTAGGACTTAACTTCTTATTGACCCTCTTAGCTAAGGATCTAAGTTTGTACGGTTGTAGCTTCAAATAAACCCAATCCCCCATATTAAACACCACCTCTCGCCTATGTTTGTCAGCCTGCCTCTTCATTCTGTTCTGTGCCTTTAGCAAATTCTCTCTCAACTCTTCCAACATCACATCTCTCTCTTTTGTTAACAAATTTACTTCGTCTACTGCAGAGGAAAAAGTACTACCTCTGAATAACAGCGGAGGGTTCCTGCCGTAAAGGGCCTTAAAAGGAGTAGTTTTAGTAGAGCTATTATAATTGGTATCAAACCAATATTCAGCCCAACTCAACCACCTAGGCCACTGTTTAGGCTTATTTCCAGTCAAACACCTTAAGTAAGTTTCCAAGTAACAATTCACCACTTTCGTTTGGCCATCCGTTTGTGGATGGTATGTAGAGCTAAATTTCAAACGAGTACCAGCATAATTGAACAACTCAGTCCAGAAATGATTGAAAAACACCTTATCCCTATCCGAAATAATCGTGGCCGGAAACCCATGTAAACAGATTACCTCTTTAATGAACAATTCTGCCACCTCTTTAGCAGAGAAAGGCTGGGACATTGCTACAAAATGAGCATATTTAGTGAGCCTATCAACCACCACCATTATAGTGTCTTTTCCATGAGCTTTAGGCAATCCTCCTATGAAGTCCAGGGAAATATCAGCCCAAATCTGAGTGGGGATGGGTAACAGCTGTAAAAGTCCTCCTGGAGATAATGCTTGATATTTGTTCCGCTGACATACATCACAAGCAGCAACATATCGCTGAATATCCCCTGCCATTCCTTCCCAATAAACTACACTAGCAATCCTTTTATTTCTGAAAAAACCAGAGTGACCTCCAATTGCAGAACTGTGAAATTCTGATAATATCAAAGGAATTCTGGTGGATTGCTTGGGCAAAACCAGTCTTCCTTCAAATAATAGCCTTCCTCCAACCAACTGATATCCTGGATAAGACCCTGAATTATGAATAAGATCCTATATGACAGATCTTAGGCCACTATCAGCTTGCAGCTCCTCATCTCTAGTACCTAGGTCACTAAAATGTACCGTAGATAATGCAACAAACATCATCTTCCTGCTGAGGGCACCAACTACTTGATTAGCACAACCAGGTTTGTACTTAATCTCAAAGTTAAAACCCAACAATTTAGACGTCCATTTATATTGTTCTTCACCCATTAGCCGTTGTTCTGAGAGAAATTTCAGACTGCACTGATCCGTATGGATGATAAATGGTCTGCCCAACAAGTATTGACGCTATTTTTGGACTGCTAACACAATTGCCATAAGCTCCCTTTCATAAACATATTTCAATTGTGCTTTTTCTGATAACTCTTGACTGAAATAAGCTATTGGCTTTCCTTCTTGCATTAAGACTGCTCCCAATCCTTTGCTTGAAGCATCAGTTTCCAGAACAAACTGATTAGAGAAATCTGGTACAGTCAAAACCGGGATAGTAGTCATAGCCTCCCTCAAAGTTTCAAATGCTGTTTGTGCCTCATTATTCCACTTAAAACCATCTTCCTTCAGCAGCTCATTCAGAGGTTTTGCAATCTGTCCATATCCTTTGACAAACTTCCTACAGTAGCCTGCTAATCCCAAAAATCCTCTCAGCCCTTTCACATCCTTAGGAACCTGCCACTGTAACATTGCTTCAATTTTTTTAGGGTCTGTTGTAGGGATGGCAATTCTCCCCGCAATTCGGGGATCCCCGCGGGGACTGCCCTGAATGGGTCCCCGAATGCAGGGTTTTTCTACCCGCGAGGATGGGGATGGGGAAATTTTTCTCCCCGTGGTACATTTGGGGACGGGGATGGAGATCATACTCCCCGCCCCGCGGGGTCTCTGTCCCCGAAAAAATTACCAAAATATCCTTTATAATATATATATGTATTATTATATAAATAAATAAATATATTTTAGTAATTTCATCTTTAATTAAATTTTATATTTATTTAAAATTTAAAATTTAAAATATTAAAATAATTTATTTCATCTTTTTATTTTTTTTTTTTTTTTTTTATTATTTTAATATAGCGGGAATCCCCGCGGTATCCGTGGGGATTCGGGGAGCGGGGATAGGGAAAAAAATTCCCCCGCGGCGGGGAACGGGGACGAGGACGAGGACGAGGACGAGGACGAGGGTTGGGGTGGGGACGGGGAGGTTGAGGTGCGGGAGCGGGGAGGTACTCCCCGCCCCCGCCCCACGCAGGTGCCATGCCTAGTCTGCTGCAACCCCTTGACCAGAAATGATATGCCCCAAGTACTCAATCTGCAGCTGCCCAAAACTACACTTCTTTTTGTTAACAAACAATTGGTGTTCTCTCAATAATTGGAAAACTATCCTCAAATGAGAAATGTTGGCTTCTTCATCCTTGCTGTAAACCAGAATATCATAAAAAAAAAAACCAACACGAACCTCCTTAAAAATGGTCTCAGCATTTCGTTCATCAATGCTTGAAATGTTGAAGGAGCATTAGTCAAGCCAAAAGGCATTACTAAAAACTCATAATGTCCTTCATGGGTACGGAAAGTTGTCTTAGGGATATCTTCCTCCTTCATTCTTATTTGATGGTACCCGGATTTCAGGTCCAGCTTAGAAAAAATGGCAGCTCCACCCAAGTCATCCAGCAATTCATCTATTACTAGGATTGGAAACTTGTCCGGCACTGTAATTTTATTGAGAGCCCTATAATCCACACAAAAACGCCATCCACCATCTTTTTTCTTAACTAGAATAATAGGACTAGAGTAAGGACTTATGCTTGGCCTTATAATTCCAGCAGTTAGCATCTCATCTATCAATTTTTCAATTTCAGCTTTTTGATAGTGAGGATACCTGTATGGTCACAGATTGGGAATATTGGTCCCCTCTTTTAAGATTATGGCATGATCATGCCTACGAGCTGGGGGCAATCTTGGTGGCTGCTGAAATAAGTCCTCAAAATCCCTTAAAACTATTGTTATGCCCTCTGGAATCACTGCCTCCTGCAAGGACAAAACTGTCATAGCCTTATATTCATTGTAAAATCCCTATCCATCATCCTGCAATGCCTTTAACATTGATTTAAGAGAAGCAGCTGCCTTGGCTAATGCTGGTTCTCCTCTAATGGTCCAAGTTCTCCCTTTTTCTTCAATTTTCAAGGTAAGATTCTTGAAATTAGCTCTTATTTCTCCCAATCCTTCCAACCATTCCATACCTAACACCACGTCTGCACCTCCTAAGCCAAACAGGAAGAAATCTTGCTTAACCTCCAAACCTTGCATCATCAATATCACTCCTTGACAAGCCCCTTTACACTTCACCTTATGTCCATCACCACCCTCCACAAAATAAGGTGGAGTCTCCACTACTGGTAATTGCAGCTCCTTTACTATTTTATCAGAAATGAAGTTATGTGAGGCCCCATAATCCACCAAAATCATAACCTTCCTACCCTCCACTTCTCCCCACAGCTTTAAGGATTTTTTTGAAGTCAATCCCATGATGCTATGAATTGACAGCTGTAATGCTTTATCCACCATCTCCAATAACTCAGGAATTTCCAGTTCTTCATGCTGAGCCTCATCCTCTGCCTCCTATCCCATGATCATAACATGTAGTTGTTTGTTCTTACACACATGTTCTGGACTGTACTTCTCATCACAGCGAAAACACAACCCTTTCTTGGTCTTTTCTTGCAACTCAGCCTCTGATAATTGTCTAAAATTCCTTCCCCTCCTACTAACAATACTCATCTTAGGATTTTTGGTGGGTAAATTGGGTCTGTTGGACACTAAACCAATACTGGTTGCTCTCCCACAAGAACCCAAACTTGAATTTGCTCTTGGACCAAGATCCATAGAAGCAGTTCTTACTGGTTGGAACCCTCTAAAATTCCCTCCAAATCTTGAACTTTCTCCCATAGCTCCTTTGCGAATTACCCGATTCTTTTCATCAATCAATTGTGCCAAGTCCATCAATTCAGATAGAGTCCCTACCGAATGCAGCTTCAATTATGCTTTGATTTCATCTCGCAAACCATTCAAGAAAATACCTCGAAGGTATTCTTGATTACTATTTCTCAAAGGTCCTGCATACATCTCAAAAGCTTCTCTAAATTCCTCCACAGATTCCGTTTGTTTCAACCCAAGAAGAACCTCATAGAGATTTTGCACCATTGAAGGCTGAAATCTTCTTATCACACGTGCGAAAAACCTCCCAAGAAGCATTTTGTGTGCAAGATTCCCACCATTGAAACCAACTCAGCCCACGACCCTCCATGGCCATCATCACCGCACTTAACCTCTCCTCTTTTGTTACTCCTTTCACCTGAAAATACCTCTCTATCCTATTCACCCATCCATACGCGTCTTCTCCCGAAAACAGAGGAATATCGAGTTTCCTCCATCGATTTTCTGATTCCTCAATTCATGGACCCTCAACCGTTGCTGGACCCCCTATCGATCTCTCTTCTTCATGCTCGGAACGGTTCTGCTGGTTCTCAGAAGAGGGGTCTTCTCACTAGAGACCTCTCACCAACCTCAAAATTTCCACCATTGCTTCCTCTGTTTTCTTGGTTCTTGCTTCTAGCAGTTCCTGTTGAGCCCTCTCCTCTTCTGCTTGGTGTTTCCAAGCTTCCAGTCCCTTCTCCACAGCGTCAAGTCTAGCCTCCATTCTCGTAAAAACCATGAAAAACTCCCAGGATTTGGGAGCTCTGATACTAGTTGATAGAATTGGACCAGAATGTTGAGAAAAAGAATAGTTCTTTATTGAGAAACTCTCCTCTCTGTTACAATCAGAGGGAGAAAGAAACAGAAATTGAAAGAATTACAAAGATGATCAGATATGGTAAACGTATACCAATCTGAACTACCTAGGACAATTCGAGGGGTCCTTGTTCTCTCCTAACCTTCCTTTCCAACTTTGAAACAGGTTAAACCTCCAAAAGACCCCCCTTTCCTCTATTTATAACCAACTAACTAACTCTTATTCTGTTAGAATAACTAACTAACTATTATTCTGATAGAAAACAGAATAACTACATTTTATGATCTACTACTACTTGTCTATTCTTCCTGGAGTACACCTTTTTTATGATAGGCCTGCTAACACATTACTTTAAGAGTGTGTTTGGATAAAGAATTTTAAAAGAGTAATGTATTTGTTGAGGGGAATTAGAATACTTTAATATAAAATATTATGTTTGGATGCTAAATAAGAGGATTTTAAAAATGATGAAAATTTTTATCAGGTATTTTCTTTTTAACTTGAAATGAGGAATTTGAAATGAAACCTGTACGGAGAGAATTTGGAAAAATGCTTCGTCTTTCTCCTTTCTCTCTTGACACATAAGACAATTGAACCTATCTTTCTCGGTTTCTCCTCCCTCCCTCTCTCTCCACCACGCTCAGAACTTGTTCGAAACCAAGATGGCAACAACACCGGCATCGATCGCCAATGACACGGTGCATGGCGAGACCAGCGACAAGATGTTGCCACAAACGACGGTGAGCAGCAAGGCACTAAACTTCGCCGAGCGGAGGACGACAGCATCTTTGATGGACCCTTTCAGACCAACGTGCAGTCGTTCTTAACGAAGCACGCACTGCTCTCGCCACCGTCGACGCTGCTCTCTCACCTGCTGATGTGGCAGATCCTGTTCCGAGTCTAGCTGCGGTGGCAGACGCACCGGAATTGATCTCGCCAGTGGTGTTCCTCAACGTCATGGAAGAGGATGCGGCAACAGGCCAAGTCCAGATCCAGATCTGTGCATTTCTGAGTGTTTTTTTTCTATTTTTTATTTTATTTTTATTATGTTTTGCAAAATTTATAATGGAAATGTAAATTTCATAAATTTTTATCCAAACACATAATTTTACAAATGAAGGGAATTGAATTTCATCAATTAATTCCCTTGAATTTTAAATTATCTGAAATTTTGAAAATAATCTATCCAAACACAACCTAAGATTCAAAATACAACTTCAAGGTTTAGATGGTCACGCAAGCCTAAAGACCTATTTGTCCATTGATAAAGAACCAAAACTAATCAACTGCAGTTACTAGTTACTATAGGAACGCATAAGAAAAGTATGCCTAATTAGAGAAACAAAAGAGAACATAAAATAAAAATATCATAGTTGAATCAGCATTTGACATTTCTTTGCACAACGTTTTCAGTTTTCACCTATATTCATCAACTAACAAAACAATCATCCAGATTATTTGCAATTAATTTTGTTGTCAGGACAAAAAGCATAATTGTATTCCACAATACATACTCAATGACAATGAAACAGGAGCCTGGTAACTCAATCATTAGTTTTCTAGTTGAGCATTATAGGCTTGATGTACCCAAACATCTTATTGTTGAGGATTGGTGAAAACAGAGGAATCAAAAGTTTATCTCTTAATTAATAGGTTGCTTCTTATTTTGACTCTTCCAGTTTCAACAGCAACTACTGAACAGGCTTTCTCAGCAATGGAAAACATTAAAACAAGGCATCGCAACAAGATGGAAGATGATTTTCTAATAGACTACAAGATTGTTTTCATTGAAAAGGACATTGCCCAAAAATCTATAGTGGACTCAATAATGGATGACTTCTACTCTTTGAAGCAGCAACGGGCACAACTTCAAAACTGAAAGTACAAATTTGATATTGTTTTATGCTGATTATCTTTTGATATCATTTATTACAGTTTTATATGTTGAAGTGATTTGCATCATATTTTCATGAATTAGTATAATAAACACATATCATATGATAATTAGGATTATTTAAATTTAAGATTTTTGTTCAAGTTTTAAACCCATTAGTCCCTGGCCCCCTTAAGGCAATATTCCTGGCTCTGCATCTTCTTCCCCTTTTCTTGTTTATTGAGGTGAATAATCTGTTATGGTGTTTAATCGCAGAAAAAAAAAATCAAGGATATTCAGAATGCTGATGATTAGTCATGTGCACAATCGAATAATAAACTGGTACCAAGTATTGCAGGGAAGAAAAAAAATGAGAAGGGATTAATCAAAAGATGACGTAAGAAGAAGAGAGGGACGTGCCTGGGAGCTCTAGTAGCCAAAACGAGGGACGAATGAGGCGGCGCCAAAGCAGCAGAAACTCCAACATTTTGCCCTGTTGCGCCGACATTCAGATCCAAAGGTGACGACGACGACGAAGAAGATTTGTTCTCCTCGGAAACCTTACCGACAGCTTTCCGAACAGCGTCCATGGCTACAATTTCAGAGGGTGAGACCCTCCTGAATTTCAGAGATTTATTTTTTTTATTTCTACTTCTTTTCTCAAGTCACAAGTATTACTAGTAGTCAGTAGTCAAAACCTTTGTTTTTATTTTTTCCTTAAGTAAAATGGTTTTTTTTTTACGTGAAAAATGGTTTTTTCTTTTGTACTAGGAAAATAGTATTTTAGTTCTTAATTAATTACTTATATATATATACAAGATTTTATTGTTTAAATTATTTAAATTTATTTTACATGATTCCTTAATAGAGATAGCAAAATGAATAAATTGATAATAATAATAATAATAATAATAATAATAATAATAATAATAATAATCTATATTGTATATTAAAATTGTCTTTAAAACGTTAGGTGTAGTAGCAGTAAGCGAAAAGAGAATTAAAGTTTAAATATTAAAAAAAAAATTATTGAGAAAATCTCTTAATTATAAGGATTAGTTTCATAAGAATGCTTTTAAGAATACTTGATTAAAAACATTTTTTAACTTAAATCAATTAATGTTACTATTAATTATCAATATATAATATTATTTTAAGAAGTAACTAAATATATTTTTAACTATTAATTTTATAAATAAAATAACATTCTTTTATTAACATTGATCTAAATTTAAATTTATTATCAATAAATTGTAAAAAAATTGTAAAATTATTTAATGATTTTTAAGTCACAAAAAGTTTCTTAACAAGTGTTACTATAAATTAAAATGATCTTTTTACTTTATCTACACAATTAAATATTACCACAAATAAACAAAACAAAATTTAGTCTCTCAATTATATCATAATTTAAAAGAATATGTTTCAAATAATTTATCTTTGTTTAAAAAAACTTTTGAATTAACAATCTTATTTAAAATACTTATTAATTATAATTTTTTTTCTAAAAATAAAATAAGCTAATTCAAGTTATTATTTTTAAAAATTTTAAAATATTAATATTTATATAGCACTTTATAAGAATATAAGTATATTTGAATTAATTTATTAAGCTAATTCAAGTATCTAATAAATATTTATCTATTAAAATAAAAAGTTATAATTATATATATGAAATTTAAAACAATTTGTATAATGCTCGAGTAAAATAACTAGTAATAAAGTGAATCGAGCTTGAATATCAATAAATGCTCTCTCTAGCATGCCACCTTATTATTTTGAGGTAATTATATTTATCTTTTTAGAAGTTAGTGTCTATTAGTTATTACACATTTTTTATTAAAAAATTATACATATTTCCTTTACTTTCTTATTTATTAAGAATGATAAAACTTTTTAAAGAGAATTTGTGTGTAAAGTAACTAAGTAAAAATATATTTAATTTTGAATTATTAGTGTGTTAAGATTTCAATGTATTTCATAATAAATTAATAGTTAATACACATTTACTTATTCATTTTATATACAAGTTTACTTTAGAAGAATTTTTCTTATTAGGAACTGGTAGAAATAGGTTAGGTTAAATTGGATAAGATTCGTTTAAAGTAATTTTATTTTTAAAATGAGTAAGTAAAGGTGAATCCATCATTAAATTTTAATAAAGTTAATATTAGAATATTTTTTAGATTAAATTAATAATAAATACATTCTGACTTGTTTATTTTATAAGAGTTTTTTTTTTTTGTTAAGTTAGGTTTTACCTAAACATGCTTAGAATTGTTTTCTAAAACATCGGGTCTCAGTATGACTTGTTATCTATCACAAGATTTTATTTTAAGGTTGGATTTGGTCTGTTTGTAAAAACTTAAAAACTTAATTTACTTTAAGAGTCTATTTAAAAGTTTATATTACATAGAGACTTTCATATAAATAATAAATTTAATTTTTTTTAATTTTTAAAAAATATAACCTTTAATAAAACTATTATATTTTATATATAATAAATATATTATACTAATATATAATATATTATTAATAAAATATGTAAGTGTTATAAGTTGTCAATTATATGTATAAATAATAAATAAATCGAATAGCTCTATACTTTCTAAGTGCACGTGTGTGAACGATAAGCTTCTAGGTGGACTTCTGTTTTTCCTTAGGGATACTAGACTGACAATCTGATCAATAATCATGAAATAATCTATACTTACTATCATTTTTTCAGAAAAAAAATTTATTTATATCAAGATATAAGAAATGTTGGATGACAGGAGCATGAGAACCTCAATACTTATGATAGAGGATAGATATATCAAGGCAATGCAGATTGACTAAACTTGTTAAAAGAATTTAAATAAGACTCTATACTCTCCATATATGCATAAGTTTGATCCCCTTCTTCCATGAATAGTTTGTTTTGGTTGTGATTTTTCCTAAAAGTATATCAATGTAAATCGGCCTTACCCAATCCTAGCTCACTTCAGCCAAGGTGAGAAAAGACTCATATCTCTGTCAATGGCGATTGGTTTAATTAGTATGATTAAATATTGTCAAAAAATGTCATATGTTCAATTCCTGACGATGATAATTTATTAATATGTCATATGTAAATATTAAGAGTGTAAGTGAGTGGTTTGATTTGAATTTTGAAAAAAAATAAATCCAAACTAATCAAAATTAATTGGTTCGGTTTTTTTATTTTTTAATAGTCAAATCCGAATCAAACCGAATTAAATATTTATGGTTTGGTTTGGTTCGGTTCGGGTGATCGAGTTAACCATTATTTTTTTTAACACAAAAATTAGTTAAATTATACATGTAATATAAAAAAGTGCACATAATGTATCTAAAATTCTAAACAATATTAGAGCATAGATTAATCTTTGCTCTTCTATTAGACAATGAAGATTCAATTTTAAGTTGAGTCACACTATCATTAGTCTTTGAGATTTCCTGTTTATGTCAAACCAAAAATGCCAAAATAATGAGAAAAGAAAATTTCCTAAAGAATGTAGCACTAATTGCTTGCATGAAAAAGTATCACAAGGCACTAGAGAGAAATCAAAATCATGGTCTCTTTATAAGGAATGCTAGCTGCTAGTTAAATCTCATATGATACCTCAGTCACTTAAAGGTAAACAATAGATGAAATAATTGAACGTCCTCCGTCCCCTTCTTTGATTATCAGAATTTGCTTTAATGCAAAATGATTTCTGTTCTCTGGGTTGTTATGATGTGAAGTGAGTCCAATTACCCCTAAATCAAACCCTGAGACAAATGACAAGGAGAATTCTGTGAGCATCAAAGTGGAATCTCGTACCATACAGGAAGATGTGAAAGAGGGTTTGAAGCCCTTTTAGGTTTGAAGCCTTAATACATCCTTGTGAGTAAATGCAATCTCTGCTTTCAGTGAGAATTTAAAGAAGTTTTCTCAAGTCAATGTAAACAATGAAATGGTTGAATTCAAAACTATGAAGTAAAGAGGCACACAGAGCAATTTCATAGAATATCAAAATCCTATTAGGAAGTATGAATCTAAAATCAGGATTGCTCATGTCTTTCAATCCAAAATACTTCAGATGCCTCGGTGCTTAATATCTTCATGACTTTTGAATAACCTAATAAAGGTATCTTCCATTACAAGACATGCAACATTCTTGTGAGTTGACTTATCAGAATCTTAGACCAGTGAGTTGGATCAAAGAGAAGATGGATATGGAAGTAAAATGAATTATCACATTTTTGTTTGATACCCAGATATCAAACCCAGGATCAAGTCTTTCCCAAGGAAGCTAGGTGCCACTAAGTTTAAAGGTCATTGGCAATAGACGATTTGTAACATTCATAAACATATTATTGAATCCATCGCAGTCAAGAAAGGACAATTCTAATTATAAAATATAAAAATTTGGTTGACTTTATAAGTTTCAAAATGTAATTCATTTTCCATTTTCTAATAATTTATCAATTATAAAACAGCAAGTAGAAAATAAAGTATGTGGAATTCTGAAGAAGAGGAAGGTCTCCCGATTTACCCATATGAACGCCTTAAAATAACATCTACAGATCCTATAACAGACATTGATGTGACTAAACGAGAGGTGTAATGGACTATTTAGATACAACATCATCTTCTCTTCTCTACTTACTTTTCATCTTTTTGTTGTTTTCCCCAATTATTTGTAAATTGTAGCTTATAATTAGTCTTTCTTTCATTTTAGTTTTGATTTGTTTGAGCTTGATGCATACAGACTTATCTATCATCTGTGGAGTTCAAAGAGAACACGAGAAACAGGGAACACGAGAACACGAGAAATAGGGAAAGAGGCACACCAACTCTGAACTAACACACACTAGTGGTACCTGGTTATCAATACCGAGCGGCGGCGAGTAAGATGCATGAGGCAGCAACAAGCGGCGAGCAGGGAGCAGTCACGAACAGGGCTCAGCGTCGAGCAGAGCGCAACGGCGAGGGCGAGGAGGAGCGGCGAGGGGAACGACGAAGTTAGGATTGGATTTGGGAAAAATGAGAAAGGAGCTAGGGTTGGTACTTGGTAACATTTTGATTGATACGATTTAGATTTAGAAGTCTGAAAATGTTTAGAAAAGAAATGGTTTGGTTTGGTTCAATTCATAGGTTCGAAACTCTGAATCCATGAACCAAACCAATTGAGCTTCAATTGATTTGGATTTTAACCGAACCATTAAGTGTATTCGAACCAAACCAAACCAAACTATGATTCATATGTTACACTCCTAGTAAATATCATTGAAAATCTTCACTAAGAATAAATATTATATGTAAATCTTCATTAAGATTTGTCGAATGTTCTAAAAAGAAAAAAATTATTTTCTGTTATACTTCTTTAGGAAAAAAAGAAAAAAGAACAATCATATCTTAAATACATTGTTATACTTACAGATACATTATCTCACATTCAATTTTTATTATTCATAATAGTTAGGCTAATCTTACTTCTTACATTCTTACACTCTTTTTGCCACCTACATAGATACATATGTGAGAAATTTGAAAATATAAATGACGCGTAATTAGCATTTTTCTATGAAATCCATTCTACTTGCATGCCCATGGCCATAGGGTCAACAATCGTCCAAGCCTGAAAGATCAGGATGGAAAGGGTGTAATGTAAGCCTCACAAAATTCAAAGGAAAGCCCGTGGTTCAGTGGTTGTATATTTCTACCCTGCTGATGAGACCCCTGGCTATACCAAACAGGTAATCACACAAAAATGTCTGGCATAGCTTATTCCTTCAATATATTCACAATGGCAAAAAATATTTTCTTGCAGGCTTGCGCTGTTAGGGATTCATATGAGAAGTTCAAGAAAGCAGGAGCAGAGGTTGTTGGTATCAGTGGTGATGATCCTTCATCTTACAAGGTAAAAATCAAAATTTTCACTGCAATTAGTTTTTGCAATTAGACATATTAGTTTTTGTTATATTGTTGAATGCTTTGCGTGGAATGTAGGCATTTACTAAGAAGTACACGCTTCCATTTACTTTGTTAAGTGATGAAGGTAACAAGGTGAGGGAAGAGTGGGGAGTGCCAGGTGATTTCTTTGGAGCATTGCCTGGGAGACAGACTAATGTTCTTGACAAAAATGGGGTGGTTCAGCTCATATACAACAATCAGTTCCAACCTGAAAAGCATATTGATGAGACTCTGAAACTACTTCAAAGCTTTTGATGCTTCTGATTCTTTTGTTCTCATCTCCCTTTGGCCTGTCTCATAGTTAGACAAGTATATAACTATAAATAGTAACCACAGTGTGTAGTGTGTAATTTAGATAGCTGTAGCTGATTTTGGAACCTTAGTTCACAAGGGAGTGATAATATCTGTTCAACTATAGAGAGGTAAGAGAGCAAACCATCATAACGTTTCCACTTTCCAGATGGGAGTCGCGCCTTTCATTGTTACAGCACTTGGTCTGATATCAGTATCTTTTGCGTTATTGTAATTTTAGCTTCAATTGTCAAAGTGAGTGTCCATTATAATTATGTCATTGTAGAGTTTGTTATTGGAATAACAAGGTTCAATAACCTTTATGATATTTATCTGAACAACATTGACATAAACTTGAAGATGTTATTACTTTTTTGGAACATAACCCTGAGCGGTTGAACAGCATTTATCCCATCTTTTTAATACCTAAGGTCAGTTTGGTGACCCCTTAAAAATGTGGGTGAAAAATTGAGGGATAAGTTTTATACAAAAAATTGCATGAAAATTAGTCCCTCAATTTTTCAATCCTTGTTTTAAGGGGATACCAAACAGACTGTTAAGATATTTCTTTGCCAGAGGACATGCAGTTATTTTTCTTATCATCATACTATTGTTATTGCTATCACAAATAGGATAGTTATTATGTTCTCAATCTTCCTTCTCAAAGTCTTCACTGCTATAAGGGCTGAATGCCTCTAATATCCAGTTCTTCTTCCTCCAGGAATTCCAACCCATATCTTCACGTATCACATCACTATGGTTGATGCTATAAGTTGAAATGCACTGCCTTTTATAGAACCTGGTCGACCTTTTCATTACTTCCATCTCCTTAAGTGTTTGTGAAAGCATCTTCTCAACACTCGGGAGCATAAATTTATCATCTATTAGTCCAGAAAGCCACATGGAGCGTATCTCTGAAGAGTGAAGATTTGAAGCACTCTCAATGTAACCCACAAAGGCCATGTTTGGAATCAATGGATGGATAGTTCCCCTGCCATAAATAGACTCAGCTATTGGTTCTCAACTATTTGCGTGTGAAAACTAGAGTTATTGAATAAAAACAGCATTTACCTGTACAAGGGCATAATACCAGAAGGGTACTCCAACAAACTACGGAAAGGCTCTGGCAAAATGGTTTTGAGCTTCTTCTTCCCATCAAAACCAGTTGCAAGAACCACTACATCGGCCTCCAGTTTAGAGTTGTCCTCAAATTCTATTCCTCCATTCCAGAACCACCACTTCGATGCTTTTTTGAAGTCAATTTTTCCCTTATCAGCCTCAGAGAAGAAATTTTCTGGCATGATAGCTATTTGACAAGATGCATAATCTTCCACAAAGGGGTGTTCTGGTTTTAGTCCATATTTCTCCAAAGGAAGTTTCCATAGCAGGTAGGACTCAATAAACTTTGAAATTCCACGCCTCTGTTGAAGGTCATTGTAATGAGAAATCATCAGCTACATATAGCTTTGGCAACAAGAGTATTTATTCAGGGCTTTAGTATGTGATTCAATTAGTTAAGAATGCTTATTTACCATTGGAGATAACAGGTGGCAGAGAAGGGTTCTGAGTATACCCTGGTTAGGTCTTTCATGGAGGAACTGAGAAGATCTTGTTGAGTAGAATAGGAAAAATGGCAATCCCCAAATCCAGTAATGGGGAAGTGTCCAATGCAAAGTCCTTACTACCATGGTGCACGGTTGCCCTTCAGGTCCTTCAGAACAAGTTAGAAGCACCATTGTTATGACGTTGAAATTTAAGAAATAAAAATAAGAGTAAAAAGAAGGTTTGTAATTGTACAAGTTCCCCTGCATCAAATTCTATATCGGGAAAGCATACAATTATCAATTATTAAGATATTTTATTATTTTAAGTAACTGTTATTAGACTTTTTTATCTTTTACTCTTCTCCCTTTTTTTTGGGTAGAAATTAGTCAAATCTATCTTCTCCTTTTGATTGGTTTAAAATTAGGCGGAAGATGCAAACAGTTCAAACAAATTTTGCCCATATTATGGAATATGATTACTGCATAACTTCTAAACCATGACTGTATCAGTTGACAATGGTATTTATGTCCTCTGGAACTTTTATAAGAACAAAATTTTATGAGTTTGGTTTATTCTTCTTTTGCATATCTATATTTAATGTAACTCCATTTAATTTATGTATGTTTTACCAGGTTTACCTAACAATGCTCGTATTACTATCTCCGATTTTTTGTTTGTTTTTTCTTCTGGTATGATAATATTACAACATTTAAATTTGTAATCTTTCATAAATTATCTAAAACTCTCACTATTAACCTATTTTTAATGTCTAATTAATTTATTAGTTTTTAGATACAACAATCTACCAAATTACAATCAAGAATCAAGAATAACTCAAAATATTGAAAAAATTTGATACAATGGACTTTAAAAAGAAATATCAAAGTGGGTCAAATACTACGTCTTAACCCACACTTTAAGACAATAAGTTATAGGTTTAATATTTTAAAATTTTCACTTTTGTCCATTCTTAAACATTATGAAACTTTTTTACCCAATTATATACTTGCAACGCACGTATGAATTCCTAATAATCTCCTCTAGGTGTTAGTCCATATACAAAAACATCACACAAACAGTTCCATCAAGTGAAGTATACACGAGGACACCACATAAACGGTTACTAGCCCTCGAGTAGAGTAACACAGTTGAATTCTTAATAATTTTTTCTTCAAGTGTAAGTTCACACACAAGAATACCACACAAACGATTACTATTCCTCAAGGAAAGTAACGGGTCAATGAGCTTACCTAAAGTTGGATCTTTTCTCTAATGACGGGGCTAACCATGAGAACACCAATTACCATGACAAAGTACTAACCCAAATCGAATCAAGTAGACTTTAAGACAAACAACAACAATGGGTCGTACACCACACTTAACCAAAAATCTTAAAAGATTAAGTTTATGGGTCTCACCACTTATAAAGTCTTCATTTTGTGCATTCTTAAATAATGTGAAACTTTTTTTTATCTACATATACACTTAAAACTCACATTTGAATTTTTAACAATCTCTTCATGAAATACGAGTCCACACATACAAACACCACATAAAAAAAGGTGACTAACCCTAAAGAAGAACACCGAGGAGATATGAAATAATGAACTTTAAATAGGAACACAAAAGTGGGTCGAACATTGTGTTTTAATCCAAAACTTTAAGACGGTAGGATTATTATGGATCTAACTACTTTTAAAGTCCTTACTTTGTCCATTCTTGAACAATATAGAACTTCTTTAGCTATATATATTTGAAACTCACTTAAATTGTCAACAAGATGAAAAACTACTGGTTAGTTAAAGTAAATAAGAATTAAGAATACATCAAAAACAGCAAATTAACCATTTGCTCGTATAATTTATGTTACCCATCCTCTTTTAACAGGGGGGAAAAACAAGGATGTCATTACCAAACAAAAAAAAAATGAACAAGGATGCTGCTTCTTGCATATAGCTGATCCGATTTAGTCAATGCCATGCCATATTGAAATTTAAGTGAAAGTCTGTGTTAGGAATCCGCGCCCCTAATCCAACAGTTTACATCTAATAAGATTACTCTCATGGATGTGGGCGATGATGAAATTGAGAATCCGCCATTCGAACCTTTTTTTTGTCATTCAATTTATGCTTAATTGGGAAGTCAAAACTGATTTGTGGAATTATATTCAAATAAATGAGAATATCTCAGTCAAGTAATTATTATATCAAATATATTAGAAAAAATATATTAGAAGATATATATTTGGTGAGAAAAGTGTTTATTAATTATTAAATGTGATATGAGTGTATCTTTACTATTGGATCTTACATAAATGAATAAGATCAAAACAAAAATGCATGTGACTTTTTCAAGTGGTCACATGACTTTTAAATAACTTTTAATCTTGATCATTCATATATGATTATATAATCAAAATTTACTTATCTGATTATCTAATAATAAAAACTCATATATATATATATGGGGTATATCTGATGAGAGAAGAAAGTAATATATAAGACTACCAGCAGCCCAGTTTTGTGTTAGTCAAATTAATGGTAATAGGTGCAAATGTAGTTTAATACCGATTTGAGTCAAAATGTTATTTTCAATAAAACAATTGATGACAAAATATTTATTTTTACTTTTTAAAAGTTTCTTTCTTTCTATTTCTTGAAAAAATAGATTTGGTCCATCTTTATATATATATATATATATAGTATATATATATATATATATATATATATATATATAACGAGTTAGTAAACTGACCTATAGCCCACAGAACACAATACTAACTTGAAACTCACGTAACTCGATCTGACTCTGCCCAAAAATGGCACAGCTCGGGCTGGCCCGACGCAAATGGGTCAGGCCAACATATTTTGACAGCTCTACCTAGCTCTGCCATTGCGCCACAGCCATGACCAAGTCATGCAACGAGTTGTTACCTTCACCACTGACCTGCCACAAGCATGTGTGAGAGGAGAGAGCTGGTGTGACCTGCGACTTCAGCTAGGTGAGGACGACAACGTTATGAAGTTTAAGCTGCAACCAGTGGAGGACAACACTGCTACTCCATGTGATCAGTGGACAACTGGTGACTGCGACTAGTTTTCATCAAGTTTGCTGCTTGTTTGAGCATTTTATTCTCTAACTTTTTTTCCTTTTTTATTCTCTTCTATTTAAAAAAAAATAAAAAAGGAAATTATGGTAAATTAATTCTTTTATGTCACGTAATCTTTTCATTTTATTTGGTAAATTTTTCAATGAAAATATTGTTAATGGAGATCTGTTGTGCAATTATAGGACTGACAATAAACTAAACTAACTCAAAATTAATTTGAGACTTAATTCATTAATTAAGTCGATGAACTTGGTTCATGAACTAAGTGAACTGAACTTGAGCTCAAAATTGAATTTGTTAAATAAATGAGCCAAACTTGAACTAAGTGCTGCTTAGTATAATTTAAAAATAAAATAATTATGAAAAAATTGATAAGTTGAATTGAGTTATGAATCAAGTAAATGAATCAGGTTCATGAGTTAGTCTAGTTCATTTGGTTCAAATTGTCTCATTTTAACATTTGGTTTATATAATTCGAGTTCACGAACCAAACTAAATAGTTTACGAGCTTGATTTGAACTACGAAAACTTGTTCATATCGAACACGAGTCAAGTTTCGAATTGAACCATTTCTTATTGAGTCGAACTTAGTTGAATTGGGTTTAGTTCAATTCGACTCATTTCCAGTACTTCTTTTTACTTTTTTTTTTAGATGAAGGATAAAATAATCCAATACAAACCAACCCAATCTAAATAGGGTTGGTTTAGTATGAGTTGAATGAAAGAAATTTACATAATCAAATAACACAATCCAATTAAATTTGATTGGTTTGTTTTTTCTTTTTTCTTTTTTTTTTCACCAAACTGTATTTGAACTATTGTTTAAGAATAAGGGTTCAAGAAAATTGTATTTTGGTCTCCCACAATCAGCACATGTGGCAAATAAAAAGGAACTTGTTCAATGCAGTTATTGAACACAATATTTGTCTTGTCACGAGCTAAAATTGGAGAAGGTTAGAAGAGATTTTTTTTTTAAAAAAAAAATTGAAGAAGAGCAGGGGAGGCTCAAAAACTATAAAGGTCTAAAGGTAAATATTAAAATAGGACCTTTCTCTTAATTAAAGGTTATTAAAAAAATAAAATTTTATTTTGACTTTCGCATATTTTAAACTAAAAATGAGATAAATAATTTAGAATTAATAAAAATGTGAGATGTGAAAAAACAAATAAGGATATAGATGTTTTATTAATTTTCATAATTTCTGAGTTTTTAATATAATTGATGTATTAATGCAAAAAATATAATTAATATATTATTATAAAATTATTATTATGAGACCTAAGAAAATTTGGGGTCTAAAGCCTTTGCTTTAGTTGCTTTGGGCTAGAGCCGGAATTGAAGAAGAGTTGGGTGTTACAAAGCTTTGATTTTCGTCAAAATGTGCTTTTTGGAACAAAGAAAACCAAAACCAGGAAGAATTCACATGTTATAGAGGAGAAGTCGATTTGAGAAATTATTGCATGTTGCTAAATGCATGCTCCTAAATGCATGCTTTAAGAGGATCTTAATATTTAGTTTTAAACATATTTACATAAAATTTGAATAAACTAACATAAATTAAGAGAAAATATTTATATTCTCAAAACATAATAAATACATGTTTCAAGAAAGATATTAACAATTAATTTTAAATAAAATTACATAAATTTAAAGTCACTAACTTAAGGGTTCGTTTGGATTGGTGGTATTGAGTGGAATAGAAAGGAATAGAATGTAATAGAGTCAGGTTCTATTGTTTGGTTATGTTAAAAAAGGATGAGATGAGATGGGAGTGGGTGGGATGAATTCTATCCCATCCTACCAGAAACCATCAATTTTCTTCCCCCCAATTTGGGGGGTATGAGATGGAATCATTTTTTTTAGTATAAATACCATTCCATCCTACTAAAAATCATTCACTTTCCAAACAATGGAATGGTAACTTTACTCTATTCCATTCTAAAATATCCAAACAATGGAATGGTACTTTTTTTCCATTCCATCTCATCTCATCCCATCTCATTCCATTCCATTCTATTACTTATTAAATATCTAAACATAACCTAAAATCAATAGAGGATATTCTTTTTAAAAAACATGTATTTATTATGCTCCAAAAGTTTACAATAATTTTTTCATAAATCAATGGCTAGATAATTTTAAAGCATGTATTTATTGCTATTCTATAAATATTTTGGAATGTCTCGGTTCTAGAGACTCCCACAAATTGAAGAACACCCTAGAATTCTTAATTTTTTGCATCATCTCATTCCCACGATATAACCTGAGTTATGGAACAGTGAATGCCTTCTTTTTTTAACTTCATAATACTTGAGGGATCAAGAAGGAATTGAATAAAAAAAAAGGCAGTCTTTGAGAATATCTATTTAAAATTTTGAGTGAGTTGCTTTAAAGTGAACATTAAAAAATAAATGAAAGTAAATAATGTTACGGTTGGCTTGTATTTAGTCAACAAAAGAAAAAAGACTTTTTCACTTGGTTGTGATTTTTTTTTTTTTGTGAGCGGTTGGAAAGTGATAATTAACTATTGGGAGACCAATGGTTAATTAATGCATTAGTAGTAATGCTTGCAAAAGGATTCTATAAATACAAAATATCCTTCTTTCAAAAAACACAACATACATAAGTGAAATTGAGAGCTTTCTAGTAGTGAGATAAAAGTAGAGAATGCAATGTGAGAAAAATTTCATGAGTGTGCTGTGAGTTTATACAATGAGAATTTTGAGCATACTTTCTAATTCTCTGTAATACTAAAATTATAGTAAAAGAGAGTTTTATTAAAAAATATTATATTTTGTATTTTTTATATGTGAGAGTGTAGACATGATATTGTATTTATCTTTTGATATAATGAATTATTTTTCATCAGTTGTTCTTCACAAATCTGAGCATGCTTCCACTCATTCATAAAGTGTTTAAGACACTTGGGTGTATCTCTCTTTGATATCCTAATAAGTAGTATCAGAGCAACTAAGCTCTGGTCATATCTTAGATCTAAGTTATCGGTGCCAAGATTTAGTATGTAGAAGTTTAATGGTTCCAATAACTTCATTATGTATGATGGTTCCAATGACTTCTTTACCCCCGTTGTATGATAATTTATATGATATCATTATGTATAGTAGGACCTCCATTTCCATCAAAATTGTCAAAGAGGCATTAATGGCAAAAGAGCAACATAAATTGGTAACCAAATTCAATACTGATAAATGTAACGTCTCGGGACTGCCTGCAGAATTGATGAGTGTCCCCACAAATCAACATAGGTCTTTTCAGTGTGCTTTGTCCTCACTCACATGCATCCTAGGAAACTTCCTAGGAGAGAACCTATCTCATAAATGCTCCAAGTCAAGCACGCTTAACCATGGAGTACTTATGTTTTTGGCTCCCGAAAAGAAGATGCATCTTGTTGATATGAGTGGTGCTAATTAATTCTTTTAAGATATCATCAACTATGCAGTCTCATACCTGCACAATCTCTGAATCCTTCTCATTCCAATGTGTATTCAGTTCATTCATGTGTCCCTTCGCCTAGAAGCTTGTCAAAAGCCGTTCTTTGTCTATGCTTCATCTTTATGCACCGACGACCATTCCCTGCCCTCGTCGGCCCCGAGTGTCACATGCCTACCAACTTTCACATGGTTCATCCCCGAACCACACCGTACTGGGAGAGGTCCCACTCTGATACCATTTGTAACGTCCCGGGACTGCCTATAGGATTGATGAGTGTTCCCACAAATCAACACGAGTCTTTTCAGCGTGCTTTGTCCTCACTCACACGCATTCTAGGAAACTTCCTAAGAGGTCACTAATCCTAAAAGTGCTCCAAGTCAAACATGCTTAATCATGGAGTACTTATGCTCTTGGCTTCCGAAAAGAAGATGCATCTTGTTGATATGGGTGATGTTAATTAATTCCTTTAATTCATCATCAACTATGTAATCTTATGCATGTACAGTCTCTGAATCCCTCTCATTCTGATGTGTATTCAGTTCATTCATGTGTCCCTCCGCTTAGAAGCCTGCTAGGAGCCGCTCATTGTCCGTGCTTCATCTTTATGTACCGAAAACCACTCCCCGCCCTCGTCGACCCTGAGTGTCACAATAAACTGGTAGAAGGATTGTTTGTGATGAGGGGGCGTAATCAAGAAAGAGGACAAGGAAGTGCAGGTCAAATTAGGGGATAATAGAGTAATTGTCGTTGTAGGTGGAGGAGAGGTGCATGTCAGAATGGATGATGGAACTGCAATGACATTTTAGGCATGACATGTACCAAAAATAGGCATGAACCTAATCTCTTTGAGTACCCTAAACAATCGATGTTACAAGTTCTCTGGTGAATATGGTTTGTTAAAGGTATCTAAAGGCTCTATGGTGGCAATGAAAGAAAAGCTACTAGGAAGGATATATCTTTTGTTGGGAAGCAAAGATATAGTTCTTGTTTTATCCTCTAAAAGATCATGTGATGATGCTACAATTATGTACCATACGCGGTTTGGTCACATCAACGAGAAATGAATGTCAATACTTGTTGTTAAAGGATTGCTGAAAGGCATAAAGAACTGTAAACTTGGTTTTTATGAGAATTGTGTACTTAGGAAGTAGAAGTGAATGAAATTTAGTATTGTAAAACATACAAGCAAGGACATTTTCGAATATATTCATTCAGAAGTTTGGAGTCCTTCCCCTATCAACTCATTGGGTGGAGCTCATTATTTTCATACTTTGATTGATGATTATTCCAAAAAAGTTTGAGTCTACTTTCTAAACACAAGGACGAAGTATTCGACAAATTCAAACAATGGAAAGCCTTGGTTGAGAAGCAAACCGAGCGATCAATCAAGAGGCTGAGAACTAACAATGGCGGTGAGTTTTGCAGTAAAGAATTTAATGAGTTTTGTAAAAAAGTAGATATAGTGAGGCATCATACTATACCTAGAACACTATAACAAAATGGAATTACATAACATATGAATAGAACACTTCTGGAGCATGCACGGTCAACATAGTTATATATTTGGTAAATATATATCCATTACCTACATTTCATTTGAAGATCCCGTAAGAGTTATGGTTCGATCGGCCTGTAAATTATTCTAATTTAAAAATATTTGGTTGCCTTGTGTATGCTCATATAAGTGATGGCAATTTTGAGACAAGGACAAGAAGGTGTATATTTCTAGGGTGTGCATAAGGAGTGAAACGTTATAAGTTGTGGAGCATAGAAAAAATAAGTTCACCTAAGATATCATATTGTCAGTAGAGATATCACATTTGATGAGGCAGAAAGGTTAAATCAGAAGCAGGAATTTGTAGGAAATTAGGTAGAAATAGATCATGGTGCTAGAAAACAGGTAGAGCTAGAACTTGACTCAGGCAAGGAAAAACATGAAGACGAAGGAAATCACCCGAGCACTTTAAGAACTGCTCAACCTAAGGCAGAACAACATGACGAATTAGGTAACACAGATGGTGATAGCATAGACTTAGATGCTAACACCATAAGAGCAAAGCCATACAATATTGCTATAAGTAGAGAGAACAGGTAGATTCGAAGACCTAAGAGAAATCTAAATTCTAATATATATGCATTTGATCATGCAAATCCTATAGCTTTTGCATTGACTATGTTAAATGAAGCAGTATGTGACGAACCTCTTACCTATCGTGATGTAATAAAAAGTAAGGACTCACAATAGTGGATGATGACGATGCATGAGAAGATTGAATCTCTTTAGAAAAGCCAAATATGGGAGTTGATACAACTTCTAAAGAGAAAAAGAATAGTTGGTTGCAAATGGGTCTTCAAAAGGAAAGAAGGAATCATTGGCATTGAATTCAAGGCGAGACTAGTAACTAAGGGATATAATCAGAATGAGGGTATTGACTCTCATAAAGTATTCTATCATGTGGTAAAACATTGATGTAAAGATAACGTTCTTACATGGATAACTAGAGGAGCAAATCTATATGATTGGACTAGAGGGTTCGTAGTCCCCGATAAGAAGGATCATGTGTGCTTGCTAATGAAGTTATTATGCGGCTTGAAGCAATCTCCTAGGTAGTGGTACAATAGGTTTGATGCATTTATAATTGGAAACAGATACAATAAAAACTAATATGATAATTGTGTCTATTTCAAGAAGCTTCCAAATGGTTCCCAAATTTATCTATTATTGTATATAGATGAAATGCTAATTACAGACCATAACAAGGCCAAAATCAGTATGTTGAAAATTCAATTGGGAAAAGAGTTCGAGATCAAAAACTTAGGGCAACAAAAAGAATTCTTGGAATAGATATTCATAAAGGAAGGTGATGTGGCAGACTGTATTTATCACAACAAAGCTACATTATGAAGGTGCTACAACACTTCAATATGAATTAGTCCAAGCTAGTTAACATTCCCTTAGCTGCACATTTCAAGTTATTTTTCCTAAAACTGAGGAGGAGGTGGAGCATATGTCTGAGATGCCATATTCAAATGTTGTTGGCAATCTTATGCATGCTATGGTATGCACTAAGCTAGATCTTTCACATACTATAAGTGTAGTGAGCATATATATGAGCAAACTAGGAAAGCCTCACTAGGAAGTTGTGAAATGAATCAAACTTGAGAGGTATTGCCAATGTTTGTTTGGTGTTTAATGGCAAGCAGATTCGAGGACTAGTAGGCTATGCAGATTCTGACTATGTAGGAGATTTAGACAAGAGGAGGTCATTGACAGACTATATCTGTACAGTCTTTGGACATGCTATTAGCTGGAAGGTGACATTATAGTCTACAGTTACATTGTCAACTATTGAAGCTAAGTACATCACATTGACAATGGCTATTAAAGAGAGCATATGAGTGTAAGATCTTTGGGTAATTTTGGGTTAGCCAAACAAGTATGAGTTATATATTGTGATAGTCAATGTACAATTCATTTGGCTAGAAATCCAATCTACCATGAAAATTAGAACAAGTATATAGATGTCAAACTCCACTTTGTCAAAAAAAGTGTTAATAATAGCAGTTCAGAAGATAATCATAGCTTAGAATCCAACAGACATGATGATAAAACCATTGTTGATTGACTTGGTTAATATTTGAAGAGGTTAGTGCTCCTTAAGACCAATAAAATACAAGCCAAGATAGAGAATTGTTACAGCGTAGCTTGTATTTGGTCAACAAACGGAATAAGACTTTTTTACTGGGTTGTGAATGTTTTTCGGTGAACGGTTGGAAGGTGGCAGTTGGCTAGTGGGAGACCAATGGATAATTAATGCATTAATAGTAATGCTTGCAAAAAGACTCTTTAAATATAGAGCAAATCCTTCATTCAAAAAACATAACATACACGAGTGAAATTGAGAGATTCTGGTAGTGAGATAAAAATAGAGAATGTAGTGTGAGAAAAATTTTATAAGTGTGTGTGAGTTTATACACTGAGAATTTTGGATATACTCTCTAATTCTCTACAATATTAAAGTTGTAGTAGAAAATGGTTTCATTAGAAAATACTATATTTTGTACCTATTGTGTTTGAGAGTGTAGACAAAATATTGTATTTATCCTTCAATATAGTGAATTATTTCTCAACTGTTGAGATGTATCTATATCTGATATCCTAACAAATAATGCTAATCCAAAGGTTTAATAAGTTAATTTTTATGGATTTATAAATTATCATATAGTATTTATACTATATCATAATTTGATCTAGTGACAATATAATACTTTTTAATATAATCATTCAATAATATATTATCACATTATAAAAAAATCTAACTACAATAACAACTACTTGAGAGATTAAACTCTTTTGATAAAGTGGTATAACATAATCAAATGATAACATAAAAAACTTTATAGTACTAATAATGGAAACAAAATGAAAAATATTTTTTTTTATCAATAATTATAAACGTCATATTTATTCTCTAAAATTTATATACATTGTGAAAATTTTGTTTCAAATTTTGAGAACATGCATTTCAAAGAGTCGAATACTCCAACAATTTGATTGATTTATTTACTCTTTGATCTGGTGGAACAATGAGACGGTCTTCTATAAAATTAAAATGTTTTAAAAATTCCTGTTCTTATTTTTGTAGAGAACTCAAATCTTTTTTTTTTCCCCATTTTTTCTTTTCCAATCCTATGTTCCAGAAAATGTTGTAAAATAAGAAAAAATTACACCTCTCTCTCTTGAATCATGTCTCCTCTCTATTAGTTGACTATAATTTTTAACTTAGTTGTTAAATTTTATTAGGAGAACATGATTAGTGACCAAAAAAAAAAAAAGAGAGGGCATACATGAGATTTAAATCCTTGTATATGTTAGCTCTCAAATGAAACTAATTAGGAAGGGCATAGGAGAATTTAGATGAGTTTTTATTGTGAGAGGGTGAGAGGAGTAAATTTTGACCATATAATTATACATGGATAGTCAAGATTAAAAGTTACTTAAAAGTTATGTGACCACTTAAAAAAGTCATATGTATTTATGTTCTAATATTAACCATTCATATAAGATCTAATGGTCAAGATCCACTCTTCTCACCTCTTATAATAAGCACTACTCTCATCAGATACACTATATATATATATATATATATATATATATATATATATATATATATATATATATATATATATATATATATACATGAATTTTACTTTGGTGAGAAAAGTATTTATTGTAAGAGGTGAGAGGAGTAAATGTTAATCATTAGATCTTATATGAATAATCAATATTAGAACATAAATGCATGTGATATTTTTAAGTGGTCACATGATCTTTAAGTAACTTTTAATCTTGACTATTTATGTGTGATTGTATGATCAAGATTTATTACTCTCACAATAAAAATTCTCCTCACTAGATATGTCTCATATATATATATATATATATATATATATATATATATATATATATATATATATATATATATATATATATATATGAGGAGTTACTTTATATTTTCTTTAAAAAGTTTTTTATGTTTAGAATAAGGATAAAGACTTTTTTCATGAAAAATAAATTAGGGGGAATAGAGGCTATCAGAAAGTTTAGGATGCACTGGTGGGTGCACAGGTACACCAACCAAAAAACACCTTAGATTGTGCCAAAATGAAATCAACGGTTGTAATGGATGACTTGCAACCTGAATAAGTGGGAAGATTTTACTGTTTTTTCATAAATAGTTATATATACAAAAAATTTACAAATTTCAATCGGTGACATTTATATATACACTTAAACTTACGCACAAGAAATTTAGACCACTCTTATTTCTTTTTTTAGTATAAATAATTATACATACAAAAATTTTAACATATTTTAAATGATAATTTTTATATACTTTTTTATCACAAATAATTAATTACACATATATAAAATTCTATAAATTTTAATTAATAATATTTATATACATATCTAAACTTACAAAAAAGATTTAACAGAATAACCAGTTATTCCAAGTAAATTTACTTGATGTACCCAGGTGCGTGTACGATAAACGTCTCCAAGGCTATCCCATTCTAACATTAGAGCATATTATAACTCTCAATAAAAATTTACAATAAAATTTATAGATCACTTTCCAAAGAAATTGCTCAGAAAATTGCGCTTAAGCTTTTCAATCTTTACTAGCTGAATCAATCACTGTTCACTTGATAGTGCAGTTGATCCAGTTATAAAAGATGTGAATATTTTCTTAGAATGTCAAAACTTCCATTATCATCGCCATCTTATTATAATGAATAAAATAAAAGAGAGATTTTAGCAATATTACATATCCGGGTTGAATATTGAAAAATATTGTGAGATATTTTTCAAGTACAAATATTTTTATACAATAGTAAAAATAAATAAAATTAGAGTGGATATTTACCTTGGTTTGCCTGTGCACACTCCATGGCTAAATCAATAGCTGACTTTTTGAAACCGACCACCACAACCTTCTTTCCTTTGAGAAGTTCGGTAGCAGCTTCCTGGTCAAGTTTACAGTAATCAAGGGTATGCAGGACCTTACCCTTGAACACCTCAGGACCTTTGTTCCGTGGAAATGCTGGAATCTTGGGTAAGTCCCCATATTTTCCAATGCAAACCACTACAAACTCAAAGGCGTACCACTGAAATGAAGTAGGCAAATCTGATCACACCGCATACAATTAATTATGACATATATTATGATTATAATTATTATTTTAAATTGCATTTACTGTTTTAATTACAGTTACATTATATTAATAAAAATTACAAATAATTATAAAAAAAATATGACAATATTATAAGCACAATTGCAGTTGCAAACTGTAATTCAAAACCATGCCTATAATTTAAAGATTAAGTGATTGGGTGTGGGGCATAGGTGGGTTTGATAGCTTTGGTTCTCTCAATTAATGTGAAAAAATTAACAAAAGAAATTAAAGTCATTCTTTCTTTTTCCACAAAAGATGTCTAAGACTTAATATCCGGGAAGAGAAAGATACTGATAAAGTAGCCTGGTGAGATTCAATTCATAAATCAAGCAGCGTTCAGAGTGACTTAGTCTCACTTGAAATAAGACGACACAAAAATTTGGTGCAATTAAATTGTGTCAGATATAAAACTACTCATGTGTGTTTTACCTAATAGCTTGAATTTTTGAAAGATGATTACATGATAAGATATTAAAATTTTTATGATTAAGTGATTTAAAATTCGATTCTTGTCATTCTTATTTTTTTAAATAAAAGTTAAATTTTAATATATAATAAAAATAAATTTATATATTGTTCATACCTCAAGTCCAAAAGACTTTTGTACAAGAGGATGTTTTAGAATGTTAAAAATATAAAATCATTCACATGCTTTTACCTAACTCTATAAATTTTTAGGAGAGATTATTACATAACAAATTGAAAAGAAAATGATAACTAAGCAAATAAGAAACTTCTCATAATTTTTAATTTCTAACAAGATCACAACAAGAGGAAGGGATTACATATTGTGAGGGAAGATAGAATTAATTATATCACTATTTTTTTTCGCCATTAATTATATCATGAAGCCAGTTGAGTTGAAAGTGAATAAAGACCTGAATGGTGTCTGACTGATTGGTCTGCACAGCAACTTGCCACACAGGTTGACCAGGAAGTGGGATTGCATGGTCACCAAGTAGGCCTCCAAAATCAGAGGCTTCCCACTGGTCCCCAACAAACCGGATTTCCACCACCTTAGAGTTGAATTTGATGTTCTTGAGCACATCAAAGTGCTCAGCATAGGAATGCAAGTAATCCAAAACCTCCATGTGGGTAGGGAAATTTGATTTGTCTCTTTGAGGCCAAGGGAAATCGGTGAACTCATAATTACGTGCATGCGACTGAAGCTTGGTAGAATTGTAGGAGCAATGCTTCCAGACACCACCAATGGAGTCAGAAGCCTCAAAAACAAGAGGGTTGTGATGGGATAGCTGTTTGGCAGCAGCTATGCCGCTTACTCCAGCCCCTATGATGGCAATTTTCGAAACCAAAATTGGATGGTTGTCTAGGGTAGCCATGGCTGCTGAAAAGCTAAGCTAACCAAGCTGGTTAATGGTGTTAGTGAAATGTGTGTGTGTGGAATGAAAGGGTGAGGCTATCCCTATGTATATAGAACTGATGAAGCTGCATGCAGACGTCACTGTAAGAACACGTGACATATTCAAACATCAATTTTCGTGGTAGTGTTTATACCGGTCATCAGCATAAAAATAACTGATAAATAATGTTTATTATATAGTGATTCGGGATATTAATTAATTATCTAATAATTAATTAATATTCTCGATCACCGTTATAATATACAATGTTTAATAATTATTTATGCGTTGATCATCCATATAAAAGTAATACGCAAAAATTAATATAATTTGAATGACCATTTCTCTTGGATAGCTATGCATTATTATAATCTTATACTGAACGAAATTCATTCTTTATGTTGGAGAACTTTCCTGCTAATTGGGGTGGTATTTTATTTCACAGCTGTTAATGAATTCTTTATACCTAATCATTTTAGTTGTTGTAAAGCAATATATTATGAGCCAACAACAAATTAATTAAGGACGAGCCAATGGCTTTCAATGGACGCCTTCCTGACCCATTCTTTTTTCTCAAGCACTTTTCTAGCATTTTTATCTTCCTACGTCTTTCTCCTCATCCTCATTTTCATCTCCCCACCTTTTTCTATAAGCTTTGTGTTATTATTTTACTTATTTTTTTTTCTTGGCATATCTCCTTTTTATTGGATTGTTAAGGCACTTAAAGTGTTCTAATTTTCTTGTTTGGTGCTATTCCTTTTACCAATATACATGCACTATGTCTTGATTATTCTGGTTAATTTGAACCTTGAGTTAAATTTTAAGAAAATTAATTCCTCTAAATGAATTAAATCGATATGGGAGGTGTATCCTTACTAAGATCGCTTGGAAAGGAATTTAGTTTCAATTGACATAAAAACTAACCCAAAAATACTTTTAATCATATAATCCAAAAAATATTGTATATAACTAATGAGAGACTCAAAGTGGATGAAAGGAAAATCCATAAAGCAAGAATAAATTTTCCATAAAAAAAGTATAAGCAATAGAATTTCTCGTCTACACTACACCATAGAAAAGATAGGGAAAACTTATTGTATTGTAGTTTGGATTTAGATTCTCTCATATCATTTTTTTCTTAAGTGGTTAAGTAAAAAAAAAAGATAAATATAAAGAAATTTATTAATGAGACTCAGTTAAAATTTATAATTTTTTTTATAATTTTTGTATTTATTTATCTTCTCTACTTGATCAATTGAGAAAAAAATAATATAAAATAATTTAAATTCATTAGAGTCTACATTCTTTGAGAAGGTACTGCATTAATTATTATGATATACAAATCATTCATGGAGAACAGAGTCTGAACAATGAGACTATGGCTACCACGTGTTCACAAATTAATAATTAACATATCATATATGCATGTTCAACCTCAAGTCCCAACTTAATAAAGTTTGTAGAACCAACTAACTTGGTCAGAGAGACGCGTTTGAATTTTTTTTTTCTTAAGTTTTTGTTCAATTACATTCTAATTACTTCTTAAAACTTTCCTTCCAATCAATTTGAATATATTAAATGCATGTTTGGTAAGAAAATAATTTTTTTTTCAAAAACTCTCTCAAAAAATTTCCATTATAAATTATTTTGAATACAAAATAAATTAATCTAAATACACACTAAATTTAAAAAATAGTATAATTACATCTAAATATTAAAATATAAATTTCCACTTTCCATGTTTTATATTGTTTTATTGTTCATTCAAAATCTACTAACAGGACACACAATTTTTTTTTTTAGTTTTTTATCATTTTATTTTGTTTTATTTACAGACAAAGTTTATATTATCGATCACTATTTCTTTTGTTATAGGTCATTCATATATTACACAGCCTCTCCCTCTTGTATTTTTTTATTCAATTAAAAAAATATATCTGAAGGTATCTTAGAAGATTCTTGCATTTTTTTAAGGTTAAAATTCAAACAGAGATTTTATTAGTTACACACAAATGTAACATGTTATGTTTATACACACCAAATCACAAATTGACAACACATTAAAAGTGGTCCTACTAAACAATTCAGTAAATTCATTTAAAAAAAAACCAATAACAAGGCTTGATCGATCACGTTTGACCCGATTGAAGCCTTGAACCAGTACACAGACCGGCTTGGTGGTATATGAGTACCTGACTAGCTTTTATTCATTGAGGTCCTCTCTTGACAGTGTTTCCAATGGAGAGCTTGAGACAGGTTAAGGATCCACTTTGTCAATCGTCTTCTCTTTATTATTAGAAGACCCACGAAGTTCTATATATTCTTGTGAGGTTGAGATTGCATTATTTTTGTAAGTGGCCCACCAATTTTTTCTTCAACCCACCATCAGTTATTTAAATCTGTTGTGTTTCAAGAAGGTATTCAAGGTTTATTGTGTTTCAATCTAAGGTAAAAATTTTATTTTTTCTAAAAGTTGCTAAAAAAATCTTAATTTCTAGAAACTTTTATTTATTTATTTTCTTATATTCTAATGAAACCCCCTTTCTTTACCTCTGTACTAAAAAGAATATTTTGATGAAACTTTGTTTCACTTTTTTAAGGTTAATTAGAAAACTATTTACACTTAATGTATTTTCATATTTGTCATTTGGCTATAAAATTTAATCTTGTGTGTCCAGGAGTTGATGGATCAAAATGAGACCTTGCCATCCGTAGGTGATGGAATCTAAGATAATGTAAGGACCAAGCTTATAACTTGTAACAAGCACATGTCTATCAAGTGAGTTTTAGTGTCTGAAAATTGAAGGAGTTATATTATGATAACGGAAAAAGAAAATATGCATGAAAGAATTTAATTGTAGTAAAGAAAGTTGTAAAAATAATGAGTTGCATGATGAGTAACTTACAACAGATCAAATTCAAAAACAAGTTGTGAAGCAATGGTGTGATTCATAATAAGTAAGGAAAGGATATAGATAATTACAAAGTTAGTAAAAATTTACAATCATGACTTTGCACCATGAGCAAAGACACTTGTTGCGTTCTATGAGAAATATATCAACAGCAAAAGGAGGTCTTATAAACTCATATTTTGAATCTGTAAAAGCTTAGACAAATACCAGCTGGCGGCTATGATCCTTCAAACAAGCAATTGTTTTCTTGACTTAAAAAAATGTTAATTAAATTATTAAAACACTGGGATTGAAGCGCAATGGGTTTCTTTTGTTTTGATCCTTGCAAATCTTTCAACTTGAGTTCATGTTCTAGGACTTTTACCAAACAATTCAAGCCGATGAAGTCAGCCCATAAGCTGGGCACTCAGTGCGTGCATAGTATCATTTAACAAGAAGTTTTTTGATAAATTATATCTGTGTAATTACTCCAGAATTTACATGAAATTAACTGCGTAATTTAATCTCATTAATGAACAAGGTAATTAAAATCCTGAGAAGAAATGGATGATGTTTCCTGTCACATCTTCACTTTTTAAGAGGGAATAGGCAGATTGGAAGCTAATAACATGCATGCATCTCTCATAATCAAGCATGGCGCAAAGGTGGCTTGAGTTTGGCCTTATTTTTGGAAAAATCATAGGGGCTGGAATGGAAACATCCAAGATCTAGAAGGAAGTTTGGAAGAAATGAGGGGAACATAAGTTAAGGAATAAGCACTTTTGCAATGCATGGAAAACTTTGAAATCTGAACAATATTATTACACGGCTCATGATATAACCCATTTGGTTCTGCACGGGGCCAATATTAATTCCATATATATTTGATAAGCTTAGTTTATATATCATATTTTTTTCGAGCGCATATAATTGAGTTTTTACTTCATCAACAATTAGTATTGCAGCACTTTCGAGCGCACACATATATATATATATATATATATATATATTATAGGGAGATCGATTCTTACACCAATGTAAGTCTTTTTTTTGTCATTTTTAACTGTTAGTTTAACTTTATCTAATGGTTGAGATTATTTCATTAAAAGATAACCAATTAGATAAAAGTGATCTAACAGTTAAAAATGAGTGTAAATCAAAAAACTCAACTTATACTGGTGTAAGTTGATCCTCCCTCATATATATATATATATATATGCTTAATTTCCACGCCAACAACTTTTAAGACTAGTTAATCATTTTTTAAAATAAAACCTACTTCTGGGTTTAAAATTGACTAATACATGGAATTGGAATATCACATATATACATTTTAAGTTGAAAATCTTATGATTCAAATGGTAGTGTGAAAACCTAATAGTAGTTTCAAAGCCCAGAAGACTCATAAGTCTTAACTATGGAAAACATGAATAAACCTACCTATTTAATTCAAGCATCATTAAATGATTGCTAGTTGCATGAAACATGAACGAGTACATATTCTATTGTTTTATTATAATAAGAAACGGACAATTTACTAGTAAGTACATGCAACGCGTTAATGGTAGTTTGTATTAGCAGTTATATTATTATAATAAGGTACCATTTTATAATATGGAATATCTTCCGGTCTTCGATGTTTCTTTCCTTGCTTTAATTTGTACATGATTTTGATTTGATTTTTATTCCCATGTCAATCTCAATGAGATGGTAATATCTAGTTTTTTTTTTATTTTTTTAAATAAAGGTTAATTTTATTATCTTTACCTTTTTGTTAAATAAAAATTTCATTATTTTTCTTTCTTTTTTATGTATGATATTTCTATTATAATTTTTTATTAAATAGGACGACTTTGAACCATTAAATCAAATTAAAATTAATGGCCACAAATTGGTCTAAAATTAAAACTCTTATACTAAAGTAAGAATACACCTAATTACCTTTAAATATAAAATATATTAAATGAGAAATAGTAAATATTGATTATTAAATTTTACATAAATATTTAATATTAGAATCTAAGTTATGTAATCATTTTAAGTAATTATATAATTTTTGAATAATTTATAATCATGATTATTTATATATAATTTTTTAAAATTTGACAAAAATGTGTGAGTTGACAAAAATAATATATACTGACAAACACGGTTTTGTCAAAGATAAAACAGTGAAGGAAAAGGATAGCAGTAAATGGGCTTCTTTCGATGGGCTTCTAAAATAATTTTTTTATATGACTATTTTTTGAAAAGTATTTTAAAAATATAAATGTTATTTTATATTTAGATGTAATATTGAGAAGTACTTCTTTTAATGTTTAAACACTTTTTTTATGTTATAAAAAATATATTTTTTGTGAAGCACCAAAATCTAACTTTTAAAAAAAGCATAATTTGTGTTTTTTCTAGTGTTGTTTCTTTAATTAAAAAAGTTCATCCACACATGTTAAAGATGAGAAAAAGTATTTATTTTATAAAAAATTAAATCTTTTTTTTAATCTAAAAAAGCAAATCCAAATGAGCTCAATGTAATATCTTTTTTTAGTATTGCAGTCACAAGGTGTGTGGGTCAGTTTGTGCATAACTCAAATAATCCATTTTTTTTATCCAGTCAAAGGCAAATTATCCATATTCGGACTAAGAGATTCTCAAGAATATTTTTTGCATCATGATCCTAAGAAATTGATATAACTAATATTCAAATATATGAATCGTTCGTCTACTCACAAATTACATGTTCGTCAACTGCTCCACCAACCCTTAAGGTTGTTGTAAATATAATATGCACTATTATATTGTATCTCACTTTCATTGATAACGGATTGTTTTGAGTAAAATAGCTATATATTCTTGTTTGTGAAGGTAAATTGTGAAATAAGCAAACACTTACTACAAATCGTAGTTGAAAACTCATAAAAGGGTGGGTTGAAGTGATAAGTAACATCGATCTTTTAGGACAAAGAGAGTGAGTTCAAATCTTAGAGAAGTAACTCTTGTGAGAAGAGTGCATAACTTTCGTGTTCTCGTAATCGAATGAAGAACGGTTCAAATGAGCCGAACTTATGGATCGATACCTGGTCTAAAAAAAATCGTAATTGGAAACAACGGTTTGAGATTTTAGAAAAATCTTTTATGAATCTTCTATAAAAACCGGTATGACCTAAAAAGCTTCTCACCCCTTTTGCATTTGTTGGTGGAGGTAAATTCTCAATTACCGAAATCTTTGTCCGATCCACCTCTATACCCTTAGTGGATATCTTATGTCCCAAGACTATGTCTTCTCTTACCATAAAGTGACATTTTTCCCAATTCAGAACTAGTCTCTTAACATATCTGAAACACCAAAGCAAGGTTATTTAGACAAACATCAAAAGTTAAACTAAAGACAGAAAAATTATCCATAAATACCTCTATGAATTTTTCAATCATATCAGAAAATATGGAAAATATGCACCTTTGAAATGTTGCTAGCACATTGCATAATCCGAATGACATCCTCCAATATGCGAAAACTCCATAAAGACAAGTTAAAGTTTTCTTCTGCTAGTCCTCTAGGTCAACTGGGATTTGATTATAACCTGAATATCCATCCAAAAAGCAATAGTAAGCATGTCCAGCCAGCCTTTCAAGCATTTGATCCATGAATGGAAGTGGGAAGTGATCTTCACGGGTGACATTGTTCAACTTGTGATAATCAATGCACATTCTCCACCCTGTAACTGTCCTTGTAGGAATCAACTCATTATTTTCATTTTTCACAATTGTGATCCTCCTTTCTTTGGGACCACCTGTACCAGACTCACCAAAGAACTATCAAAAATAGGGTAAATAAAGCCGGGATATAGCAATTTCACCACTTCCTTTCGAACAACCTCTTTCATGGTTGGATTCAGTCGTCTTTGAGGTTGTACAACTGGCTTGAAGTTTTCTTCCATGAGGATTTTATGCATGTAAAAAGATGGACTAATACCCTTTAAATCTGAAATGCTCCATCCTATTGCCATATTGTGTTCCCGTAAAACCCTCAATAGTTTTTCTTCCTTCATCTTGTTCAATTCATTGTTAATAATGACTAGACATGCATCATTTTCATCAAGGAATACATATTTAAGATGGGAGGGGATAGGCTTCAATTCTGGCTTGATAGGTATTTCTTTCTCTTTCCTTCTCAAATCCTCTGTTTTTGGCTCCTTAATTTGGTCAAGGAAAGGTTGTACTTTAAGTAACCTCACAAGATCTTTTCTTTCTTCGTCTAAATCTTCCTCTTCTATGGACTCATCATGAGAGATTATGGTAGCTAATGGCTCACCTTGAGTGTTTATGTTAAAGGTACAAAGCTTCAATAACATCAATTCTCAAGCAACTTTCTTTTTCAGCTGGATGTTTTATAGATTCAAAGACATTGAAGGTAACCTTCTCGTCATGCACCCTTAACATAAGCTCACCTTGCAGCATATCAATGAGAGCTCTCCCTATAGCTAAGAATGGTCTTCTAAGGATTAATGGAATGTCCGCATCTTCCTCCATGTCAAGCACCACAAAATCTGCGAGAAAGATGAATTTATCAACTTTAACAAGTACATCTTCAACCACTCCATATGGATGCTTGATTGACCTATTGGCTAATTGCAATGAAATCATGGTCGGCTTCACTTGTCCAATGCCCAATTTGCTAAAGATAGAAAGAGGCATCAAGTTTATACTCGCTCCCAAGTCACATAAAGCTTTCCTAATCATCAAATTCCCTATATGACAAGGAATGGTGAAGCTACCCGGATCTTTCAATTTCGGAGGAAGCTTCCTTTAAAGTATGGCGCTGTACTCTTCTGTTAACATAACATTTTCATCATGCTTGAGCTTTCTTTTGTTAGAGAGGAGCTCCTTCATAAACTTTGCATATATTGACATTTGCTCAAGGCTTCTACAAAAAGTATGTTAATTTGAAGCCTCTTAAAAATGTCCAAGAACCTTTCAAACTACTTCTCCTTATCTTGCTTCTTCAGCCTTTGAGGATATTGAATCTTGAAGTATGGATTGATGGTCAGATCATATTTTTCAACTTGATTTTTATCTTTCTCCAGAGCCTTATTGTCCTTTTTGTTTGACTCCTTCTTTAGCCTTCTTGTCTTCTTGTTTCTCTATCACCACCTTTTCTCTTTCATCAGTATTGCTCCCTTCTACCTAATGTGTGTGAAACAACATCATATTTTGTTCTTATTTTGCATGTATTTTTATGCATTTTAGGCATTTTAGTTTTTCTTTTTATTTGTTTTTCCTTTAGTTCGAATAAATGCGGTATTTGTGGTGTTGTTGTGCAGGGTTGGTGCTAAATTGGCCTTGAATTGGATGGAAAGGTTGCACGTTTGAAGTTAGAGCTTTACGGATAGTAAATTAGAGTTAAAGGTTCATTCTAGAGAGATCCACGGCCTGCCCATGGAATTTTCTATGGTCATGGATCGAGCAGTTGTGCAAAGAAGCAAAAATATTTTTCCAGAGAGTTCCACGGCCATGGAATTCAAGAGCAGTCCAAAATACATATATCCAGAGAGATCCACGGCCTAGCTGTGGAATTTCCCACGACCGTGGATCGTAGTCCGAGACAGTTTTAAATTTATTTATTTTTTTGCTTAGACCAGGTTAGACCCTATAGGTATTTAGAGATGTTCTGAATACAATTTTAGGGTTCCAATTTCTGTTTGAAGGAGGCACGTTTGGAGGCTCTAGATCTTCATCTTCCTTTTCTCTTCTTCCATTGCTACTGGTTTGGATGCTCTATAATATGTTTTCTTGTTTCTTATTCTCTATGTCTGAGTAGTTTTTTTTATTTCTAGGATTGAGCAATGCCTTTTGATACATTGATGATGATTAATTGACTTGGTTTACCCTTTTTATTAATTTTGAATGTTCTTTGATTCAATCCTTATTACGCTTATTCATGTGAATTTGGTGGCCACATATTTATATCTCATAGATATCTAGGGATATACTGAGAGGTGAACCTAGGTGTTGGAACCATAAGAATTGAACTTAAGGTCTAAATCACGATAGTAGGTTTAGCCTTTTGAGGATTTAATGAATTACCATAAAGCGAAATGGGTTCAATTTAAATTCAATTACCACGAGAGTAGGAATTAGTTTAATTGGGCACGGTTCTTATCTCTTGAGAAAGAACATTAACTAATTTTGGGAAATTCACCTTCAATTGAATTTCAATTTTAATAAAAAGGTTGTCAATTAGGATTTGTCTTGTATTATTGTGGTTACCCCCAATCCTGGAAGCTTTCTTGAATTTGAAAACTTTTCCTAACAACTTGCTATTTTTGCCCTCAATTTTGCATTTTAATAGTTATTTATTTAATTGCTTGGTTACTACATTCTTATCTCTTAATAATTTTATTCCCTTTGTTTAATTTAATTGAATTAATTAATTAATTAGTATTCATAAACATAGTCCATGTGGATTTGATCTTTTTATTACTTGACGACGAAACCGTACACTTGTGGATTTCACACATTACTACCACCTTGTCATTCCTCAAAGTGATGGCTTTGCAATGCTCTTTTGGATTTGTCACTGTGTCACTAGGTAAGCTGCCAGGTGGTCTTTCAGATAGTTACCTTGAGAGTTGTCCAATTTGTGCTTCTAAATTTCGAATACTTGACTCTTAGTTCTTGAAATTTGCCCTTGTCTCACTTATAAAATTCATCGTTTGCTGCACAAAAGAATATGTTTGTTGTGTAAGCTACTCTAAGGCTGCCTCCAATAGTGATGGTTTATCTTGAGTTGGTGGAACATGAGGTGGTTGATAAGGAGGCTGTTGAGCTCTTTGTCCCCTTTGGTTGTTCCATGCAAAATTGCGATGATTCCTCCAACCTGAATTGTATGTATTGGAATATGAGTTGTGTTGATTCCTCTGTGTATTCCTCTTAAAGTTAACCTGCTCCTGTGAAACAGTTTGGTGTCCTTGTGGACCCTCACTCTCTCCATTATGATGGTTAGCACCACAAAATCTCAAATTAAGGGAAGATTATGAGAAGAAGTACTTACTGATGCACCAACCTAAACATTACCTAGCTTCTGTGTGATGTTGTTGAGCTGTTGAGAGACGAGCTTATTTTGTGCTAAAATTGCATTAAGTGTGTCAAGCTTAAGTACTCTTTTCTTACCTATTGACTGCTCACTACTTGTTTGGTAACTGTTTATGGTCATCACATCAATCAATTACTGAGCTTCTTCAACTATTTTATTATTCAAAGAACCACCCGCGACTACATCTACCATTACCCTTGTCGAAATGGTCAATTCATTGTAAAAAGTCTAAATTTGTAACCAATCAGGTAAGGCATGATGAGGGCATCTTCCTAGCAAATCCTTATACCGCTCCCATGCATCATAGAGCGATTCTTCAACTTATTGAGTGAAATTTATAATCTCATTCCTCAGCTTATCATATTTTGATGTAGGGAAGTATCTTATCAAGAATTTGGATACCAAATCGTCCCATGTGGTTATGCTCCTCCGTGGTTAAGATTGGAGCCAACTCTTTGCCTTGTCCCATAATGTGAAAGGGAACAACCTCAGCCTAATGGCATTTTCACTTGCACCATGGATCTTTATTGTATAACATAATTGCAAGAAATTAGCAATATGCACGTTAGCGTCATCAAGTGGTCCTCCCCCAAACTAATCTTGCTACACCAAATGCAAGAAAGCAGGCTTTATCTCGAAGTTGTTTGCTTGCACATTTGGTCTGACTATTCTTGTGGCACAACTATCGGGACTTGGTACTATATAATCCCCAAGAGTTCTTCGAGGTTGTGGGCTATTGTTGTTCTCCTCCATAATTGTACTCACAGTAGCTTGTGGAGGATTATTTCTCTGAGCCCTTGCTGCCTTTCTATTCCTTTTTGTTGTCTTCTTAATTTCAGGATCAAATAGTAATAAGCTCGGTCAACTGTACCTCGCATAAACCACAACAATCATTAGTGAGTATTATAGTCAATTTAAGCACAATTAACTAAATAAAATAAAAAAATAGAATGAAATAAAATGTAACCAAAGTAATATTATCAGTTACTCTTAAATGTATTAAAAATTCAATTCTCGACAACGACGCTAAAAACTTGTTAACATGCTAGCAAGTGTATTGGTTCGTATAAGTAATATAGAAAGTAGTTATCGTCCCACAAGGATTGAAATTAACACTGGTTTCTTCATTGATTACACTACTAGGCTACAATCTAATTTTGAGAAAGTTTCTTTCAAACAAAGCATAAATTGAATGAAGGCTACTTGCAAGAAATAAATTCGCAACAATTAATGAATTGGGGATGTTAAAGAGATAAAAGTGGTTAGGGTTTGATTTCACATAATCAACCTATGAGTAATGACAATTAATTTGGTTCAAATCTCTTTCATTTGGTTTACAAATAAATCTTAAAAATTAGCTCATATTCAATTCCTTAAGAAATGAACCCCTCTTAAACCCACAAATATCAACTAATCCTTTAATTAAAAATCTGTGAGAATAAGGATTATCGTATTGAGGATTCTAAAATCGCATACTCATGAAATCCTATTCCTAGACATCCTAAAAGCATGACAATTAGACCAAGAAGCATAACCTATACTCCATCTCCCAATTTCGTACGAGTTCTTCAAAAATATGAATGTGTGATCTGCTACTTCACAACAATATCAAGAAAATTAAGCAGACCTAATTGCTAAACCATGAAAGAAAGATTTGAATTAATATCAAACAATCATTACATCATAAGAAGAGAAAATTTCATTTCCCTAACCTAAGGAACTTAGCAGTTCATGAAGTAAATGTAGGAAACAATAAGAAGAAAAGAAAACACCATAGTCATCTTTGATGATTTGGAGAGATTCCACTTCTTCCTGGTGGTTAAGCAGCTGTTTTCGTTATTCTCGAGACCGCTTCGTCCTTCTCTGTCACGTTCTGACGGCTCCTTTTATTTTTAGGTCAGAAATAATGTCTTTATATTTTGATGTGAGCGCCTAGGCGTTGTGTGTGGAATGCCTAGGAGTGCTATGTACAACAACGTCTTCTGCATCAAAGGTTCAGCTCTTAGACACTGATGTTATAGCACCTAAGTGCTAACCTTCTAGAGGGAATCTTTCATTATGGTTTAGGGTGCCTAGGCGCTTAGAGGATATGCCTAGGCGCTGAGTGAACTTCCTGGCTTTGCTTCCAAAGATCTAGGTCCTTCTCTTTTGGATGCTTTCCTACAAAGACACATTAGAACAGTGAGGATTATTCTTCTTTTCGATCAATTATTCTCAATCACAAACCCAAAACCATTTAAATCTCAATTCATGTTCATATTTGCAGGATACTTGAGCAACAAACAAATAAAACAGTAATTTAGGGGCACTAAATCAACTTTTCATGCCGTAAAGCAATGCCTTTTGCGCGTTTATCATAAACCAATAGATACTCTACAACATTTGATATTCAATTAATTTGGATTTTAGAAAATTAGTGACTATACTAGTCCACACGTATTAAAAAAATTTAACAATCTTTCACTTGGACAGGATAGACACTTAGTTTTAAACAAAATAACTCTTCAGATTAACGTGGTCACAAGAATGTCAACTATGAGCATGCACTTCTAACCATCAGTCCAAAACGAATTTACAAGCACCTTAACAATGCAGAAGAGTACTAATATCATACATGCAAGATACTTATTACCCAGTGACCTAACAAAATATGGAATGTGGGTCAAAGGGAAAGCACAATAAAATTGCATGCCAAAAGTGTGATTAATGTGCAATTCCATACAAAATGACCCAGATATCTACCAAGGATGCCTACTGAGATTCAATAAAATAATTCAAAGAAAATATCTCAGTACAACAAAATGAGACCAAGTATTAAAGTCTCCAACAATACGCTATATCATCACAAAAACGTGCACAATAATAACATATGACAACAATAGTTTCAATGAGTCTCGACATAATATAATAATTATAATTATAATGTACATTCTTCCACTAATCCAACATATCAAAACAAAACAACAATAACAACTCCATTAGAGTCCAAAAGTTTCAAAACACTCTAATGGTAACATCATTATTAGTGGGACTATCAGTTCTGTGGTAAAGTACTCAATGTGAGTCTAAAACTCACTATCTCTCCTCAACAACACTAATACAAAAATAGAGAGAAACACAATATTGCAGAGTTATCCAAAATGTGGTCATAACAATAGAAACAATATTAAGCAAATGTATACAAAATTTATCAACCACAGAGTCTCACAAAATTACTTCATTATCAACTACAAACTCTGCATTCATAATTGAGGAGATTACAAGTGTCCATATGACACTTTACAACAAGTCAACTTCTCTTTGTCATCGCAAACACAAAACCACAAAAGAATTTTCACAAATAAGATAATCTATACTTCACAGAACCATAATGATCACTTGAAAGACTTGACAACATACGAGGAGATCAAAATCCCTAATGTCTTACACATATATGAGATCACTTGCAAGTTTTAACAACTCACTCAAAATCCAAGTGTCACAATAACAAAAAAATAATAAACACATGCACACTTGAGCCCAACATTAGATTACCAGCAGTAGAAGCACATGAGACCTATACTTAACCACTATTAAGGACATAACCAAAAGACAATCTCCAATTCTCACTACAGTAAACATTAAAGTTCAACAAGAACACAAACACATTTAAAAAAATTATAACAATATGTACCTTGTGAGACAATCCGTCAATATAGTATGATTTAAAAGGTTTTTATGTCTTAGACATAAAATGACATTACCAAGATTTTTCACTTGACAAAAACAATTCAATATAGAATATTGTCTCTCATTTAACAATAATAACAATAATGGCTGTTGAATCTCTAGCACAAGTAAGTTTTTAGGTCAAATTAGTTTTAGAATTAAAGAATTTAGGTAGAAATTAGATACGTTTTAATTATTTAAGAGTATTTTAGGTTTTTGTGTTCACTGACTAATAGGATTTAAATTTTTGTTGAAACAGGTTTGGTTTTAATTTAGAAGAAAGAGGAAAATGTCTTTGCTGCGTGCTGTCGCGAGGCAAAGAATTGCCATTGCGAGGCGATGCGTTCCATCGTGAGGCGAGGAACAACTATCGCAACGCAAGCTGATGATTGAAAAGAACTCAAAGCTGCAATGGGCTTCTCCTCATATGCGGTTCGTCGCGAGGCGAGCTTGGGCCATCACGAGGCGACGACCGTTATCCTGCAAATTTTAAATAGTTAGATGAAACATTTTTTTACAGAGCTTTTGTTTTTGGTTCATTTTTCCAGATTCCGAAATTTTGGAGTTTTTATCCAGAGCTCTGCTAGGGTTTTATCTTTTTATACCTCCATTGATGATTCAAGCTTGGGAACAAGACTTTGAAGAATCAATGGCTTCTTCCTCCTCCATTTGTTTAATTTTTCTCATTTCTTCTTCTTCTTCCATTATGAGTAGCTAAATTCTTTATGGCTAGGGTCAGATGAACATTATAAAATACTCTTATGTAATCTGATTTGTTTCTCTTTACAAGTTAATTTTATGGATTTGAACATTCTACTCCTTACTTGATGTTAATCAATGCTTGATCATTATTGGTTTGAATGTGGGTATTTCTTCAAATTGAAAAATTCGTTTTAATGCTGGATCTGAATAGAGTTGGCATGATTATAACTGAATATAAGAATATATCATTGTAATTATGTGTTCCATGAAATTACTGTTATTAATGCTTAACTTGAATTAATAATTACCTAAGGAATTGGGAGTTATGATTTAGGTTAAAGGGGTCTTGAATCAAGGGATTGATCTTGGCCTAATTTTATTGATTGGAACTTCAAATGCATGATTATTGCTTGTATTGAGAGTTAATCAGTAGCATAAGAGGGTAAATAATGAGATTCGACCCCTAGCCGCTTTTCTTGATTAATTTTCTTCTCCTTAAAAATTCAAAAACATTCTTTAATTTGTCAATTGCTCTGTTTTCAGTACATTTCTTTTATACTTGTTTAAAAACCAATACAATTCAAAGTTACCAAATCATATTCTCAATTCAAGCAGAAATAACCTTTTCTTTTGTGTTGATAAAAAGATTACAATCCCTGTGGAGACGATATTCCTTTTCACATCATTTTATTACTTATAGCGATTCGGTGCACTTGCCGAAATTGTCTTCAACAATGGCCATTAATATACAATTAGCACAAAGCACATTAATAACAAATTTGCTCTCATTTACTTATGGCAACACCCATTGATGTAAACAACATTAAAATCAATATTAAACAATAATACCTGACAGCCCATATCAAGTCAATTTAATTTGCACCTAGGCATTTAATTGCCTTTAAAATTAGGCATCATACATAGCAGACTTCAAAAAATTTACAATAAGTATTTCAAAAGGAACAACAATTACAAAATTACTTTCTTCTTATAAGAAACGAAGAGCTTCAATTCATATTGATTGTCAGGTAATTTACAAAATTAACATATAAACACATAAGAATAAAATATACACATTATTTTACTTCAGTCCAACAAAAAAATTTCTCAAAGTAAATGTCATATGTACAATTAGTTTAACTCAAAAAATATTAATAATAGATTTTTTGTACTATCGACAAAAGAAGTTCTTTTATAAAGTTAAACTGATTAGCACAATAATGTGAGCTAAAAAATAAGTAAATAAATACATCATCATAAAAATGGTTAAACCATAATTGGAAAAAAGTTTCCTTCACAACAATACTTGAATAATTTTAGTCCTAATATTTTTCTTCAGAAAATTAGCAAAACTACAAATTTCTTTGAGGATTTTGTCATTTCAAGATACTAAGTCAAAATAATTATCACTATAATTATCACTATCATATTGAAAAAAATAATATTTCCCAAATTATTACGACAATACTTATAACAAAATAAGTTCAATAGGCTAGTGGTTTAATACAACACAGATAATGGTACAAAACAGAAGAAAATGTTTTTAGACCTTTTCAAGCTAATTATACTTTCAACATGTCTTATTAAGACTAAAACATATCAACACAACATGACAACTATAAAGAGTTCTCTATATTACAATATACTTTAGGAGACTAAACAATGTCCTCAATAGGTTCCAACAAGCAACAACAAAGCAACGACAAATACAAAATTTAGAAAAAATCATGCATTAAAACATTTATTATACTCAAGCAACCATAATTATATTGGTCTTCCCTTGTTCAATTAATTGGGTAATTAATTGAACTAGAGCCCTTGCATCATTACAATCCCACCTAAGGGTTCCGAATTACAATATACAAGTCTCTCCCACTTGATAAAGTAAAATAGTTGAACGAATATTTCCATAATCTATGCATAAGCAATATTTTTCAAGATTTTCAAAATAAATATTTAAACTATTTTCTCTATCACACAAATGATTATGTCAAATAATGTTACACCAAAGGGTATGTCCATTACTTACACAACCCAACATTAATTGCAATCCATTCAACATTATTATTATTATTATTATTATTATTATTATTATTATTATTATTATTATTATTATTATTATTATTATTATTATTTTATTATTATTTGACAAAATTACATGTCCAAATAACAAAATTAGGTTGCTACAGAATGCCCAATTATTTCATTCGTCAAGTTTCACAAAACAATACAAATATTTAAGGTTGCTTAATTCAATTTGATAAAACATTTGACAATGAGTAACATTATATATATGTCACAACAATTTGAGTTGTTATGTTATTATAATTCCGCTTAAGGATCTCAGATTATAGTGAACAAGCAAACTCCCACAAACCATCAAATATCATGTCTCTAAAGCTAGTATCGAGAGGATACTAAAAACTCTAAGAGTACAATCATTTAATGTATTCAACAAAATATAAAAAAATTATATTAATAAAGACAAACCGATATGGTAAGTGTATTATTAACATAATTTTCAATGAAAACACAATAATATTATTAACAATGCAACACTTTGCCATAATTAGTCTCGCGAAGGCGAGCTCACAACTATACAAAATGTCCAAAACAATTATAAATATTCTAGATTGAACTCTTAGAGATAAGATCTCATAAGATTTACAAAATACAATACTGATCTTTACAATAGGTGAGCATATGACCATAAGAAACTATAATAATCAATGACAAAATTGCTTATAGAGTTCCAGAATTTTCATTAAGATAATTTCTATACTCTCATACATTATTGCATATTCTAAAATAGGCATGAAGAAGAAGAAGAAAACCTTAAGAACAAATTTCTTCACTTACGCAATTATACAAATTGCCAATAATCATATAAGCTTTATAACTAACCTTAGACAGTGTGTTGCTCATCCTTGTGTGAAGAGCCAACAAAATTAGATGTTAATTTAGTGAGATTCAGATCACCAGAACTTTATACAACTCTCACAAATGACTCACAAAATAAACATTAGAGGGTAACAACAAAATCTTATTGAAATAAGATTTACTTCTCAATTTTATGATATATATAAAACTTAACTACAATAACAACTTAATATAAATTTGTGAGTGGAATGAGAGGGTGTGCCCTGAGTGGAATGAGAGGGTGTGCTCCATTCGGGAGGCGGGCTCACATTTCATGTTTTTGTATGAGCCCTTTTTTGTGAGGCTAGGGCTTCGTCTTCTGTTCTCGGAGTTTCAAATGGCTATCCTCTGTGCTCTTCGTGTAGCTCCGACCCAGATTCATTCCAATGGCTGGGGTTATATTATAGTCTTCGAGAGATTCTGTCGGGTAAACGAGCTAAGGTGTTCGGTTAACACCTTTTTCTACTTTTATCCCCCAAAGTTCATCAAAGCAGAAGAATTGGCTCACCATTCAGTCCAGAAGTGGTCATAAGTCCTTTGATGTCTTTCAGGATAGCTTCAAAGGATTCAAGACCAGGTTTTTCAAGATCATGGCGGCTGAGAGATTTCATCCTTTTTTCCTAAATGTTGATGGGGAGCCGAAGTTTCTTTTATATTGGAGACCGGATGCTTGGAGTGCTCTGACTGTACCTTTGGAGAAGGAAAAGAATGAACTTAACCCAGATGAACTTAAAGCGGTTGAGTTCATATCCTGATATGCCGAGGAGAATGGGAATATCAATATCAAAGATGTCCTTGAGACTCCTGGTGATGACCTTCTATTTACTTTGTTAGGTGAGAAGTAGAGTACCATGGATTACCTTGAGTTGTGTGTGTGGGATTATTTTTTATCTATATACTCTTAATTCCTTGCTTTCTGATTTGCGCGTCTTCTTTTGTTTCAGTGAGCGGTATGGCGTCAGCACTTTCTATTGCAGCTTTGCATGCTTCGAAGGTGAGGAGAAAGGGGGCGGGGTCTTCAAGTGCCCCTTTCGCTTCTGCCCCGACACCTTGTGACGTGGTTATTGAAGAGATCTTTGAGGACCCAAGATCTCCTCAAAATCTTTAATCGAGAAAGAGAAAAGCTGCTGAGGATTCTTTTGACCGGGGCAAGAGAGTTGCTCCGGATGGCAGTGTCGAGGAGGGTGCCGTTCTCCTACCTATTATTGCGGGGAATTTTGACTCCAGACCATTCATTGATGAGCACTTTATGAATGGTGAGGTAATGAGGCACATATCCCGACGGGGATTGGTTTAAACTTTAACCGAACTACAGGCTTTAACACTCCGCACTACTGCTGACGTCCGCTATATCGAGATGACCGTCGAGGAACATGACAGGAAAACATCAGTTGAACTGAAGAGGCAGGATAAGGAGCTTGAGGAGGCCGCATGGAGGCTTAACACCGCCTTCAAGCTTAATGAAAATGCACAAGTGCAGATCACTAATTTAGAAAGGGCATTGGTCGAAGCTGAGACGGATAACAAGGGGCTTGAATAGGGTAAACTGGAGGCCAAGAAAGCCAATGCTGCCCTCCATGCTCGTGTGGTTCAGCTGGAAAAGGATGTAGATGAGCTAGACGCGATTTCTGAAAAAATCGGAGGGGAGCAATTCCAAAGTGCTGTGGCTCAAATCCAGTACTTCAATCCTGATGTCACCCTTGCCTTAGAGAGTCTCAGTGTTAAGAAAATGTTCCATAATGGGCAGCTCATTTTTGTGCAAGACCTTCCTCAGGTCAGTTCCGGGAATGCTTCAAGAGCTATCCAGGCTCCAGCAACTGGCGGGGTCGAAACCTGAACTCTTCTTTCTTTTTGCTTTTGATGGGTTTTTATTTTGTAAAGACAATTGCCCCGTTTGGTTGGGGTTTTAAATTTATGTACCTTTGCCTCTTGTTTGTCTATTTGTATATTTATTTTCTGTGGTCCGTTTTGAGTCCAATGCCCATTATGGTATCTATCATAACCATATTGTGGACATAGGAAAATTCTTGGTAAAAACATGGGAACCATGGTCCAGAGTTTCATAACCGTAACACTGGATATGTAACATCCTTCTGGACTTAGGTAGAAACAGTGCCTTAGTCTATAATCCATTACCCATAATGACTAGTATTTTGGCATTTCGAACTTAGGCAAATTTAATCACCTTAGTTTAGGGATTTAACGTCCAAGAACACTTGGCGCTTATGATCCTTTTTACCTTAGGCATGTATTATTATTACACCTTACCCGGGGTCCTTATGTTAACCATACTGGTTTAACTGGATCATGCTTGCCTTAGGTATGATGGTGGACCGCAAATCATCGGATCTGTTGTGCCACTGACTTTGAAATAGTCAATTCCAGGTATCGAGGTCGGGTGTTGACCCTATAGATTATTACCAAAACTGGGTGTGTTATGCTTCCTGACCTGAGCTTTTGATTTCTTATCAAAAAAGTAGTATTTGAATAACTCTTTTTCATTGATAAGTGTTGGGGGACAAAGGTCCATACAAAGTCAAATGAGGACAGATCAAACATTAGTTTTTACTAAAAGACTAGGCTATTATAGGCATCTGGCTATAATATTTCCTAAATTTATATACATTCCAATAGTTCTTGATTGTGTTGCCTATTAGAGTTTCCAACATATAGGCTCCTTTGCCGGTGCTGACGATGATAAGGTAGGGGCCTTCCCAGTTAGGGGCTAGTTTCCCTTGGGAGACATTTTTTCCTCCGATGTCCGCTCTTCGCAGTACCAGATCTCCCGATTAGAACCTCCTTGGTACCACCTTCTTCTTGTATTTGGCCGCCATCCTTTGTTTGAGGGCGGTATCGCGTATATGGGACACACGTCTTCTTTCTTCTAACAGGTCCAGAGTTTCCCTGATCGATCTGGGGTTACTATCAGGAGAAAATTATTGATGACGCCAACTCTGTTCTTTTATCTCCACTGGGATCATTGCTTCGCTTCCATAAGTGAGTTTAAAAGGGGTTTCACCCGTGGTAGAGTGGGGAGTAGTCCTGTAGGCCTAGAGGACGTGGTCAAGCTGTTCAGCCCAATTTTCCTTAGCCTCATCTAATTTCCTTTTGATTCCTCGGACAAGAACCCGGTTGGCAGCCTCTGCCTACCTGTTCATCCTGGGATTTTCTACAGTGCTGCAGTGATATTTTATTCTTAGTCCAGCCAGCAGTTCTTCGAATCCCTTATCTTTGAATTGAGTTCCGTTGTCTGTTACAATGGATTCCGGAATCCCAAACCTGGTGATGATGTGGCGCTAAGTAAATTTCTAGATTCGGACTGCAGTGATTGTGGCTAAGGGTTCTACCTCAATTCACTTTGTGAAGTAATCTACTGTTACCACTAAATATTTTAGCTGGCTTGGGGCTTGGGGGAATGGGCCTAAGATGTCCATTCCCTATCTATAGAATGGTCAGGGTACAAACATTGTGGATAGCTCCTCTGAGGGAGCCTTGTAGTGGTCTGAATAGTGCTAACACTTGTTGCAAATCTGGACATGTGCATAGGAATCAGCTTCCATTGTTGGCTAGTAGTACCCCGTCCTTAGTGCTTTCAGGACCAGTGCTTTGCCCCCTAAATGGTGTCCGCAACTTCCTTCATGAACCTCGGCTAGAACGCATTCTGCTTCTTTCGGGGTGAGGTATTTGAGAAGGGAGAAGAGAAGCTACATCAGTACAAACGACCGTCGTAGATAGTGTACCTCACTGCTGTCTTGGTTAGCTTTGAGGCTTCTTTGGGGTCTGAAGGCATGACTCCGGACTACAAGTATTCTATGATAGGGATGATCCAAGATGTCCCTTCCTCTTCTACCTGAAAGACGACATTATCCGTGATGGAGGGCTGAGGAAGGGTTTGTTGGATTGCTGATCAGTTATTAACAGGTCTTTTGGTGCTGTCAAGTTTAGATAAGAGATCAGTTCTGGAGTTTTGCTCCATTGGAATGTGCACAATCTTGGTTTCTTTAAAGCTTTTGAGGAGTTCTTGGACTTTAACTAAGTATTTTTGTAAGAGAAGCTCCTTGGCTTGATACTCACCTCGAATTTGGGAGGTTTCCAACTGTGAATCGCTACAAAGTATAATCCTAGTTACCCCCATGTCTTTTGCCATGGTTATTCCGGTAATGTATGCTTTATATTCGGCTTGGTTGTTCAAGGTAGGAAACTCGAACTTCAAGGAATGCTCCAGCGTCAGTCCTTCTGAATTTTTCAGAATCACTCCAGCTCTACTTCCCTTGGGGTTTGAGGATTCGTCAACAAAGATGGTCCAAGAAATTCTTTTTAGGCCACCTGGGTCCAAAGTATACTCTACCAAGAAATCAGACAACGCTTGACCTTTTATTGCAAGCCGTGGTTCATAAGTGATTCCAAACTCAGAGAATTTGATTGACCAGACAATCATCCTTCCAGCCAAATTTTGTTTGTGCAACACTTGGCGAATGGGCTAGTCCGTCCTTACTACTACGGGGTGGCACTAGAAGTACTGTCGCAGTCTTCTTGTCATGGTGATCAAGGCAAAAATAGCCTTCTCGTCTTTCTGATACTAGAGTTCTGGTCCTTGAAGGACTTTGCTCACGAAGTAGACTGGTTTTTGACCTTCGTCTGTCTCCCGAATTAATACTGAGCTTATAGCCTCTTCGTAGACTGAGAGGTACAGGAAAAACGTTTCTTTGTTGTTCGGTCTTGACAAGATTGGGGGAGAAGACATAAGCTTTTTCAAGGATGAAAAGGCGTCCTCGCACTCTGGGGTCTATTCAAAGCTTTTTCCTCCTTTTTGAGTAACTTGAAGAGAGGAAGAGACTTATGGACTACTTTGAAAAGGAACCCTGTGAGAGCTGCTATCCTTCCTGTCAGTTGTTGCACCTCCTTAACACACTAGGGACTCTTCATGTCGAGCACGGCCTAACACTTGTCAGGATTGGCTTCAATTCCGCGGTGGGTTAGCATGAACCTAAAAATTTTTCGACATGGACCCCAAAGGCACACTTCTCTGGGTTTAGTCTCATATTGTGCTTGTGGACTTGCACAAATACTTCATCAAGGTTTGTCGTATGTAATCTGCCCTGTGGGATTTTCACTATCATGTTATCAATGTAGACTTCTAGCATCTTCCTCATTTGGTCCTTGAAGACTTTATTCATCATTCTTTGATAGGTGGCTCCTGTATTTTTCAATCCAAATGGCATAACCTTTAGCAGTAGCTTGCCTTTTCAGTGATGAAGACGATTTTTTCTTCGTCTCCAAGGTAAATCGGAATCTGGTTGTACCCGGAGTAGGCATCCATGAATGATAGCCACTTGAAGTCTGAAGAGCTGTCAACCAATTGGTCTACATTGGGAAGTGGATATGGGTCTTTCAGGAAGGCTTTGTTCAAATCTGTGTAGTCCATACACATCCTCCACTTCCCGTTGGGTTTTTTCACTAGGATCACGTTGGATAACCACGTGGTATAAGTAATCTCCTTGATGAACTCAGAACTTAGCAATTCCTTTACTTGCTCCTCGATGACCAACTGTCTTTCAGTGCCGACCTTCCTTTTTCTTTTGGGTGACCGACTTTATATCCTTACTAATGGACAAGCAGTGCCATATGAAGGAGGGGTCAAGTCCTAGCATATCGGACGATGTCCAGGAAAACAAGTCTTTGTTTTTCAACAACAGCTTAATTAATTGTTGTTTTTCGTCCTCCTCTAACTGAGGTCTGATCTTAGTAATTTGGTCTGGCCTAGCTCCAAGTTGGAGTGGCTACAGCTCACCCTCTAGCTGGGGTCTGATGCCGCAAAGTTCCTCTCTAGCATCTAACTCGGTTATCAGTATGTTGACTTGATCCAGGACTAGGCCAGGATTAACAGATTTTCCTCTTCCCAGCACCTTGTAGATTTTCAGGCTTTCGTTGTAGCATCTCTTGGTGGCCACTTGATCGCCCTTGACAGTGACCACCTCATTGTGCTTATTGGGAAATTTCATGACAAGGTGAGTAACGGATAAGATAGTGCCAAGGGCATTTAGGGAAGGACAACCAAGGATGATATTGTAAGTCGAAGGGTAGTCTACGACTAAGAACTTCACCTTGACTATTCTGAAAAGCTTGGAGGAACCTAAAGTCAAATAGGTTTCGTAGTACCCGACCGGGGTGATCTTCTCACCTGTGAATCCTGTGTGTTCCCCATCAGAAAGGGTCAAATCCGATCGTAGGAGTTCTAACTTTTGGTAGAGGTCCAGAAACATAATATTTGCCTAGCTTCCTTGATCCACGAAAATTTAGCGGACCTCGGCATTAGAAATGACCTCCGAGATCACAAGGTGATCATCATGATCTGGGATGATTCCGTCGTAGTCCTCGTCCGAAAATGTAATGCATGGTGTCTTTTTTTTTTCTGCGGTGTTGGATTTGGACTCAGAGCGGGAGACATTGAACACCGTCATTCTTAACGCTTTTTTTCACGCTCCATTTGATGGCCCTCCTCTAGCGAATCCTCCTGCAATGGTATTGATAGTCCTGTTTGGTTCGAGACGACGATCGTTGTTGTCATTGGGTGAAGAGTCCTTGTTCCTCCTCTACCGGTCATTGTCATTCTGGAGGGATGGTGTCCGGGATCTTCCCCTTGGACTTCGGTTTCTCCTCCTATGGGGAGGAGATGGACTCCGTCACTTATCCTCTTTGCGCCTGCTGCGATGCTCATCATTTTGGGCACGAAGGACGTATTGCTGCAATCGTCCGGCCTTGATCAGGAACTCAATGGTATCACGCAGTTGATAGCAGTCTTCAGTGTCGTGGTCATAATCTTTATGCCATGCACAATGTTTGGAGTGATCTTTTTGCTTGTGCTTTTTAATGGGGGGCGGTCTCCGGATATTCTGGAACTCAGTCTGCATCACTTCCCTCAAGATCATTTCTCGTAGGGCGTTTAGGGGGGTATAGTCAGAAAACCTTCTTCGTGGTGGACTACCTTTAGGACGCCGAGATCGTGAGGAATCGTGATTGGACTTTTGATGAGTACGCTCATCTTTATCCCATCTCCTTTGGTCCTTCGTTGCTTCCTCCAGGTTGACGTACTTTTGGGACCGTCTCTGGAATTCACCCAAGTTCTCAGGCTTCTTCTTTACATGGGACACAAAGAACTTGGACCCCATACGAAGACTACTCCTGGCATAGTGAAAGGCAATCTTGTCATCAAAACCTTTCACGTTGGTACATGCCGCTATGAACTGTATTATGTAATCATGAAGGGGCTCATCTCGCCCCTGTTAAATCTTGGCCAAAGATTCGATGGACTTAGGTTACTCATTACTAGTGGTGTATTAGAGCAGGAATCGTTATTTCAAATTTGACCAATCTACCACGAATTTACGTGGTATATCGAAGAACCATTTAAGGGCTCTCTTTTTTAGGAAGAGGGGGAAAGCATGGTATAGCAGCTCCATGGATCCGCTATGGAAGCAAATAGATTGCTCAAAGGCGTTTACGTGTTCTTGGGGGTCTGTGGTTCCATCATAAATCTCCAGGTTGGCAGGGAACTTAAAGTTCCTAGGGACTTGGTATTCCATAAGTTAGTCAAAGAAAGGGTGTTCCTGGATGTCGTGGTTCGCGTTGTTGTTTCCAATGTTAGATACCGCGGCTTCAGCATGACTCCTCTTTTGATTGTTCTCCGTATTACGTCTTCCACCAGTATGGTTCAATCTGGACTGGTTATCATGCATAGCTCTTTGCATGTCTTCCAGTCTCCAATATTGCTCGTTCAGCATGGCCATGTGTTGTTGTAGCATGTCCTGGAATTGACATTGGGACATATGGGATTAGCTCCCATGCTCAGAGTGAGATACTTGGTTGCCGGCATCGCCATTTGGCATTCCCAAGTGCTGACGCACTTGGATTCTGTGTTTTTGGGTGTTGGGGTTTCTCCCTTAGCCTTGAATTCCAAGTCCATCCCTTACTGAGATCCTACGCGAGAGGTTGGGACTCTCGTTGAAATCGAAGTGAAATGCCCTTGGCGTTGGGTGCCCTGGTTTCTTGCGGCAGAGGTTCCAACGGTAGGTGGTGGGATAGAGTCGGGAGGGTGTTGCATGGCAAAGACTTGCTTGTGGTTACCAGAAGTTTGCGTAACGTCTCTCCTTGAGTTTTGTCTTGTGTTCACCATGACTGGGTGGGATTAGAATTTTACGGATCCCCATAGACGACGTCAATGTTCTGATGTAGAATTAGAAGGTGTCTGATAAGACACGTGTACGGTGGTTTCCTCCTTCTCGTGTAGCTGCTGCCTCCGTGAGTCTTGAACTAAGGGGGTTGGGTACCTGCAAAGGGATTTCAACGCTCAAGTTAGAAGGTGCACTAAGAGGGTATTCATCGTATGAACTACAGTTACCTTGTTTAGAATGATGTTTCCTGATACTTATAATGCATGTGCAGAGTCCTTGAGCATTCGTCGTAGAGTGCAGGTACGTTGAGATCGTGGCCTGACCGGGGAGGTGCCTCCTCCCCACGATCGTTTGGGCAGAGCCCTGTGGGAGGGTGCCTCCCTCCCATGATCGTCCAGGCAGATCCCTGGAATCTCGGGTCTGTCGCCTTAGTGGGCAGCCACTATAGCAGGTAGTCATTGTCCCCACACTATAAAGGTCATCATTGGCAGTAATCTAGCTATGCGCAGACCTATGGAGTGTTGTTTGTGGAATACGACTAGTACCCGTGTACGAACATCCTGCCGGGGTGCATACTTCGGAACCTAGTGGTGTATATGTCGGGTTTGACTTTTAGGAGCAGCATCCCGGACCACGATTCAGAACACTGAGTTTTCCTTGTTTTACTAGATATCTCTTTGCTCCTGCTCACAAGCACTATGAACTTCATTGTGCACCATTAGCTTGACAATGTTTGCCAGTTGTCGAGACATATGATATATCATGTCGTTCAACCCCATATCAATTTGCTACCTAATGAAAGAAGTAGTCATAAATGTAGGTTGCTCGTGCTCAGAAATCTCCTCAATCATTGGATTAATCAAAATAGTGTTTGTGGTAGTGTTTGGCTAAGAAGATGGCATTTCGAAGGGCTGTGAAGTCGTATTATTAAGAATGGACGTCTCAGCTGACTTATGATCATCATTTTTCTTAGACGTAGACTATGGAGGATCCATATCACCTATAGTCTTTCTAGAGCTTAAGTGCATGCACTAGCTATAATCGTGGCGATGAGAACTTTCCTTAGTTACTTTTTGTGGTCCCATTGAAGGTGCCAAAAATATGTTTGTGAATTTTACCTAATTGATTAACTAAATGACTCGGCTAACTCACAACCCTTGATTCTCAACTATCAAACAATTGATGTCAAGAAAAGGACTTTGTTCTTTGATTGCATGTTCCTAGGATGACTAAAAAAAGCTCCTAGACGGAAAGTAATTGAGAACTTTCCACACAATCGGCTAATAGCAAATGATGAATTGGCTAAATGTAAAGGAAATGAATAGAAAATGCAAGTAAATAGCAATACGACAGAATGCTATAAAGTAAAGATGCTGGAAGCCGAAATTAGAAGACAAAGAAATGGAGAAAAGTGTTGGTGTGTGCTGACTATGCAATTGAACTCTCAACATTGTATATAGAACAAAATTGAACCATTAAATGGTTCGTATCCTAACTCAGTGGCTAACAACATAAAAAAAAAACCAACTAATGTTACCTCGGATAATTTTACACAAAATCTGCCTAGGTACAGTGAATCTTTTAGCCAAGGACTTGTCCCACAATCCTATATTTATGGGAAATGGTTGTTATTTTCACCTCTGTGCTTATGATCTCCACTTAACAACCTTCATGTGAGCATGTAACGTTCTTGGAATCGTTTGCATCAACTGCTCTTACTTTTTAGGATTGGTAGCTTTGGACTTGGTCAACCCAATTTCAACCAATGTATTAATTCAACTGGTTTACTATGCGGCTTCCATTAGAATTTGAATCCTAGACCCATTATCACTTCACACCCTTATTGCAGCCTTCAATCATTTTAGCCGAATATCTCTCATCTGCTCACCTGATCATCGGCTAACCTGGCTTCAAATAGTTTAGCTGACCAAAGAAATTTGGACGCCAACAATAACTATAAATAATAACCAGTGTGTAGTGTTACTAGTGTGTAACTATGATAGCTATAGCTGATTTTGGACCCTTGGTTCATAAGGAGGTGATAATATCTGTTCAGCAGTAGAGAGGTAAAAAAGCAAACCATTATAACATTTCCAGATGGGAATCCTGCCTTTCGTTGTTACAGCACTTGGGCAGATATCAGTATCTTTTGCGTCATTGTAATTTTAGCTTCAATTGTCAAAGTGAGTGTCTATCTTGGTTTATGTCATTGTAGAGTTTGTAATTGGTATAACAAGCTTCAATAACCTTTATGATTTATCAGAACAACATTGACATAACCTTGAAGGTGTTATAACTACTTTTCTGGAACATAACCTGGCGAGGTTGAACAGCATTTATCCCACCTTTTCAATACAGAAGGTCAGTTTGGAGACCCCTTAAAAACGTGGTGAAAATTTGAGAGATGAGTTTTATACGAAAAATCGTATTGAAAAACTAGTCCCTCAATTTTTCAATTCCTATTTTAAGGGTAGATACCAAACAGACTGCTTAGATATTTCTTTGTCAGGGGACATGCAGTTATTTTTCTTATCATCATACTATTGTTAATGTAATCACAACTATTATGTTCTCAATCTTCCTTCTCATAATCTTCACTGCTATAAGGGCTGAATGCCTCTGATATCCAGTTCTTCTTCCTCCAGGAATTCCAACCCAGATCTTCACATATTTCATCACTATGGTTGATGCTATAAGTTGAAATGCAGTGCCTTTTATAGAACCTGGTCGACCTTTTCATTACTTCCATCTCTTTAAGTATTTGTGAAAGCATCGTCTCAACACTAGGGAGCTTAAATTTATCATCTACTAGTCCAGATAGCCACATGGAGCGTATTTCTGATGTGTGAAGATTTGAAACACTCTCAACATAACCCACAAAGGCCATGTTTGGAATCAATGGATGGATAGTTCCCCTGCCATAAATAGAATGACTCAGCTATTGGTTCTCAAGTCTCAACTATTTGTGTGTGAAAGCTAGAGTTGTTGAAATAAACAGCACTTACCTGTACAAGGGCATAATACCAGAAGGGTACTCCAACAAGCAACGGAAAGGTTCTGGTAAAATGGTTTTGAGCTTCTTCTTCCCATCAAAACCAGTTGCAAGAACCACTACATCAGCCTCCAGTTTAGAGTTGTCTTCAAATTCAATTCCTCCATTCCAAAACCACCACTTTGATGCTTTTTTGAAGACAATTTTTCCCTTATCAGCCTCTGAGAAGAAATTTTCTGGCATGATAGCCATTTGACAAGATGCATAATCTTCCTCAAAAGGGTGTTCTGGTTTTAATCCATACTTCTCCAAAGGAAGTTTCCATAGTAGGTAGGACTCAATAAACTTTGAAATTCCACGCCTCTGTTGAAGGTCATTGTAACGAAAAACCATTAGCTACATAGAGCTTTTGGCAACAAGAGCATTAATTGAGGGCTGTATTCAGATAGTTAAGATTGTTAATTTACCATTGGAGATAACAGGAGGCAGAGAAGGGCTCTGAGTAAACCCTGGTTAGGTCTTTCGTGCAGTAACTGAGAAGTTCTTGTTGAGTAGAACAAGGAAAATGGCAATCCCCAAATCCAGTAATGGGGAACTGTCCAATGCAAAGTCCTTACTATCATGGTGCACGGTTGCCCTTCTGGTCCTTCAGAACAAGTTAGAAGCACCATTGTTATGATGTTGAAATTTAAGAAAGAAAAAGAAGAGCAAAAAAAGTTTTGTAATTCTACAAGTTCCCGTGCAACAAATTCTATATCGGGCCAATTATTAAGATATTTTATTATTATTATTTTAAGTAACAGTTATTAGACTTTTTAATCCTTTAATGTTTAATCTTCTCCTTTGATTGGTTTAGAATTAGGCTGAATCGAATAAGAATTCTCACTTAACTATGAACATTAAGTTAAGTCAAGTTAAATTAATTAATATTTAATATTTTTATAAATTTTATATTTATAATTATATAATATAAAATTTTATAAAAATATTAAATATTAATTAATTTAATATACTTAATTAAATATTTTAAATTTATATAAAAATCTCATCAATCGAAATGCAATCAGTTCAAACAAAATTTGACTTGTTTATATTATGGAAGAGAAAGGATATTTGCATATATATTTTTTTACATTATATTTATATTTTACTTATTTGAGAAATAAAAAGTAAAGAGAAGACATTAAAATATGTATTTTTTTATTATTTAAAAAAAGTAAAATAAGAATGATGTAAAGAAAATGATGTTCAAATATTATCACTCTTCTAACATTATGGAATATGATTGCTGCATAACTTCAAAATCATGAGTATATCAGTTGACAATGGTATTCATGTCCTCTTGTATTTTTATGAGAATAATTTATGAGTTTGGCTTTTTCTTCAAAAAAAGAAAGTTGCTTCTTTCATATAATTGATCCAATTTAGTCAATGCCATGACATACTGAAATTTAACCGAAGTTTGATATATCTTAAAGGAAGATTGGTATCTCTCATGTGGGTGATGATGAAATTTCGGATCCGCCATTCAAGCCTTTTCTCGTCATTCAATATATGCATTATTAGCAAGTAAAAATAGATTTGTGGAATTATATCAAATAAATGAGAACTTTTCAGGCAATTATTTATTCAGTAAAATTTATTTTTTGACCCTACATATACATCCTTTATTAATTTGATAGTTTGAATTAATTTTATTAATTTAATTTCTTAAAACTTTAAACTTTCAATAATCTCATCCTTTCATCTATTTCATCATAACTTGTTAATGAAGAATTAATGACAAATACTTATAATGATGCCTAAACGGTGTCGTTTCACTCTAAACGATGTGATTTCACTAAAAAAATCAGTACTTTTCATTATAAAAATTTTAGTAAAATGGATGAATAGAGATTTTTTTTATCTGTGATGGATAGAGATTGTTGGATATTTAAAACTTGAGAGATTAAATTAATCTCTAAAAGACTAAATTAATAAATTATATATCTATATTTGGGACACAAAGTAAATTTTAATTTATTTTTCTTCACATATTTACCAAAAAAAATATGCAAACATATATTTTTTTTTTAAAAAAGAGAGATTTATTTATACCTAACATAAATAAAAAAGACTTACATCTAATTTTATACTTTTTATTTTATTTTAATTATGTAACTATTATTTATCTCACTAATTAATCACATAATCAAAATAAAATAGAAAGTATAAGATTGAGTGTAAATCTTTTTTATTTACACTAAGTGTAAGTGGATCTCTTAAAAAAAATCCACTTAGTATTATTAATATCATAACCAAAAACAATAAGTTTAAGAGCCGTGTTATTTACATATTCCATAGAACGAGTGAATTAAAATGAGAGATTAGTAGGATGTTCTGAGAAGGATGATGGAATTTTCCCTAATTATTTGTGCAGCTTTTCTCTATGATATAAAAAAATTCTTTTAGGCAAAAAAAGTACACCGGAGATGTAATAGCAATTGAGGGCTGTTAGTTGCATAAAGGTTTTTTTTTCACAGAAAATGTCACAAAAATTTGAACCAATGAATGTAAATTTTTTAACCATTATTTCACACACAGCCAAAACAATTAACCATTGATCTGCTTTTTAATCAGGTTTTGTACTGAAAAAAATTGTTCATCTATATCTGCTCGTAGCAATTAGTGCTGCTGGTGCCTGTGCCTATATATGTATGTATATAAGAACTGAAAACCACGTTGACTAGAAAATCAGAAAAAGGGATATAAGATCTTAAAAAAAAGTACTATTGACACTTTTATTTAGTTATTTGTAGTTTAATATTTTTATTTTTAAAATTGTATTTAATTAAATATTTTATTTAATTAAAACATTTCAATTATGTTTTATTTATTTTTCATATTTAATTGAAAATAATTTTAAGAATTTTAAGTAAAACTAATTAACGAAAAAAGTGAATATAAAATTAACAATGGCAATAATATTGCTCAAGAAAAATGACTTCAAGAAAAAGGTATCTTAGTGTGTTCCACAATCAGCACAGGTGGCAAATAAAGAGCAACATGTTTAGTGATGAGTTTTGTTTTATTTTTTTACAAATTTTTTTAATAATTTTTTTAATATTAAATAAAAAATAAATACATTTAATATTTTAAGAATGTAAAAAATATTTAATATTTTTATTTAATAATTAAAAAAATTAATAAAAAAATTGAGTTAAAAAATTTAAAATTATTCTTATTGTATTGATTGCAAACAACCATTGTCGTGTGACGAGCCAAAATTGGAGAAAGGTTAGAAGAGTTAGGTGTTACAACTTACAAGCGTGCATAACTTTAATTGGTTTGACTTTCGTCAAAAATGTGCTTTTGGAACATAGAAAACCAATACCAAGAGAGAATTCACAGGTTCTAGAGACCGCGATTGAAGAACACCCCAAGTCCCTAACCAAAGTGATATTAGAATTCTTATTTCTTAGTGTCACATCATTTCCATTATATAACCTGGTACAGTCAGTGTCTTCATTTTTTTAACTTCATAATACTTGTGGGATCCAGAAGGATTTGAACAAAAAAGGAAGTCTTTCAGAATATCTATTTAAAATTTTGATTGAGTTGCTTTAAAGTGTAATTTAAAAAATAAAATAAAAGTAAAAAATGCTAATCCAAAGGTTTAGTGAGTTAATTTTTATGGACTTATAAATTATCACTTAGTATTTATAATATGTCATAATTTAATCTAATAACAATATAATATTCTTTTAAATTGTCTTCCCATCATGCATTACCACATTACTAAAATAATCTGAATATGATAACAACTACTTGAAAGATTAAACTCTCTTGATGAAGTTGTATAGCATAATTAGATGATGACATAAAATTATTTTATACTAATAATGGATCAAAGTTAAAATTCTTTTTCCATCAATAATTGTATACGTCATATTTATTCTCTAAAATTTATTATACATTGTGTAAATTTTGTTTCAAATTTTGTGAACATTCATTTCAAAGAGTCAAATACTCCAACGATTTGATTAGTTAATTTTACTCTTTGAACTGGTGGAACAATGAGACAGTCTTCAACAAATTAAAAATGTTTTAACAATTCGTGTTCTTATTTTTAGAGAGGACTCAAATCTTTTGTTTCTTTTTTTCTTCTCCAATCCTATTTTCCAGTAAAATTATGTTAAATAAGAAAAAACACATACCTCTCTTGAATCATGTCCCCTCCTCGTAGTTGACAAATAATTTTTAACTTAGCTGTTAATATTTTATTAGAAGAATATGATTAAAGACAGAAAAAAGAAGAAGAAGGCAAGCATGTTTAAATCCTTGTATAGGGTAGTTCTCAAATGAAAGTAAATTAAAGAAGGGAAAAGGAGGGTTTAGAAGATAAAACGAGTTACGTTTGGTTTTGTTTATAGAGTTTTTTATGTTTAAAAAAAGAATAAAGACCTTTTTGTGGAAAAAAAAATTAGGGGGAGGCTACCCCATCCCAAAGCTAACTCATATTTTAAGTGTCAATAAAAACTTTCAATGATACTTACAGATTACATAAAAAAAATTATTAACAGTGGGAAATCGAATTTAAGCTTTTCAAGCCAAATATTTTAATCTTTACTAGCTAGCTGAATCAATCCTGTTGCTTAATAGTAAAAACTCTATCAACAAGCAGGTGAGCCCGTAATAAAAGATGTGACTATTTTGTAGAATGTCAAATATTCCATTATCTTTGGGATCTTATTATAATTATAATAAAGAGATTTTAGCAATATTACTCATCCGGGTTGAATATTGTGAAATCTCACTCATATTTAATTTGCATTATGATATTTTTTTAGTTCAAATATACATATAATATTATTTTTTTTCTTTTTGGTTACAAATATACATATATAATAGTTAAAAAATCCAAATTGGAGTGGATGGTTACCTTGGTTTGCCTGTGCACACTCCATGGCTAAATCAATAGCTGACTTTTTGAAACCGACCACCACAACCTTCTTTCCCTTGAGAAGTTCGGTAGCAGCTTCCTGGTCAAGTTTACAATAATCAAGAGTATGCAGGACCTTACCCTTGAACACATCAGGGCCTTTGTTGCTTGGAAATGATGGAATCTTGGTTATGTCCCCATATTTTCCAATGCAGACCACTACAAACTCGAAGGCGTACCACTGAAATGAAGTAGACAAATCATTATAGCCCACATACAAAATTAATAAATATATTTTTCTTACAATTTAAAGATCGAGTAATTGGGTGTGGGGCATAGGCATGGTTTTAGATAACAGTACACACCATAACTGCATCTGCAATATTGTGATTTTTGAGGTTATTACAACCACAACGCAATCGTAATTGTACTTCATCAATCACATGTTTTCACAATTGTCAGAAATTTTTATAATTGCAATGCAACGATAACTAGAACTATAATTTAAAACCATGGGTTTAGGTAGATTTCATAGTTTTCATTCTCTCAATGTAATTAAATAAATAAAAGAAATTAAAGGGTTTTTTTTTTAAATAAAATATGTCCAAGACTTGATATCCGGAAAGGGAGAGTATGTTAAAATTCTGATAAAGTGGCCTGGGTGGGTGAGATTGATCAATTCATAAATCAAGCAGCCTTAGTGACTTAGTGTCTCTTGAAATAAGACATTAGATAGAGAAAGGTGCTTCTTTAAATTGAAAAGAAATTAAAGGCTAATTAAGAAGATAAGAAACATCTTATAATTTAAAATTTCTAACAAGATCAGAACAAGGGATTCGATATTGTTTGGGAAGATAGAATTAATTATATCATTTTTTTCCATTAATTATATCATGTTTGCTTGTTAAGTCACCTAAAAAAAAAAGTTTACTTTTTAAGTTTTGTTCTCTCATTTCTGAAACCCTAACTAATAGTTACCCAAAGATCAGTTGAGTTGGAAATGAATAAAGACCTGAATGGTGTCTGATTCATTGGTCTGCACAGCAACTTCCCATACAGGTTGACCAGGAAGTGGGCTTCCATGGTGACCATTTAGGACTCCAAAATCAGAGACTTCCCTGTCCCCAACTAACCGGATTTCCACCACCTTGGAGTTGAACCTAATGTTCTTGAGCACATCAAAGTGCACAGCATAGGAATGCAAGTAATCCAAAATCTCCATGTGGGTAGGGAAATCCGAGTTGTCTCTTTGAGGCCAAGGGAAGTCAGTGAACTCATAATCACGGCGTTGTGATTGAAGCTTTGTAGAATTGTAGGAGCAATGCCTCCAAACCCCACCAATGGAGTCAGAGGCTTCAAAAACAAGAGGGTTGTGGTGGGATAGTTGTTTGGCAGCAGCTATGCCGCTTACTCCAGCCCCTATGATGGCGATTTTCGAAACCAAAATTGAATGGTTGTTGTCTAGGGTAGCCATGGGTGTGGAAAAGATAGGGTAATCTAGCTGGTTAATGGTGTTTGTGAAATGTGTGTGTGTGTGTGGACTCTGGAATGAAAGGGTGAGGGTATCCCATATACATATAGAACTTATGAAGATGCATGCAGACGTCATAGTGAGAGCACGTGATGTAGACTTTTGAAGTCCATGAACAAACAAGAGAAAATAGAGATGGGTTTGAATGACCATTTCTGTCGTATAGCTATTAAGTATTATAATCTTTCAGAATTCATTCGTCATGTTGGAGAATTTTCCTGCTAATTGGGGTGGCCATTTATTTCATGGCACCTTTTGAATTCTTTTAACTAGTCAATTTAATTGTTGTAAAGCATTATATTATAAGCAAACAGCAAATTAAGAACGAGCTAATGCCTGACGCCTTTCTGACATAGTCGGATTTAAGAAGTGGACATGGGCTTTGGCCCCTCTTCTCATTAATTTTTTTTAGATGTCAATAATTTAATTTAATTTAATTTAATTTAATTTATTAAAAGATAAAAAAATTATTATATTTTTTTATAAGATTAATATTTATTAAATTGACATTCTTTTTATTTAAAAATTATATTAACATATATGATTTTATGTATTGTTATTACATTTTAATACTCTTCTTTATTTATGAAATTACACATATCTCTTTTACTTTATGTATAAATATTATATGAAATTTTATTAAAAATACAAAAATAAGAGAAGTATGAGTAATTTCTCAAACAAGAAGAGTGTCAATATAATAAGCACTAATCTCAAGAGATGTCAATATAATTATTCCAAAAATAAAAATGGTGAAACTAAAAGAGTTTACAGTTGATATTTATTTAAAATGTGATTCATGATTATTTTATACACATTAATATTACAATTTCAACTCATCTTTATATTAATTTTTAATTTTTTATATAAGAAACCTATTAACTATTCTCACTTTTAGCTGCACTCTCTTTTCTTTTTAAAAAAATTTATATATATAAAAATTTTATTTTGCCTATGAATTATAATATAGAAGATAATTATTATTGTGATGCATTTAATATCTAATATATATATATATATATATATATATATATATATATTATATATATTTGATTTTCACTTTATTCATAAAGTGAATAAATAGGAGTATATCTTCCATTAATTTAAAATAGTATATTTTGATCTTAACCCATTAAATAATCTAAATGTAAATATATCTTTATTTGCTAAATTTAAAGAAAATTTTTCTATATTTAATAATATGATTCATAAATTTCAGCTCTTTCACTAAACATTTTTTGCATCTATCCCTATTTTTTGACCTTTTCAATTTTCTCTAGCACTTTTTCTTGCATTTTTTTCTTCCTACATGTACCTCCTCATCCTCATTTTCATCTCGCCACCTTTTTTCTATAAGCTTATTGTGTTTTTATTCACTAATCTTGGAATAGGGAAAGCTTCATCACCATAAACATTTTTGTATTAAAAACACGTTTGGATTAGATTATTTTAAAAAAAATTAATCACTTATTTTTCTAAAACTCTTTTTGAGAACTTTTGATTATAGGCTATTTTTAACATAAAATAAGTTAATCAAAACACACTAAAACTTTTTGCCTATTTCTTTTCTTTAGGATTATTAAGGCACTTCTAGTCCTTTTCTTTTCTTGTATTTTCTTGTTTGGCGCTAGCTATTCCTTTTGCCTATATACATGCACCTACATAAAATTTTAAATCATAACGATTATTTGCGTGCACTCTATTAAAAGAACGACCAAACATATGTACAAGCAAACCAATAGGGTTTAGTGGTTAAGGAGGTGTGTTCTTTGTCATGAGTATTTGGTTTGAACTTTAGTAAACACTTGCAAAAATTAATTCCTCTAAATGAACTAAATTGATGAGAGAGATGTGCCTTTGATAAAATCACTAGGAAAAATATTTAGGGTATCTTTGGGAAAGATTATTTCAGAAGAAAAATTGCTTATTTCTCAAAAGCTCTATCTCTCTTAGAGCTTTTGATTATAAAGTGATTTAAATATAAATAAGTAAACTCAAACACACACTTAATCTCAATTAATAAAAACATTGACCTAAATATATTTTGAGTTTAATTTGAATATATTGTCAATATAATTCTTTTTTACATTATCAACTAATTATATATCATTACATGTGTGATTTTTAATGTAATTGTTAATGTAAATTTTTTTACACTATCAATCAATCATATATCATCGCATATGTAATTTTTAATGTAGTTGTTATGAGAGTCAAACATTTTTAATAATGTGTCAATACATGATTGATTGATAGTGTAAAATCTTTTAACAATGACAATGCATAACAATTAAATCCAAATACTTTATCATATAATCCAAGAATCGCATTAACTAAGTGGACCATAATACCATTCATGCCAGAATCCGTTGTTGGCAAGTTATCTATAAATATCTCTATAAATACTATTTCAAAGACTTGTCCTGATTTTAAGATAGACAGCCCTCTTAACCTTAAATTTTAAGTCTCCCAAAAAAAATTAATGAGAGACTCAAAGTGGATGAAAGAAAAATCCAAAAAACACGAAGATTTCCGTAAAAAAAGTATAATCAATATAAAGCTTTTAGTCTGCACCATAGAAAAGATTGGGAAAATTAAATTTAAGGACTTGCAATTGACGTTGTTAGAAAAAATACAGCATTAATTATATGATAAAAAATATTTTTTAAATACTGATCGGACGTGGAGAACAGAGTCTGAACGATAAGACTATGTCTACCTCGTGTTCACGAATAAATAACATAGAAAATGCTTATTCACAGCTCTTGTATGCTTATTCAACTTGAAGTCCAAATTGAATAAAGTTTGTATAACCAACCAACTTGGTCAGAGAGACCACCTCGCCCTTGAAATATATTTTTCATCTTTTTTTTCTTTTAGGTCAATTACGTTTAATTAATTCTTAAACTTTTCCTTCCAGTCAATCTGAGTATATTAAGTTTAAAAAATAGTATAATTATTAATAATTTAGTTAAATCTAAAGATTTAAAATATAATCTTCCATGCTTTCTATTGTTTTATTCATTCAAAATCCTCTAATAGGACACAACATTTTTTTTTATTTTCTTTTCCTATAGGTCATTCATATATTACATAGCCTCTCCCTGTGGTATCTTTGTTTATTAACTTGAAAAATAAATCTCAAGGTATCTTATAAGATTTTTTTTTAATAAAAAGATGAAGTATTTGAATATTAACCAAAGAGATTGTATAGTATGGTTTTGAAAATTAATAAATGCATTAATAAATTGTAACTTTTTATAGAAAAACAAGTTGTTCAATTCAACCATTATTTTTTCTTTTTGTATTGTGGTTAAGTGGTTTTTGCACATCTTGACTAACTCACCTTTTAAGTCTGATAAATTGATATATTTGAGATTCGAACTTGTGTGACTGTATACTTATCCACACATCACATACTACCACTAGATCAACACTTTGGGATTTCAATCATTAAATTATAATTAATTATTATATGTTAAATATCTTATTTCAAAAAAAAAATTACTGAAGTATAGATTAGTTACGAAATAGTAATGATATTTCAATTTATTTTAAAAAAACACTATATATTAATTTTGAGGAATTTCAAAAGAGTATAAAATGATATTGCATTAATGTGAAGGTTTATACTTTATAAACATAAATGTGCATGATATATACAAACTTTCAATTGAACAGTGGATATTGTGATTTTTTTAATAAAAGGTTATTAATTAATATAATATTGACATTGATTTACTCCATTATCAATAGATCTTTAACTCATATATTTTGAATATATAAAAGCTTAGACAAATAGCAGCTGGTTTTTTTTTTTTTTAATACGGCTAGCAGCTTGTTATATATATATATATATGATCCTTCAAACAAGCAATTGTTTATTGACTTAGAAAAATGTTAATTAAAACACTGGGTTTGAAGCTAAATGTGTTTTTTTATTTTTGTTGATCAAAGTTTCAAAAAACAGTCCGCTACACTTGATGCAATCGCGACAAAATAGTTGTGACAATCGTCACTATTGTAACAGGTTACAATTGCAATCACATCAATCCACATTATGCTGAAATAGTCACAATGCGATCACAACTGAGATTTAAAACATTGGTGTTGACCCTTGTAAATCTTTCAACATGAGTTCATGTTCTGGGACTTTTACCAAACAATTCAAGGCGATGAAGTCAGCCCAAAAGCGGTGCAGGATATGCGTGCATATTATCATTTAACAATTGCTCAAGATTTTACATGAAATTAATTTCCTAATTTAATCTCATTAATAGACAAGGTAATTAAAATCCTAAGAAGAAATGGATGATGTTTCCTATCACATCTTCACTTTTCAAGAGGGAGATAGGCAGACTGGAAGCCAATAACATACATGCATCTCTCGTATTCAAGCATGGCGCACAGGGGCTTGAGTTTGGCCTTATTTTTGGAAAAATCATAGGGGCTGGAACGGAAATATCCAGGAATCTAGAAGGAAGTTTTGAAGAAACGAGGCAACTGGAAGTCAAGTTAATAAAGCACTTTTGCAATGCCTGGAATTTTGAAACCTAAACAATATTACACGGCTCTTGATATATAACCCATTTGGCTCTGCATGTGGCCAATATTAAATCCATAAATATTGATAAGCATAATTTATAGATCATATATGCTGGGGGAAAAACTTTGCTAAAGTTAGTTTTTTTAAAAAAAAATAAGAAAATAAGGATGTATTCATATTTAAATTATTTAATGAATTAATATTACAATACACTTTATTAAATTAAAGATAGTTACACTTTTATTTTTTTTACTTTAGAGACAAATTTATTTTAGAGATACATTTTTCATATGTTGAATCAAATATTTATTATTAGACCAAAAGTTATATTTATTAGTTAGGACGTAATTTTTTCTATTTAAGTATATCAACAAACGCTATGACTCGATTTAACTCCAATCTTATATACGCGTTTCCAATGCAGGATGATGATCCAAAACCAACAATAATATTTTTTCGAGCGGATATAATGGAGTTTTCACTTCATCATACAATTACTATAGCCGCTTCGTAATATCTATGCTTAATTTCCACGCTAACAACTTCTAAGGCTAGTTAATTAACTTCAAAAATAAAACCCACTTATGGGGTTTAAAATTGACCAATACATGGAATTGGAACATCACATATATATCTTTTAAATTGACAATCTTATGATTCAAATAGTAGGGTGAAAAGCTAATAGTAGTTTCAAAGCCCAGAAGACTCTTAATTATGGAAAACATGAATAAACCTGGTTATTTAATTCAAGCATCGTGAATTGATTTCAAGTCTACGGTAGCATGAACATGAACGAGTACACATCTTATTGCTTTTTTTTTTTTTTGAACCGACACATCTTATTGCTTTGTATTTATAATACAAAACGAACAATATACTAGTAAATACATGCAACGCGTTAATGGTTGTTTGTATTAGCAATTATATTATTATAGTTAGGTACCATTTTATTATATGGAATATTTTCCGGTCTTCGATGTTTCTTTCCGAGCTTTTGTACATGATTTTGGTTTAATGTTTATTTTCATGTAAATCTCAATGAGATGTTTTATACCTACTTTTCATTTTTGTTTAAAACAAAGATGTTTTCTTTTTTCGTATAAAAAATAAAGATGTTTTATACGGCGTGTTAGTAACTTTGAATGTATGTGGAATCATAATATATTTATGACCAGGGATTCTGACTGCATCACTAGAACTAAAACCAGTAATACTACGCGTCAAACTTTTCTTCAAGAAGAAACACATTTTTTATCATTATATTACTATGTCCAGTATAATATGTTCACACTTCGCATAAAAAATATATGCAAGGGTTTACACAGTGGAGAAATTCTTGCATAGAGACAATTCTATTACATCAGATTTACACACAAATAATAATAAAATAACATCTCATTAAAATGGGTTTCACAAACTAACTCAACCATTAAAAATTAAGTAAATTTTATCAAAACATTTACTTCAGAAATAAAATATATATAATTATTGTTCTAAACTGAATTATGGGTTAGCGGTTCATGAGCAATCCGACGCACCAAAATAATATTTCATATATTTATATGTGTTATTAGATAAGTACATCTACTTATTTATGAAGCGCAAATTTCTCACAGAATCTCTCATAGATATGGACACTAATTATATCTCACATAAATTGAGAAATCAATTATAAGATATAACAATATCATGAATTATGATTCTAAATAATAGCATTCATTGAATTATGATTATTATCACCCAAGACACTCTTATAAATACCGTATAATGTCTCAAAGGTATGCATCTATATTCAAAACACTATCAACCTCATACATGGTTTAACTTAAGCATCAGAGTATCTTTCGCAGGTACCGTTCCCTCGCACCATCATTACTGTTGTTGTGCTATGGAGGATTCCACCATCATTAACCAATTCAGGTATATAATCTGTTCCTTGTTCAGAACAATTATAATATTAAAAGAAAAAAACAAAATTACCAATCACCATAACCGCTTGAACCACCACCTTCTCTGCCCCCACCTCTCCACCATCCTCTCCTTTTGTCGCTACTTTTAACTATTGTTCCTTGTCACTCGCCCCTCAAGCCTTCAACGCCCTCCCCATCCATCTCTAGTCTCTTTCAACCAAGAAAAAGAGACCTAGTGAGTCTAGGATCGACGACTCTGTTAGATGAACCAAACCAAAATGATCCACCCCAAAAGCCATAAAGATTTCCCAACCATGAGCATCAAATAGACCTATTAAAAATCCTCCATCACAACTAGTAAATCCCGTAGGTATAATCATCAACATGACCCAAAAAAATAACGTCCAAAAAACATACCCAACACTTAGAAAGCCATAACACACAGAAATGCCCATCCATTGCGAGCAACCTTGAGCTCCACCATAACAAATAGCCTCGTCATTCTCTCCTCTGCTTACCCAATGCTCTCGCTGCTAAACTATATCTTTGCCCATCCACCACTTCTCGTTGAGACCCACCAACAGCCACCATTTGTGGCCTCCTCTGCGACGATCACTGCCACAATTACCAGCAACGAAGTTGCATGCCAGTCGCCTCAGCACTTTCACTGGTGATTTGGGTACCATTGTCCCCTGCTACCACTGGCGAGCATGAGCCTTCAAGGCTGTTGTTAGATTTATGGGAGTCCAGCAATCACTATAGGATTCGCATGTACGTATGGGCATACATTAAGGGAGCTTGACAGCCCAGCCTACCAGTGCACCATGTGTGCGTTGTGAAGTCCCTCATGCCCGCCCACAGCACGTTATAGACGCGAGCCTATGTGATGCTGCTATAAGGAAATAAAGTTATACCATGACTAACAGTTATAGTTTTTGTCCTAGTGGTAAGCACTTGATCCTAACAAGTAATATCAGAGCGAGGTCGCAGGTTCAAGTCCCTCGAGTGTCGCTAGGGGAGAGATTGTTGGATTTATGGAAGTCTAGCAATTATCTTGGAACTTGCATGTACATATGAGTGTGTACATCAAGAGAGCTTGAGTGTGTACATCAAGAGAGCTTGATAGCCCAGTCTGCCGATGTCCCATGTGTGCGCTGTGAAGCCCCTCATATTCGCCCGTAGCACGTTATAAACATTGGACTATGCGCTACCACTATAAAGAATTAAAGTTGCACCTTGACTAACAGTTATAACTTTTACCCCAACAGTAAGCGCTTGATCCTAATAGCTGTCAACCCAAATGTACCACCAAGAGCCACCTGAGCTCAAGGAACTGTGCTTCACCATCGCTCAAGTGACCGCTAGCGGCACCGAATTGGATTGAGCTCGATCTCTAGGTTGGGTCCTGATTTACTAGCAATTGAAACGCTGCATTGGGTAGATGCTAGAGGAAGGTAGTTCGATCACATTAAGGTTTTTGTATTTTTTAAATTATTATTATTATTATTATTATTATTATTATTATTATTATTATTATTATTATTATTATTATTATTATGGTAAAATTTTGATAAAATTTAAGCAATGATTGAGTTGACTTGTGAGATCTAGCTTTGATGAGTTGTTATTTTATTATTAAATGTATACAAATTTGATGTGTTAGATTGTATTTATGCAAAATTTTATAGTGGTTGTAGTGCTCAAAATTTCAATCATGTCACTACACATTAATTAGATGAATCTTTATTGATCAAATCATTGAATTACGATTAATTATTATATCGATTTCTCATGTCAAACTTTCTAGAAATAAATAATATAAAGTACATAATTAATAATTCATATTTTTGTATTATATATATATATATATATATATATATATATATATATAATTGGTTAATATTTTAATATAAAAAATAAAGTATCAAATAAATTTACAAAAAAATAAAAATATTTACATTATAAATTCTTAATTTTATGAAAATTTGATTTAGTAAAAAAATATTTAATATATTAATTTATACTAACGCAATGTTACGACACTCTAGTTATGCATATAAAAAGAAATTATTAAATAGTCAGAATTTTTTTAGTAAAATTGTTGTTAGAATGATTTGATATTATTATTAATTCTTGAATTGATAAATGATTCTTAACACTTTAATTTATCCAACAATTATCCTTAAATCTTGATAAATTTTGGTTAAATTTTGTAAAAAAAAAAACAATTTTGTTTTTTGGTGTAGCATTACTCTATACAAAAACGTGGGGAAACAAAATTAATGAAAAGTATAGTTGGGACAGTCACATTTTTATACCTATAGCAAGAAGGACAAAACAAAAACAAAGTCCACTACGACACAAAGGAAAAAGGAGTATATGTACGCACAGAATTGGCACAAGGTGCGATGGCTTCCAGATATATGCAGACAAATTAGAATTGACAGTAGCCGAGATTTAGCTAGCACCAATTAATTGGAAACATAAACTCAATGACTAATCTAACATATTTATTATGGTCGTCACTGTGACTGTGATCGCTTTTCGTGGCCAAAAAGTAATGGAAATATGGAACGGAAGCCTCTCACTGTCGCTGTTTTCTAAAGAAACGTTTCACTAAATTAAACTCCCTCAATAAGACATGGCATTCTGCCCCTTTGTTCGCAAAATATGACTAACTGCAAATTACACGTATGCAGCTCATTCCACTTAAAAAACTTGAGAAGTGCCTATTAGCTGTAACATGTTTTCACCACTGTTATCGGAGTAAGCACTCCAAGCCTTATAAATAAGGGTCATCCTCCTCATTAGAAATGAACTTTTTAAACTTTTTCACTTCTCATTATGTCTTACTTGAATTGTCTGACTTTACCAAGCCATCCTATATATCCGTCCTCTTTCTCTCTTTTCAAAACTGATAAAAAAAAAAACTTGAAAAACGTTACCGAACAAGAATTTTTTTTGTCAAAGTAATGTGACATATTTGTTCACTTTTAAATAAGTTAATAATTCTTGTTCTTACTACTTTATTTCATATAATAACCACCTTTATATTATGTCAAAATTTTAACTATTTTTTTATTGTGTTGTAATATTATTAAAAAAAAAAAAACTTTAGTAAACACCCACTTTGTCGTGTGGGTTTCCATTTCCTTTGGTGCTTTCCAAAGTTAATGCGAAAACCTAATGCCTCAAGAGCATACTCTGTGCTATATATAACACTTGCCATAAAGTCATATAAATGTATTCCTTCATTCATCGAATTTAGAGAAATTATTAGATGTCACGCTTTAAAAACATATAATAATTTCTCTCGAATTAATGATCCCTATAGTCACTAGAGAAGAAGTATGAACTGTCAAGTCAGAACTCACTAGTGCAAGAATAATTTGCATCGTTACTATCATGTATTTGGTACCTATATCTTATATTAATGATAAAGTTACTGCATGATGCTCTTCTCTTTTTTTTTTTTAACTATATTAAAGAATTATTAGTAGCATTTAAAATTAAACAGAACAATACCTATCATTGGTTGTGTTGGGAAATTACACAAAATTTCCTTATCATCAGATTTGTAGAAGGCGAAATAAATGCAGAATAATAATACACACAAAATTGATAACGGAGTTAACTTGTCTTTTCCTGACTATTCTATTTTTCTTGAAAAAGAAATATAAAAGTGTGTTACAAACACTCACACTCTCTCACAAAACTTCCCATGGCCCAGAAATATTAAATATTTCTCTCTAAATATTTCTCACAAAATTCCCTCACTGGAAACTCACTACTTGTTGGAATGAATTTTTTCTCATCTCTCGACTTCCTTTTATAGGCACTGAGTGGCCAATGGTTTTATCTCAAATTTGTGGATGGTTGGAGAAGAGTGGTTGGCTTCTACGTTTTCTGCCTCTGGTTTGTGGGCACCGTTCCTTTTTTTTCTTTCTTTATTTGGTGCATTTAATATGGGTTGTTTGGGGAGGTTTGACTAACAGGTTGGTCATAATGAAAGTAAACTGTAAACTAAGACAAATTTTATTTATAATAATTTGTTATTTTGTAGAAAATTTTGCCTAACTATCGACCTGACTTGAAATTACGTGAACAATTGCTTTTAAAAAAATGGAATAAATTATTTAACTCTAGGTTTTTAGAAACGTATAAAATACTTTTGCCTCCAGGTGAAAGAGTCAAATCTGATGAACCTAAATTCATTAGAGTTAATTGAAAACAGATAAAAATATATAATTAGATTCTAAGTTTATACTTTATAGTAAACGTCAAAAGTTATTATACTATAATAACTATTTAGAAAACTGTAACAAAAAAAAACTCTTTAGAAAACAAAATTTATTGTACGAAATAACTATAGTAAATAATTAAATTGAAAACAATTTTTTTTTTTGCTAAAAGTGGTATTGACATAGACAAAATTCGCTCTTAACTTTTTCCTCATGTTTATAACCACATTATCGGGAAAAATGATATGTTTTAGAAATTAGTTTCTACAAATTTATGTATTTACTTTTTATTTTTTTGTTATACGGTACTATAAAGATCCTTATGTTAGCTTTTAAGTTAATCGAGACTAAATCTCTTTCCAATAAATCTTAAGGACTCACTCCCCAGATTCTTAGGTGCTAATTTAAGATTCAAACATGAATACTTAAAAAGTAGCAAGACACTTTTTTAATCACTAAGACCGCCTAGGATTACTATCATTTAGTTTTGTTGATTTATTTCTTTTTAATTAAAGTTGACCATGTGGATATTTATCAAGGAGAAATTAGGCAATTGAGTTTATTTCCTATGAGTGAAGCTGCACTTCCTGGATAGCATGTATCCCGGGTAGCCCAAATGTATAGAAAAAAGGTGACTTGTCCGAAAACGAAAATGTGAGTGTACCGATAAATTTATTACATGACCGAACTTCATGTCATACCTACATACTTTATAATTCATATTAGTTATCTAGTCATGAAAAGTAAATTGATCATTATATTTGTTGAACGACCCTTGAAGACCTTTTTTATATTACTTTAAAGATTTAATGTTAGATTAAATTGAAATTCATTAAAAACTTAATCTCAATCTCTTTCGTTTTGTAATCAAAATTAAATAAAACATTTCAACCCCAAATCAAAACAATGAACCCTAATCCTAGATGACCAAAATTTGTAAACCTCCATTTCTTTCTCCCAAATCACCTTCGACCTCAAGAACAAATCTCACCTCACACTTTGCTTCCTCCACTAGACCCAATCCAACTCCTACCACCACAACCTCGCTAGTCGTATCTTACTCCACCATCATCTGTGTCCTCGCAAGTGCTCATTTGAAGTCCCATGCTCATGACACCATTTGAACCGCCGCCATTCATGTTTCCAATTTGGCGATCTAGACCACAACGACAATGACAACGATCTGGAGCACCGCGTGGTGAGCATGCTGTTGGAAGTTGAGGCGGCTGTGGAAGAAAGCTCTTATGCGTTCGGTGTCGATTCGACCATTCGCCATTGTGGGCTTCCTTCTGAACGTTGTTTTTCACCTTCATCTGCAACCTATGGTTCCGCTTTCTCTTAAGTTCTATCTCTTTTATGTTTTTCTCAACTCTCTCATTGTCCTGAAAGTGATGGACAATTTGTTAAATTCTAGCACAATTTGAACATAAGTAATAAGAATACTCACAGTGTCAGGTGGCAAAATAGCATCAAAGCGATCAACGCCAAACATTCCCAGGTTGGAAAGAGTGGAAGTACCTAGAAAAACAAAAGTGAGGGTGGGCAAATATCAGTAACACACATTAATTTGATCCAATTGAACAACAGAGTTCAACCATAACAAGGACATAATAATATCTTGTTCTTTTAGGTAAATATTATAAATATGTATCTTGCTTCTTTAGGTAAACATTTTAAGCATAAATTGCCACATTCCATGCCATAAATAACTAACGCTTCAAAGCTAAAGCATATGTTAGATGTGCAAAGTTACCCATGCCTTTCTTTGTAGAATTTATGAATTTGTTTCATAAATTCATTGATTTCACAATTACAGGTGAATCCAGTTCAAGATGATCAAAACCAAGTACGTGATAATCCAACATAACATCCCAACCAATGTTCAGACTGGAATTAACTATTTACACAACAGCCCACAACAATCATATACTATACTATACTATTGCCATTTATTTAAGCTCTAAGTCATTCCTTTCTTTAGGACTAAGATATCTCCTATGTATATGAGTCATAGACTCTGATGATCGACATTAACATTATTTAAGTCAAGTATCAATGTACCTACAAAAATTCAAGGAGCCTGTGATAAACTGGAAACTTCACTGAGATAAAAATATCCCAACAAAATATTAATATGTTATATGTCTAGCCCTGGATTATTTATTCTGTAATAATATTTTTACTGTTGAACTTAACATTAATACCACTCATGAATAAAAGCAAACAAGCTATTGCCACTGCCACAAACAAAGTATATCACAATTCTCAAGTAATTTACACCAAATCTTCAAAACATGATTTATTTCATAACATACCTTTCAATTCTCAAATTAAATCAAATGAAAATTGTATTAAATAAGAAATTAAAAATTATCCAAAATCCATCAAAACTTTTTGTAAATGCTAATGGGATAAAAAGTCTATCGCTTTCAAGACAATCAGAGAGTTGAGAGAAAAATAAAAGAGATAGAACCTAACCCTGTGTTTGGATGTTTTTTCATTAATAGAACATAACGGAATAGGTGGGGATGGATCAGAAAGGAAAGAGAAAGAATGAAACATAGTTTCTTCCCCTCTTTGTTTGAAAGATTCATTAATGGGACGGAACGAAACATGTGTTTCTCTTATTCTACCTCAATTGTGGGAGAAACAAAAATTAGATATTTGAGGAGAAGAAGGGAGAAATGATTCCCCATTTGTTCCGTTCAGTTCCTATACATTTTAAAACTCTCAAACACAGAAAATTATTTCTGTTCTTCTCATTTTCTTTCATTTCCCCCAATTACCTGTCATCCAAACATAGTGTAAGAGAAAGCGGAATCCTAGGTTACAGATGAAGGTGAAGAACAACGTTTAGAAGGAGGCCAACGACGGCGAATGGTCGAATCGACATCGAACGCTAGGAGCTTTCCTCCACAGTCGCCTCAGCTTCCAACAACATGCTCACCACGCGGTGCACCAAATCATTGTCATTGTCTTTGTGGTCCAGATTGTCAGATCGAAAACGTGAATGGCACCAGTTCAAATGGTGTCATGGGCATGGGACTTCAGACAAGCACTTGCGAGGACACAAATGATGGTGAAGTAAGAGGCGACTAGCGAGGTTGTGGGGCAGAAGGAGATGGATTGGGTCCATTGGAGGAAGCAAAGTGCGATGTGAGATTTGTTCTTAAGGTGGAAGGTGATTTGAGAAAAAGAAATGGGGGTTTATAGATTTTAGCCACTTAGGATTAGGGTTCTTTGTTTTAATTTGAGGCTGAAATGTTTTCATTTAATTTTGATTGCAAAATGAAAGAAATTGAGATTAAGTTTTTAATGAATTTCAATTTAATCCAGCATTAAATCTTTAAAGTAATATATATCACAAAGGTTTTTAAGGGTCATTCAGCAAATATAGTGTTAATTTATTTTTTATGATTAGATCACTGACATGAATTATAAAATGTGTACGTGTCACATAATAGTTGGACCATGTAATAAATCAACGGATGTACTCACATTTTCATTTTCATTGGAGAAGTCACTTAAAAAAAACACGAGTTTCCTTTTCTTTTTATGAGTGGGGTCCATGTAAGTGGGACCCACCCTGATACCTCTCTATTATAACTAATTCAATCACTTCCGATTCTTGTTCCTTAGGTCACAAAGCTTTTTTCCATTTTTTGGTTTGATATATTTAGAGTCTTTTATCAATTGTTAAGGGAATATTTCTAATTTTATGATAATATTATAAAAGAATTTGTTTTATTTATAAATAAACGAACTATGTTTTCAAAAGAAAATAAATGTTTCAGTTCTAGAGACATCTCACTTAAGGGGAGGACTTAATGTATCGTTCCGTGTTAAATGAATTAATTTCACACTCAAAAAATAATAATATCATGGGAAACCTAAAAATAAGAAAGAAAAGAAAGTTTTTTTTTTTATATATTTACATAAATATATCATTTCTTCTTAAATTTTAATTTATTTAGCATAAATTGAATTAAAAATTTAATACCACAACAAGATTAAGGCAATTCCTTAATTATAAATGCCATATAACTTTTTAAACCATAAAACTTTTACACTTTAAGACTTTGGAAGTTACTTTTTCACTAAAATAAGATACGTTTACACTATGAGACTATGGAAGTTTGACATGGTTATCTTTAGAAACCCGACCCTAAACAAAGTAGTCATCCTTCTTTCTAATCTTTTTCTTAATTTATAACTCTTGGATTCTTATGAGAGAGCCCCCGAATATTTATTTAGGAAAAAGGAAAAACACAACTTTTACATTTTTTAAAATACATTATTTTTCTGACTTCCAGGCCATTTTGATTGTCATTTAATCTTCGTGGAACGTGGGAAGTTTGGTATGACTATCACTAGCACTAAGAGAAGAGAAATTATTACATCCTTTTAAAATATAATAAATGTATAATTTAAGATAAATAGTTATTAATAATTTAAAATTTATGTAAATTTATTTAAATTAATAATAAAATTATTTTCTAAAGTATATATTTATTAAGCTTTAAGAACAGGTACACTGACCAAAATGGACGCTAAAAATTAAACCTATATACTAGTAAGACCCGTACAAGCTGACAATTAAACTTGTATTTATTTGTTAAAGATTGCACGATTGGCTTAACAGTGGGTCAGGTAGAGCTGGACTTTTGCTCATCCCAACTCTGTTTCACACATTTAAAAATTAAAATTCAAATCAGTTTCATAAGAAAAATATTAAAAGAGGGAGGATCAATTTATATCGAAAAATATTAAAATATATAACTTTTAATGAAATAATCTCAATCATTGTCTCAAAAATAAGTGTAAATAAAAAAAAGACTTACACCTACAGAACTGATCCTCCCTCATATTAAAATATATACTTGTCTCACATTATCCCGTATTTATGAATATTTTAAATAATTAATATAATAATCAATCACAATATTAAAATTAATTTATAATCTCATATAAATTAAAAAATATTTTCATGGTAAGTGTTAAACTAATGAAGATAAATTAAAAAATTGATTTTACTAATAACTAAACTAAACATATTATTTAATTAAATAAGGGGTGTGGGGTGAGGTGAGGTGGGGCAGATTGACTCCAAATTCACTTCCGCCCCACGGTGAAGTGGGTTTTATACCCTCCCCATGCGAGATGAGGTAGGCTGAATATTCGTGAGTCGTGATAAGATTGTCAAGTCTATTGCACAATGTGTCAAGCTTTTCAAACAATGTTTAAAAAACAAAATTGTTTCACATATAAATCCGATGCACATATGAACTTCACATAGGAAAATGATGCTTTTACACTTCATTTTAAGAGTATATTATTATTCATACTATTTTTAAAAGATGTGATTAAGTGAGAGAAAGTAATTAATAAAAAAATATATATATAATAAATAATATTAAATAAAATATAAAAATAAGTGTATATATTATTTAATATAAAAATATAAAAATTACTTCACATAAGAGACATGGACCATTGATGTGAGAAAAAAAATATAAAAAAGAAAAAGAAAAGTATAAGTGAATGATTGTGATAGAATTTGGATAAATTTTATGAGTTGCTTTATTTGTGTAAGCAACATAACTCTTTTAAAATTTGAATCAAATCGGTTAGTGCACAAACCACTTGTATCTGCGATTTATTTAAAGCTTAAAAACTGACGTGCCTATCAAATCGGTTTTGAACCAAAACCTACTTAAAACCACGTTGAAGTGATGGCCAGTGCAACCTAGACCAGTTTTACGAAGATTGGCTTTGTATTTTATACTTTTTTACTAAAAATTGTTTAGAGATGTTCTTGGTTCATGTCTCTTTTTCATGCACTCTATCAAGATTTTGAAAATCGAATTGATCATTGAACAGGTGAAAACATTGGTTACGGTTCAATAATTTAATTGTAGTCGAATTGTGATTGAACTGGAATATATATATATATATATATATATATATATATATATATATAGACAAAGAGAGAGAGAGAGAAAAAGTGTGTGTGTATCAGGTGAGAGGAGTATTTATTGTGAGAGAGTGAGTGAATCTTGACTATTGAATTTTACATGAATGGTTAAGATTAGAATATAAATACATGTGACTTTTTTAAGTAGTCACATGACCTTTAAGTAACTTTTAATCTTGATCATCTATGTATGCTTATATGGTCAAGATTCACTCCTTTCACCCTCTCAAAATAACCATTCTTCTCACTAGATATGTCACACACATATATATATTAATATTACCATTTCTTTATTATTAGTATCATTAATAATAAAGCACATGAATCGTGAAGCAGTGAATCCCAAGTTAAGACTGTAATTCTAGCAATGAATCCAAAGTTCTGCTCCCAGCCTCCCACGAGTTATCGAATATCTTTGCATTCTTTCTTTCCCACAAAAAAGCACATGTAATAGCAAAATGCACATCCCATCTGATTTTAGAGGAGTTTCCCAAGTTTCCAAGTATATTCAACTCCAACCATTGCTTAAAGGAACTCTAAAAGAATTCTTGGATCCTAGAAGGATGCACCAAACATTGCCACACATCAGAAGAAAAGGAACAATCCTGTAGGACATGCAACACCATTTCTGCTTCCTGACCGCAAATGGAGCAAATGTCATCCTCAAAAAGATGGTGACGATCTCGCATTTGATTTGTAGGCAAAGCCTCTTTTGACGTAAGCCACATAAAAGACTTTATACATTGGGGAACCTGAAGCTTCCAAACATCCATGAAAATGGCATCTGACCCTCACATCTCCAATCCTGCATGAACCCGGTACACTGATTTGACTGTAAAGTTCTTATCATGGGTTAGCAACTAGGCTATCGTATCACCACTTGCTTGAGTGCGAGGGGGAGGTTGACTCACTATAATATCCAGGAAGTCTGGATATACCTCAGCTGAGATCTTTTCCCAATTCCAAACCCCTAACACTATGCAATAATCAGAAACTATTGCACTAAGATCTAATTCCTCCGCATGAATAATGGCAAAATCCTAAAGAGTGTGGATTCCCGGAATCCAATGATCAATCCAAAATTTAACTGTGGATCCATTGTTAACTCTCCAGATTAAATTATTACGGAAACAATGCCAAGTGCTACATATACCCCTCCAAGCACTCGAAGCATTTGAGTTCTTCTTAACTGATGGCTACAAATCACTACCACACCCATATTTAGATCTTATAACTTGCACCCAAAGGGCATGCCTTCTTTGTATCAAGCCCCAATTTAGTTTCATCATATGGCCACAATTCATACTCCTTGAAGGACGAAAACCCAACCCACCTCTATTTTTAGTCTTACGTAGCTTATTCCAATTCAACAAATGGACTTTCCTCCCATTCTTAGACGAGCCGCATACAAAATCCCAGCAAGCCTATCTACATGATCACAAACATTCAAAGGAAGAAAAGAAGTCTGCATAGCATAGTTTGGAATAGTCACTACAGAAGCCTTAGAAGAGTTACTCTACCGGCCAAGGAAAGGAAAGAAACCTTCTAACCATTTAATCTGCTATAAATTCTACCAATGACATACTTATATGCAATCCTATTTGTCCTCCCATGGAGAAGAGGAACCCCCAAGTACTTTCCCAAGTCCGAAAGTCAAATGGGATCCCAAAGCATAACTAATCTCAACTCTCCAAGACCCATGCACATTTTTAGAAAACTAAACACATAACTTACTTGTGTTCACCTTCTGGCTAAAACTTTGACAAAAAAATATCTAGGACTCCTTTTATCACCTGGACTTAGCTCAGAGAAGCAGTGACAAACAGTATCAGATCATCTGCAAAACACAAGTGGGATTGCTTCGAGCCTCCTCTAGAAAGAGTAATAGGTTCCCAAACTTCATTCTCCACCATAATATTAAGGAAAAAACTTGGTTTAACCCTAGTTGAAGGGAAACTCTTCAACCCTTATTTAATCTGTTATTACATGTTCATTACTTATTTAATATATTATCATGTGTCAATTAACTTAAGTAAATAAAATTAAAAGTAACACATAACAACAAATTAAATAAGTAATGAACACATGGTAATAGATTAGATAGGAGTTGGAAGGCTTCCTTACAATTAAGATTGGAATCAAGTTTTGTCGTAATATTAATCAACATACATAATCGCTCCATACAAAGAACAAAGAGGTATAGAGAGAGGGGATCTCCTTGTAAGAATGACTTCCATAGCAACTTCTTCTGAGCAAGAATGACGTCATATTTATTATTTGTGGCTATACAAGTGTGGCTCTATTTATACACAGAGAAAGTAAACAAAATAGATACATAAGTCAAATATGTCAGTAGAAATCGTGAAACTTGCAAAGATAAATTATGTCTTTGAATTTTGCAAAGATAAATCATGCTGACATCCTCCCTCAAACTCAAGTAGGTGTGGAAGGAACCAACTTGAGTTTGGAAACTAGTGTGCGAAAGTGACCTAGATGATGAGCTTTGGTAAAGATATCAGCAGGCTGATCGAGAGTGCCAATGGAGAGAAGACGAAGAGCTCGACCAAGAATATGTTGGCGAATAAAATGACAATCGATCTCAATGTGCTTGGTGCGTTCATGAAAGATATCATTGTGAGCAATTTGAATAGCACTCTGATTGTCACAATAGAGATCAGTGGAAGAAGACTGAGAGATGCCCAAGTCATCAAGAAGCCAACGGATCCAAAGTATTTCAGAGGTTGTGTCAGCAAGAGCTCGATATTCAGCTTCAGTACTGGAACGAGCAATTAATGTCTGTTTCTTGCTACGCCACGAGATAAGAGCATCACCAAGAAAAATACAATAACCAGTGGTAGAACGGCAATCAGTGGGATCTCCCCCCAATCAGCATCAGAATAAGCTCGGAGGATTAAGGAGGAGTCAGCAGAGAAATGAAGTCCATGAAACATAGTACCTTTCACATAGCGAATAATGCGAAGGACAGCAGCATAATGAGCAGAGTGCGGAGCGGACATGAACTGACTGACTAAGTGAACTGCATAGGAAATGTCTGGACGAGTAACAGTGAGATAAATCAGGCTGCCTACCAACTGCCGATATAGAGTGGGATTATCAAGTACAGTACCGTTCATAGGAGTAAGGCGAACATTGGGCTCGAGAGGAGTGGATTCAGTGCGACTATCTGTAATACTAGCTCGAGAAATGAGATCTGAGGCATACTTAGCTTGGGATAAGAAAAGCCCATCAGTAGAAGAAAGAACTTCAAGACCTAAAAAATACCTAAGAGGGCCAAGATCCTTCATTTCAAAGTTGCAGCTCAAGAAAGCTTTAAGATCCTCAATGCCAGAAGTGTCATCTCCAGTAATGATCATGTCATCAACATAAAGAAGCAAGATTACAGTGCCTTGAGCAGTTCGACGAATGAATAAGGCTGAGTCATGAGGACTAGATGAGAACCCAAGCTGATTGATGGTAGAACTGAATTTAGCAAACCATGTTCGAGGAGCCTGTTTAAGACCATACAAAGCCTTACGTAGAAGACAGACCTTAGTAGGTGGGCAAGTATAACCTGGGGGTGGTCGCATATAAATTTCTTCTTCCAAGTCACCGTTGAGGAAAGCATTTTTCACATCCATCTGAGTAAGGGACCACTTTTGAGTAGCAGCAATAGCAAGAAGCGTGCGAACTGAGGTGATACGGGCAACAGGGGCAAAGATCTCCTCATAGTCAATACCATACTCTTGAGTAAATCCCTTGGCAACCAAGCGAGCCTTGTATCGTTCAATAGAGCCATCAGAACGAGTCTTGATTTTGTATACCCATTTACATCCCACAAGTGTCTTGCCAGTAGGAGGATCAACAAGGTCCCAAGTATTGGTGTTCTCCAAGGCCTGTAATTCATCCTGCATAGCTTGCTGCCAATGGGGATCTTTGGAGGCTTCTGGATAGGTCTGAGGTTCATGAAAGTGAAGCACGGTAGAAAAACAATGATAATCACGAAGATAGCTAGGATGAGTTCTTACCCTAGTTGGACGCTCAGAAGAAGGAAGAGGAGCAGGAGCAGGAGCAGAATCTACGTCTGGAACAGTGTCATCGGGAATGGTTGGGACATCAGAAGTGTCTGGAAGCTCACCAGAGGAACCTGCATTAGAATCACTAGGAAAAAGATCGATAGATGGGTTAGTGAAAAAATGAGTTGAGGTGGAAGGAATGGACGTGAACTTAGACAGAGAGGAAAACATGATATGTTCCCAAAAAATGACATGACGGGAAATACGAATGCGCTGAGAGATAGGATCCCAACAACGGTAACCTTTGTGTTCTCCCATAACCAAGAAAGCAACAAAGACGGGCACGAGGTTCGAGTTTAGTATATTCATGGGTTTGAAGAAGAACAAAACAAGCACAACTAAACACTTTGAGAAAACTATAATCTGGAGGAGTATTATGAAGACGCTCAAAGGGAGAAAGATTACCAATGACAGATGATGGAAGACGATTAATGACATAAACGGCGTTTCACCCCAAGTACGCTCTGACAAGAGGAAGAGATAAGCATACAGCGCTCTGTACGAGTCAAGAATATGGCGATGTTTTCTCTCAGCACGACCATTTTGTTGAGAGGTACCAGGACATGAAAATTCTGAGAGGGTACCCTGTGTAGCAAGAAAGGTCAAAAGCTTTGAGTCACAATATTCCATAGCATTATCACGACGAAAAACTTTAATAACTTTTGAAAATTGCGTTTTGATCATTGTGGCAAAATCAATGTAAATTTGTGGCAATTCATGACGATGTTTCATGAAGTAAATCCAAGTCAAACGTGAATAATCATCAATAAATAGCACAAAATATCTAGACCCTCCCATTGTGGGTGTAGGAGCTGGGCCCCAAATGTCAGAATGCACAAGATCAAAAGAGGAATAAGAAATAGAAGTACTTTTAGGAAAAGATAATGCTGGTTGCTTAGCAATTTGACAAGAAGTACAATTAAGAGATTAATTATTGATCCGAACCGAGAGTTCCCTGAGAGATAAGAGATTGTATTTTTCCTAATGAACTGTGAACAAGACGTTGATGCCATAGGTGAATGGTGGAGGTAGGTGAAGCAGCACAAAGGTTGGATACATGAGGAACATGAAGGCTAGTGAGCTCAAATAATCTTCCGATTTTACACCCAGTCCCTATGACTTGTCCCGTCCGTGGATCCTGCACACGACAACCGAGGAAGAAAAGGTGAGTTCATAACCAAGATCACACAAATTGTCCCACAGAAATAAGATTGAAATTTAATTTAGGAATGAGATAAGTGTCAGGCAAATTAAGGGTGGATAGAGAGATGGAACCCGTATGACTTATGTTCATAAGAGATCCATCAGCAGTATGGATGGAGTGAGCCGAATCCTTAGCAGATAATGAAGAAAAAAGATGGGATGCAAATGTCATGTGATTACAACATGCAGAGTCAAAATACCATTTAGGATTACCTGGTATAGTGGATAAAGCAACGAGAGGGATTACCAGAAGTAGAGAGAATTTGCTTAAGGAGAGACTCGAGGTCATTGGGGGAAAAGACAGTCTGGGAGGTAGTGGAAGAAGAGACCGAAGAGTCATTGGCGATAGCAAGAACAGGTTTGGGGAATGAAAACGAGGCAGAGTCTTATGCTGATCAGGCCTTGGTGGACGAGTAGGGCAGTGCTCGATTAAATGTCCTGGCAATTTACAGTATCGACAGATCAGGGAAGGACAATTGGGTGCAATATGGCCTTTCCTTTTGCAGGTATGACATTCTACATTGGGGCATTCAGGAAGAGCATGCCTAGGACGACGACAGTGACGACAAAATTTTCCCTTTTAATCAGTAATAGCAAATGCTGAATCTACTTTAGATCGAAGAAGACCCAATCTGGTTTCTTCAGACTTAAGACGAGGAAGAGCATCTTTAAGAGTAGGTAAAGGATCCTGATGTAGCAGAGATGCTCGAATTCGGTGAGAGCCATCAAAAATTGAATGAGTCAGTGCGGTGACGATACTCTGATACAACTTGATATCACCGTTATCCGTCAAGTTTGGTTCACATAAGGTCAATAAATAGCTTCCATCTGAGCCAGAAATTCATATACAGCTTGGCCAGATCCTTGTTTCAGATTATTGAGTTCCTTCAGTAACTGATATTGATGAGATAAATCAGAAATAGTGTATCGATTTTTCAAATAATCCCAAACTTCTTTGGCAGTCTCGAAACGCCCAAACTGCAAGTGAATACTTGGGATAGAGGTATTCCGAAACCAGGTGATGATCTGATGATTTTTACTGTCTCAATCTTCTAATCTGTCAGTATACTTTTCTTCAGACTCATCTGTAACTTTAGCTGGAATTGTTACGTCACCTGTCACATATCTCCAGAGTTTACGACCTTTCAGAAAGCCATGCATAGCCTCAACCCAATGTGTATAATTGACACCATTGAGCAAAACAGGAATGGGAAGAGTAATATCGAACTTTTCCATTTTTTTTTAACCCCAGTAAACAAAGCCTTTAATTAATGAAACACTAACATCTGCGGCAACAAAAAAAAACACAACAGACTTGACAAACTCCCAAAACAGAGAGAGGGAGAGGATCTGTGATGGTTGAGTGTTTTTCTGGTGAGGGAGCCGCGGTTGCTGCTGGTTGGAGCTCGACGGCGACGGTGGAGCTTATGGATCTGTGGCGGCGCGTACGTGGAGCTTGTGGTGGCCTTGGAGAGACAGCGGATCTGCTCGTGGAGGCGAGATCTGAACGCGGGTCGCGGCGGTGAGGACGGAAACGACGGTGGAGCGAATGGCGGTGCGGAGGTCTGACCGAGACGCACGGATCTGGACCGCTGGGGGGCTCTTCGGCGGTGTGGACGAACGGGGGCGGAGGTCACGGTGGCCAGTGGTGCGGTCTCTGGCTCGACGGTTGTGTGGATCGATTCCGAACTGGGTTCGGCAGGCGATTCCGAACTGTGTTCGGCAGGTTAGGCGGCGCGGAGCAGCACGGTGGGCTCTGGTTAGCCTGTACACAGCGGAGGGTCAGGCGCGGCGCGAGGCACTGGCGCACAAGGAGAGCGAGATCGACAACGGCTCGCGACGGTTCGGGGTTGGTCCGCGACGATCTGGTGTGATACCGGTCTTGGTGAACCTACGGGTCACGGATCCGGGCGGGGTGCTGGTCGACTCGCATAGCGGACAAATGTCCGACGTTAAAATTGGGTCCAGCTCGATCTCGGGCTTGGGCGGTATAACGCGTGCGGCGTTGGAATGTGTGGGTTCGATGGGTGCGACGGAACGACAGGGGGGGGGCGGGCCGGTGGTGCTCCGGTGGGTCTCGGGTTCAGGGTGAGGTCTGTTTTGGAGGTTGACAGCGCGGTGAGCAAGAGAGAGAATGGCGGAGGAGTTTCCACAAGGATCGTGAGCCTATACCGATACCATGTTAGAGTTGAAACCGTATACAAGTGTGACTCTATTTATACACAGAGAAAGTAAACAAAATAGATACATAAGTCAAATATGTCGGTAAATCAAAATAAACTTGCAAAGATAAATTATGCTGTCAATTTTGCAGCATAAATCATGCTGACAATATTCACTCCATGGTTGTTTCTGTAAGTTTTCAAGAAACACATTGCACTACATATTCAAGCTTCTAGCAATTCCCTCCAACCTATTGAATATCCATTGCTTCCTGCAAAAAATACTCCCAAAGATATCCTTGTTCCAAACCTTGAGCTCATTAGTAAACTTATCAATATTATATAAAAGGTTCTTATATTCCTCCTACGCATCTTTAACGAACTCTTTGAACCCATTGTGAAGAAGTCAAGGTGCAAGGAAGCGAAAAGGTTTTGGACCACTGCGAGCTTGCCTCTATGAGTCAAAACACAACAAAATGGGGACATGATCAAACTTCATTCTAGGGAAATGGTAGACACTAGCATCTGCAAAGCTATTACTCCATTCCAAATTCGCAACATATCCATCAAGTCTCTTTCGGACTATGCCTCGCTGTCAAGTGAAGTTTTGCCTATTGAAGCCTAAGTCCGAGAGACCACGAGAGAGTAGACACCCTCTGAATAACTCGGCATCACGAAGGGAGCCTTCCTCTAAAGCATCCTTGCTGTCAGTAATTGCATTGAAATCACCTCCAACGCACCACTCCCACGTTACTGTCATAGCAATATCATTTAACAAGTTCCACAGCTCTCTACAAGGACCTTATTATGGATTATGGACTGGCATATATAGCTGTTGTACTAAATCTACAAGTGCATGGGTCGTTCCTAAATAATAAAATGATAAATTAAACATGGTTCTCACACAAAATCGTATGAATATCAAATTACGATAATTTTAATTATTTAGGTGATAAAAAATGAGAGTAAAATACAATTAAATAAGGATAATAAAATAACTAACAAAATTAACAAGTCTAGGGAGAATAAACGCCAACCTAGCATTAAAGACTTAAGATTAACAATGATTCTTCTTTATTAGTGATAAATTATATTTTGAAGACAGTTTATCTTAAATTATTTACACTATTAAAAGTTATGCAAATAGCGACGTAATTTTTCTATCGCTAATATGTTAAATATCGTTACTATAATAATTAGAGCGAAAGAATCTGTCACAAAATGATAAACGTAGTGTAATCATTGGTAGCTAATTACCTAGCGAAGGAAAAAGAATTTCGTGGCTATTAAAAAAATTCCTCCGTTACCATTACACCACATTCGTAACCAAATTTTTATTATTATTAGAATATTATTATTTAACGATGGAGTATTTTTCGTCGCAAAAATGAAAGTATAAATATGTGTCAATTAGCGACGGATGATTTCCATTGCTAATGACCTAATTTTTTTTAAAATTATAATTTTTAAATATAATTTTTTGAATTGTTATGTTAATACAAGTGACATGATAATTAGTCTTTATGGATTTCGGGATCTTACTCCAAAGCAACCGTCTCAACGATCATAGCCCATTTTATGTACCCCAACTTAATTAAATTCAGTGTATAATATGCACATACTGCTATTTGGGATCTATTTCATTTTTCAGTAAGCGCAAAACTGGAAATAGAAATAGGCACCACAGTGCTCAAAGATCAAAAGATCGGATAGAGAGACTAAAAACAGAAGAGCTACATGATTTCATGGGAAATATAGTTATGAAAGTAAGGAATAAACAAGACTTGACTATACAATAGGGAGGAGTAGTAGTGAAATAACCAAATCAAGTTGACTGAAACAGCTGTTCTATACATTGGGCAATCAAGTTAAACAGCAGCATTAGCTTATGAGAATGTACTGTGAAAGCTTTCTTTATAAGAAATATACTCCAATTCACGGGCCATGTTCAACAAAAATGTCACCCAGTTCTGTTTGCTTCTGTAGCAAAGAATTGTAGTATGACTTGGCAGCAACTCTGCTTATCTCCCCATTGGTTTCTTCTGGACAATATTCATCGTCCAACCATTTATGTAAAGTAACCCTAAGCACAAATCCAAATATTAAGCACAAGTTTCTATATAGCAAGCTTACCTTGGTTGTCTTCAACAATGACAATCCTTCAATACCAGAACTTAACCATAGTGCACCAGACTTTTTTTATTGTTGACTAGTGCAGCTTCTATTAACAACAACTCAACATGACTAAAGCCTCTTCCTTATGCAAAACAAAGCTTATAAATGCTCTCATCTAGTCATGATGATAGCACAAAATGAAAAAAATAATCTCTCTTGTTTTTGGAACTAATATTCTTGATCAACATATGAACTAATGGCCTTTATAAGTCCATTGTGATGAGCTTTTACAGTAGTTACTTCCTCTGCTCCCAATTGTGCATCAGAATTCCATCTTCTGCCAACATTGCCTCCACCAGTGCCATGTGAAAGTCACTTGGTTTGTGCTTGTACAACTAAGTTTTCCCCTAAAATCTGAATGAAGACAAATTTTTAGTGAGTAAATGCCCAATATTAATTATTTCAAAAACAACTGCAACCAACATCATTTAACTACAGAAGCTACAAGTGACAAAATAGTACAAACAAGACAATATAGCATAAAATTTGCAATATAACTACATAAGCAGAAAACTTTCTACAACTTCCTATCTTGAATTAATGTTCCCAAATCCCAACATTTTTTGCATTCCCAAATCCCAATAGTTTTAATAGTTTGTTGGAAATCGCGAGTCAGCGACAGCAACGGCGTGGTAATTAACTGGTACCTACGCTCTGCACTCATGGTCGCTTTGTTAACCGTTACCGTTGACCTACTAGCAGGAACCACCGCCACCATCTCCTTCCACCACTTCCCCTGTACTTATGTGATCTACAGAACCCACTTTCTCTCACTGTTTTGTTTCTTTGCTTTTTCGAATAAACCAGGTCAAATGGTCAGCAATTCACAAAGTGAACTGAAAATCCCATATTTTCTTTGCTTCCCTCTAATTTATCTTTTTGTTAGGCGTGGTCGTGGACTGGTTGCACCATTGGAACCGCAGCACAGCAGCAGCGTGGTCGTCGTTGGCTCGTAGCACTGTCGCAAGAGCGTGGTCATGGCACCATTGGCGTCGTCGCACACGCACGGGAGGCGACGGCTCAGTGAGAATCGAATAGGAAGGGAAGCAGGGGGAGCGCCGGAGCAGGTACAAGAGGTTGATGATTGGAAATTTAGGAAATTTGATCGTCTCATTATTTTTTTTTATGTGATTAATTGGAAGAGAGATGATAAAAATAAAGATTATAAAAAAATTTCATAAATTATGTTTAAGTTTTACTATTGAATGTATTTGTATCTATTTCTCTTCCCTACTTAAATATTTAAAAAAAAATTACATAAAAAAATCTAAATCCATAATTTGATATTCAGATCAGGGTTTCTTTCTTTATTCAATTACTAGTAATTTTACTCATACGTTCCGACAAATATAGTTTTTTAATTGCAAAACATATTTCGTTCTACATATTTTATATACTAAAATATTTTTTTTAAAAAATAAATAGATTTAGTCACGAAATTTGTCATTAGCGATGAAAATAGGTCGGGTTGTCCATCACGGACCTATGACCTGGTATAGTCGACCTGTTTATTAAACAAGTTAGACCAAAACTTTTTTAGAAGTTTGTTTAACTAAAAATGTCAGTCTTATCTTATCTAATAAGTCTTTTAAACTTAACTTGACCTATTTAATCAGTATATAATATAATATATATTATTATAATTATAATTATTAATTTATTATAATATATTAATATAATTTTTAATTAAATTACTAAGTTAGTAACTAAAATCTAAGTTACTGAAATTAGAATAGAAATAACATATTTATTAACATATTTAATGTAATATATTTATTAGAATGAAAATAATAAGTAAACTCACCCCTACTTTTATAGATGCTCACTACTTTCTTATTCTAGTCCTTAATCGATGTGGGATTTGGAGATATATGCCTTTAATAATTTTGCAACTTGATATATCTCTAAGTCTCACATCGACCAAAGACTAAACTAGTAGTAAGAAAAGTTGTGGCGTTATAAAATTAGAAGGTAAGTTTTAAGTTATAATAAAGGCATATTGACTTTAAGTAGGCTACTTGGCTTTTATTTCAGAACTTAGGTTGCATTAGCGCTATATAAATGCATATTGACATATTTAAAAGTATGTATGTTAGCTTATATGAAAGTATGTTAACCTATTTAAAAGTAAACATATTGACCTATTTAAAGACCTCATTGCAAAGTAGGTCTTTAAACAGGATTTTAGGTCAGGTCAGACCTTAAAAATTGGCATATTACAAGCTCACAGGCTAAGCTCGTACTTTATAATTGGGATACAAGTTAGGTCTATTTAAAGCAAAGTTTAGTTTGGTCTGACCTATTTTCACCCCTATTTGTCACGGATATGCGGGATAGCTTAGCAACAAAAAATTTTCGTCACTAATTTTGTCGCTATCTTGAAAAAAATTTAACCCGTGCCTACCACAACATAGACACAGAATTCATTTCGTTGCTAATTTTCGTCGTTGTATGTGAGATTTCTAGTAGTGTTAAAGCTCAATCTCTTGGCACTAAAAATATATTAAAACTAAATTAACTTCATTCGCATAAAAATAAAATTAGTTAAAACTCATTAAGTTCTGTGATATCCTGTTAACCCTTGAATGATCAAGTTTATCTCTAAGTCTTAATTCTCAAGTTCAATTCATAGATTATTAAGCATTAGACTTCATCTTTCGATTTTTCACCTAATACCTAATATCATACAAGTATGGTTGGTAACATACACCAAGCATTAAGAACACTAAGAAAGAATCAAAAATAATAATTATTTCATTAACAAAGAGAGAAATCAAATATTCAACACAATAGAATAAATAGTTTCATCATAACCCTAGAATAATGGGATTTAGCCAAACAAGACAATTAAAGCACAAACAAGATCAATTGAAAAAGAGACAATCATAATTCTATCTATGAAAATAGAAAACAAAAGACAATAAGAAGAAAAAAGTAGAAAACAAATTAGATGTCTTCAAAGATTGTCTCCTATCTCATTGAACTTGTCTTCAAATCCTTGCCTTGGTTCCTTGGTGAAAAAACTGCTCAATCTCTTCATCCTTGCTCTACTCATAGGAGATTTAACCTAATAGATTTGTATCATGCATTAAATCGTTGTATTTGGTCCTCAAGTAATCTTAATTGGCTCCCAAGTAATGAAAACATATGATTGGATTTAGGAAACTAAATTTAGAAAACTCAATCTCCTTAATCGGTCCCCAAGTAATGAGAAGATCTTAATTGAATTTAAGAAACTTGATAAATTAAATAATAAAAATATGTTTAATTGGTCCCTAAGCAATGAAAATATCTTGATTAGATTTAGGAAACTTGATTAATTGGTTCCCAAGTAATAAAAAGATGCTTAATTGGTCCCTAAATAATGAAAAGATATTGCTTGAGCTCCAAGTAATGAGAAGATGCTGAAAAGAATTAAGAAACTTAATTTTCGCAACTTCAAATGTCCCCGTCTAGCTCCACACTGGGGGGCAAATGGCAATCTGGTAAGCCTCTTGACAACTCACACAGGGCCCTGTGAGTTCACACAGGGTATCCCATGTGAGATTTTGGTTGAACATTTTCAGTAAGATGAAGTGGGAATTTGACTTCGTAGTATTCATGAAAGTTGTAACTTTCCTTCTTGATTTTGCAATGCTGGTAGAATCACCTCATTTTGATCTTGGTAGTTCAAGTTACGTTAGTTTTACTGCACAAAGATCAAGAACTCTGTGAATCATGACAATGTTGATTCTGAACTCAACTCCGTTGCAATTAACCCATCCTAGTTGTCACGACCGAGATCGCAGCAGGAGAGGCGAAAAATAAATAATAAATAATTTAGGAAAAGAAATGGAGTCGCCATCAATTTTATTTTTTATTAGGAAAAATTGAAAAACCTAAGAAAAATGGCCTACGTTAAAAAAACTCAGGTCCGAGAGCCTAGTTATGTAGAGGGAAGGGTGGAGACTTAATCCCACAGCACCCCTGATGCATCCGTCCTAAGACGGTTACCCTAAGTCAATTGTACAAAATTTTTATAACTTTTAAAAATACTTGTTTTATCCCTTTGTTAAAAGATAAACTAAACCGACAAATAAATTATGAAAATTTAATTTTGGCTTGACAGAATAGAGATTCTACTCCTACGTATCCTCAGATGCAATGAGGAATTTAAAGTCACATCGTTCTTTAGAAAACAATTGTGGGTTGGTTATTTTTTAATTTTTGAAAAGATTTTTGTTTTGAAAACTCATTTGATTTTTTTTATATTTAGAAAAAGGTTTGAATCATCAAGTTGTCATAACTTAAATGATTCTAAAAGTTATAAGATTAACAAGCTGTCACAACTCAGCTAATCTCATTTTATCCTTGAATTAATTTTAAAATAAAGAGTTTATAAAAAAAATAAACTAACAAATGAATAAGCTAAAATGAATAACACATGTATATAATAAAAAATAATAATAATACAAAAATAAAAAAAATAAACAAGCTTTCCTTCAAGACGTATAAAAATGTTATGCTCAAAGAAGTTAGTGCACAGGACTCTACGTGTTCTCTTTAAATCAAACCTTGAAAAGCACAGGACCCCATGTTATACTAAAGTTCTCAAGTTCCTATACTTAGTATTAAGCTCAAGTGTGTAATTTTTGTTGGATGTCAAAACAATTGAGAACCACCCATTTATATAGAAAGAGGGGAGGGAGAAAGAGTATGATCTCTCCAATGTGGAACTTAGTGATCTAGACACCTTAGTTTTTCAAAAAAAATTCTTTTTTTTTTCATTGTTTGAATTTCTTTGATGACCCGGACAAAATCGAGTGTTCACATTAGTTTTTATGAAACCATACCAAATCATCCACTTTGAGCCTAAAATCATAGAGAAATGATAAACTAAAATTACCAAGGATAATCAAATAATTATGCAAATTATAATAGCATAAATGATAATCACATATTTTATACATTAATGAACCCTCATTTTTAGTCATTTACATTATCCATGCACTTAATTGATCAAGCCTGGTTATGGTTTGTAAGTTTGGACTCAAATTGGACTTAATTGATTTTTTTAGCATTATTTTAGTCTTACACTATTTCTGTATTTCAGTCATATCTTGAGTTCTAAATGTCTTATAATTATGTATCTTACCTTGTAGGAAAGATAAGAGAGAGCTCTACAACTTTCATGAAGAGCTTCAGGGCTCAATCGGACATCTAGTGCAGCAAAATTGGCTTAGAAGTCAGAACACGAGTTTTGTGACTAGAACGTGAATAGTGTGCAGTAATCAGAGCATAACTCGGGCTGTAAGAACTTCCTTGTTCTGAAATTTGGATACTCGAAAGTTAAGAATTATATCTATAACTTTCATGAGAACACAAAACTCAGATCGGATTCCTTGAAGGTGATATTGGGTCTTTGAAGTCAGAACAGGGGTGTTGTACTTAGGCCTAAATATTGTTCAGTAATTGAGTCATATCTCGGGCTGTAAGTAGCCTTTGGAGCTGAAACTGATGCCATTGGAAAGATAAGACAAAATGCTACAACTTTCATGAATACCATTTTTCCATTTTCTGACGTCATCCATGAGATCAAAGCTGAATGATTTCGGAGATAAAGAATCTCACTAATTTTTCACTCATCCACCCGCTCATCCACCTACTCTTAATCACCCTCTTGTCATTTTGTATCCCTAATCCTCTATAAAAGGCATCATTAACTGATCATTTTGTACTCTTGGTGTTAGGCTTAGTTTTTAGAAGTTATGGTCATACTTGTTTATTATTATTTTTTGTTGTAATTTTCTCTTGCTCTAAATTGAAGCTATGTTCATCTTTATCTCCTTCTCTTTCTTTCTTTTTGTCTATGAGTAACTAAATCTTCATCTTGCTTGAGTGAAGGAGTGAAGCTTTTGGTAATAAAATAAGGTTATACTAATTTTTTTCTTGTGCTTAAATGATATATTTTCACGTGATCATTATATGTGTTATATGTTGTTTCCAACCAATTGTGAAACCTTCCTTGTATAATGAAGATCTTGATTTATTATAGATAAGAGCATTGACACAGTGAATGCTTGAACTCATTTACAAGTGTTGGTAGATAATTAAAAGAATTATAATATGACTGCATATATAATTGAACTTTGAATGTTATATTTTTCGATTAGAACTTCTTTTATATGTAGATTTCAATTGAGTTATAAAGAGAAATAATTTTGTCTTTAATTTATTACCAAAAGTGGATCTCCTAATCCAAGCAAATCATTTTTCATCTATGAACAACTTTTATTACCTTTGGTGTTGTGACAAATCTTTTTCTTACCTCAAATAATTTCTCTTCATCAATTCCCTGTGAATCGACCTCAGACTCTCGAGAATTTATTACTTAAGATAACCTGTATTTGGATTTGTATCATTTAATCCGCATCAATAAAATCTCACAAAATGCATCTAAAATCATAACAAACCAAGCGTATGATATGTGTTACAATACAAAACATCAATAGCAGTGGAAAACTAATTATTTTCAGCTCCCCTGGCGACTTCCAAATGCACAAGTCGGCAATGAGAAAGAATAACCTTGACCTTCCAACTAGCTTTCTTCCATAAACACCAAATACCACTTGAATGTCCCACTACTTATTCAATGTGCATCCTATCAAAACCCATTCGTTTAACTAATCTTCTCACCTTAGGACCCGAAACATGAGTATCCATAAGAACTAAGCACTATATCTTGAATAAGGGTCAAGAAACCTTTTTTTCTCAAGGTGGAAATAGGTCAGGCGGTTCGTTAAGGACCTATGGCCTAGACTAACTCGTTTAACAAAAAGGTCAGGTCAAAGATTTTTAAAAAACCTATTTAGTTAAACAGGTCAGGCTTAATACCTTTGGAAAAACCTTTTAAGTTTAGCTGAGTAACCTATATAATTATATATATTATTACTTTATATATATTATGACATTTGAATATTTATATAATATAATTAATTTTCTAAATAATATAATATTTTTTAAAACCTAGACCCGTTAGCTTATATAAAGGCTTTGACCCGTTAACCTATCTCATTGACTTATTTAAAGGCCTTATTGAAAAATAAGTCTTTAAATAAGTTTTCAGATCAAACCAGACATTTAAAAATGCTAAGTCGGACCTTAAAAAAAAGGTCGATATCAAGTAAATTGGTTAGACTTAAGTCTTATATTTAAAAAATAAGTCAAACCCATTTAAAGTAAGGTCTGGCTTGACCTGATCCATTTTCACCCTTACCTCAAGCTTTCTTACAATTCTAGACAAATAAATTCATGGAAATGTAGAGAAACAAAGACATCCTTAAGGAATTAGGTCTGGTTTGGGGACTCCACCCCATCACGCACCATATTGGTGTCCATTGGAACACTCTTACTGAACCATGAATCAGTTCTATATGCCTACCATCATCGTGCTCAGGATTTGGTGGTTTGTGAGCCTATTTGCTTACATGCACCCCACCCTATTGATGCTGCAAAAATTCCAAATTCTCATTTGATGGGCTTAGCACCTGAGTTCCCATTACCAATCATCAACGCGCGCCTCTTGATACTGCCTCCAAGCCTCGATTTGCATCCTGCAAAACAAACCCCATGAATGAGGGTCTTGATGGACTTGATGATACTGAGTGCTAGCTAGTGTCTCTTCATTACCATCATGGGCCTTACATGGTACTTTCCCTTTCGACCCTCCTTGCTGACCCACCTTGCCTTGATGTTGTTTGGGGGGGTTAGCTATAAACCACTTGGCCTTTTTCTTTATTTAATTTGGTATTTTTCACTGCCACTTAGATATTATCACTGTCCTGTTATATGTTTTCCCTCCTACACGTGCCCATGCATAGCTCCTCCCTAACTATCCAGCGCATGTAGTATCATGAGAATATTCTACCTTACCATTAATATCTTCCATGTCCTCCGTCTCATTAGCCAACGCATAAAATCTTGATTTCAAACTAAAACTTCCAAATTACTCACCATTGAAAACTCTTTGATTCTTTCCCTTATCAATTGTTATCTTATGCCTTTGAGTTTTTTTTTTTTTGCCAACATCCACAGCAAAGCAGCTAGAGCTATCCTCTTGTCTCGATATCAATGTCGCCTAAAATATCTCTAGTAGTGATTACAATCAAATCCTCATTCCCTTGATTTTCGCCTTTTATTATAGGGTTACCCTTTTGTGTCTTACCATCCAACTTTGCCATTAATGTGGTAGCTACCGTTATAGTCTCCACTGGAGAACGAAAATCCACGCACTGCACTTGCTTATGTCCATATCTTCCAAACTTGAGACGAATTAACTGCAAACCCTCATATTCAATCTTAAAATCCTGCTGAAGAGCCCTAATAGATGGCACAAGCTTCCTTCTCATATCAAACTCCATACAGATCCTTGTATACCTCCCTTTAGAGTGAACGGAAGTATGCTAATCAATCTTAGGCATAGTACCCAGACTAGATCCCACTCGCCGTAGGAATTTCTGATTGTAGAGCTCTAGGGGAAAGTCAGGAAATCCAAGCTGCGATTTTCCTTACCTCCTTATCCATTGGTTTAAACAATGACATCCACCTTTGCACCAGTAAATAATGATCTGCCACCATTCAAGGTCCTTCAAATAAGATATGTTTGTAGTCACCCTCATTCGCAAAATGAACTAGAAAAAAGTCCTCATTCAGATCAAGCGCCTTGATTGTACCATTCTGAGCCCACATAAACTAGAGTTTCAAAGCCATAGGCTTTATTCCAAGTTTCTTCCCTAGTAACTTGACGATGAGGGTATGTTTCCAAGGTCTACACCATTCATCATACTCCTCCAATGATACCTCAACCATCAGATTTGGGGCCAAAAGGCACCTCATCTCCTTCACCATAATCCTCTATAGGTTCTTCTGGACACATCTTCTATAACTGCTTTAACAATTAAAGTCAGATCTACCTATTCCTTAAACCCATCCATCAAAAGAACTATCTCCTTATATGATAATCTCATAGACCCAACCATGAATTAGTTCTACATGCCCACCATCACTATGCTCGGGATCTGGCAATGTGATATAATGACAAGAATTGTGTGTTAATCTGAAACTCTCCTTAAAAAGAATTGTGAAAGTTGTGAAAAAAATAATTAACTCACACTAATTTGAGATATAATATTGTTACCAAGACATACACTATTTTATTTTATAGTATAATAATATATATACACACATCTCATATTGTAAATGCCCATACCACTTTTTTAAAGGTTCGCGTGGTCATTGTTTTGCACTATTTTTATTTTTTTGGTAATAGTACAATTCTTTATACATCACGTTAATTTATGTATTAGATTGACTTAATTTTTTTTAATATAAAAAATTTAAAATTAATATGATCCAACACAAAAAGTTAATTTATATAAAAACCTTAATCTAGTCAATAATGGTTGATTGTAGTGAAAGTGTATTTTAACTCTATGCAAATCTTACTTGTAATTTCAAGGGTTCAAATTTTAAAGTCGTTACTTTGGAGAACTTTACCAAACTACCACTCCCGACTCAGAGGTTAGTCTCACAACAATACTTGATCAAAGACAAAAAAAGTATAAAAATCTTAATATAAAGAAGGATAGAAATAGAATCATAAGGACAAAATTATCCAATTTCCATTATTTTTTTCATGAACATCCAATTTCCATTTTACTATATTTTTAAAAGGGAAAAATGAAACTTACCCCCCTGAACTTTGGCTCATATGCACTTCAATTCCTAAACTTTAAAAATGTGCAACCTAACCCCTAATCTTTTCTAAATGTGCAATTTAGTCCTTTTGTTAGCTTTTCCATCTTCCGCCAACGGAAATAGTCACGTGGAAGGCACATGATCATTTTAGTGACAAATTTTTGCTTAAGTAACTCACGTGCTGCACACATGACCGCTGCTCCTCTTCTCCTCTCACCTACCATAACCCCCTTCCCCTTCTCCTAAACTTTAACATTCTTTAAAACCAATGAAGCACATGTAGACAAGGAAGAAGAGTATGCGAGGAACGAAAGAAGAGACAAGGAAGAAGAGTCCGCAAACACAAGTGCAAGTAGTTTTGTTATTAAGATGAAATGATGGCTTCGGTTTGACGCAGTGGCATGGGGGCGGAGGATTTTGGACATTGGTGGTTTGCGGAAAAATTGGGTGACAAGTGGCGGCTGGGTGGAGGTTCAGGTGATGGGTTTGTTAGAGATGTTGTCATGTGGCCTTGGAGTATGGTGGCTTTGGGTCGTTAATAGCAGGTATAGGTTGTGCAAAGGGTCTTGTTTCAATGGTAGAAAGGTGATGGCTTGTTTGAGGAGTGGCTGGTGTGGCGTATTGGAGGTTCTTGGGATGGTGGATGGTTTTGGTTTAGGCGTGGAAGGTGGTGATTGGTTTATGGTGGAGGTGGCGACTTGAAGTAGAGGTCATGGCTTGAAGAGTTGATGAAATGGTGTTGCAAGGATTTTCAATGGTGGCTATAAGCAGTGTTTTTTGGAATTTTTTGTTGTAATGTTGTAACTATGTTGTTTGTATCTCTTACTTGTTTGGTATTTTGTGGTTAATGTTCCACTTTGATAGGAGGATTTAGGTGTTGTAAGATTTTTTTTCTTACTTGTTCTTTGTTCTATGTAGGGTAAATGGGAGGAGAAAAGGGGTAGGGGTGTTAGGGTTAGTGGGAGGAGGGGTCATGTGAGGAGCACATGAGTTACTAAAGGGCAAACTTATCATTAAAATGGTAATGTGCATTCCATGTGACTATTTCCATTAACAGATGACGAAAAAAACTAGTAGAAGGATTGAATTGCATATTTAGGAAAGCTTAGGGATCGTCTTAGGGATCGTGTTACACCTTTTTAAAGTTTAGGGGCTTAAATACAAATGACTTAAAATTTAGAAGGGTAAATTAAATGCATTTGCCCCATTTGAAATGCAAGAGCTTGAGATAGCAATGCCTACCTTGCTCTTTCTCTTCTTAATCTTCGTGTTTTTTTCTTATTAGTTACGTTAATTTGTTCTTGAAGAATCATCCTTTATTTTTTTTCTTCAAGAATAATTTTTGAATCCTCTTAATAATTCATTTAATTATTAAATAAAGAAAGTATTAAATAATTTTTATATTCCTAAAATATTAAATGCATCTACTTTTTATTTAATATTTCATTTTTTGTACAAATTTTATATTTTCTTTATTAAGTATTAAGAGCATTATTATGATGATGATTTAAGATGATATAACAAAACTCTTTTTAAAAATAGAGCCACAAGGCTAGTAGCCTTAAGGATGTGCTAGAAAATTATCCAATTTCCTTTTCTTTTTTTGTGAACAACCAATTTCTATTTTACTATATTTATGAAACATAGGTACCAGATATAGCAATGTCCACCTTGCTCTTTCTTTTTCTTATTCTTCATGTTTTTTCTTTGTCTAATTACTTACTTTAATTTTGTTCTTGTAGAATTATCCTCCATTTTTCTTCTTCAAGAATAATTATAAATCCTCTTAATCAATCCTTCTAATAACCCTCCTAATTATTAAATAAAGAAAGTATCAAATATTTTTTATATTCCTAAAATATAAAAAAATCTACTTTTCATTTAATACTTTTTTATTAAATATTAAAGAATTATTAATATAATATGTTAAAAGGATATAACAAAACTCTTCCGAGAAATATAGCCACAAGGTGAAGGGATGTTCTAGGAAAGTGTAACTATTCATTGCAATAGAGCTTGTAGTATGTTGTTAAGTTATTGTTTTTATTTTGTTTAATTAAAACTTACACGCACCTCAAAAGAATTTTAATCATTTAACAAACACAAGGCTCAATCTCTTGCACTTGATTATATAATATATACGACATTTCCCTTGGATACTAAGATTGTAGTGTTCAAGGTAAGGGTGGGAATATACTATGTGACTGATCAGGTGCCTGTAGATTAACTTATTTCTGTTTACTTAGACCTAGACTATTTAGCAAATAACTCAAAATTAGACTTTTAGAAAAACTTATTTAATTATGTAGGTTAAGACTTGAGCTTTTAAAAAAACCTATTTAGCCTACCCTACTGTCTATTTATTTATTATTTATATATATAATTAAGAATTTATAATACTTATTGTTCTGTCCAGTCGCAAAGAGTGGTGGTAAGCTCCTTGGACTGAATTTTCCCCACTACAACAGCTTTCTTCGAGTGTTGGAGCAGGGGTTGGGTACATATAAGATACTCCAACACTCAATTAAGCTATGGTGCAAGTTGGTAGAGAGTGATAGAAAATATTCTTACCCTAGAGTTACTGTAGCTATTTATATGAGTAAGAGTGTCTTGGGAATCGAGTAAAGTGTAGGGGTAGATTAGTCATACTAGGTGCCTATAGGAAACTTTTCAATACCTTCCTTAACCTGTGTGCTGACCAATGATTGGTCCCCTTAGGGGAACATTCCCTTTGTAGGGCCTGAGTGGTCTTGTCTCATAGGTAATTAGGCTTAGCCTTATGAGGCCCAAAATCCTAGCATGGATCACTTGGTGATAACTTCACAAAATAGAGTTATCTAGCCTCTAAATTTGCATGATAAGTCCTTGTTATCTAGAGGAGTTTCTTTGAATTAAACCAAAAAATTAGCATTCTAGTCTTAGGTCCTTCTTTGGAACTCTTAGTTATAATGCCTTGATTTAATTAAGCTAATTGTTAATTTGTAGACCAAGAATCTCATTTGGAGCTTTTGATATTCATGTTTGTAGGTTGGAGTTTAAAATTGGCTTGATTGACAACCAAGAAAGGAGAGAATAATTCAATGAAGTAGGAAAAATGAGCACAGAGATTCTAAGTAAGTAGGATGCAACTTAAAGGTGTGCAAGCTGCGGCCCACTGCACTCTGATTATCAGGATGCAAAGGCAAAGAGCGTTAGGTTGCAACCTGACCTTTTTAAGCCTAATCCTAAACGTGAAATGAATGTTTTACTATGCAAACTTTGAGTTGTAACTCTCAACTGATGTAAGCCGCTATCTAAAGTGCGACCTAACCCAATTGGCTTGCATTATTTCAAATCTTTTGGGGAATTTTGAGGGGAATTAGTTTTTCTTTTCTTTCGAGCTCTAGGGAGAAACATTTTTCAACCTTGAAGATCAAGTTCTTGGATGGTGATTCAAGTTCAAGAAGGCTACTTCTAGTTCTTCCATTACTTGATTTTCCTGATTACAATGTATCTCTATCTTGGGTTTGTTGTTCTTTTTATTTTGATGAGCAGCTAGATTTCTCCTACTATGGTAAGATTGATCTTGCTTGGATATTGATGTGATTGGATTTAGTGTTTAATCATAGTTTCTTTTTCATCTAATTGAGTATTCATCTTCATCTTATTGCTTCTATGACCTGATCAACCATAGATTGGTTTGATAAGTATTTTGAGGATTGAGAAATCCCTTGATACTATATGCTTCTTGTGATGAATGCCATGATATAGCAATATCGAGGAATAAGTGTTGTAAATTATGTGATTTAATTGGGAATCTTAATCTTGTTCATCCTTTTAATGCTTGGTTTGACTAAGAAATTAGCTTAATCTAGATAATTAAAATAGGGTTAATTCATCAATAGATTGGGCTTTAACTAAAAAAGGAATTCCTACCATCAATTAGTTGATTTGAATTGGGTTAAGCATTAGTTCAATGAAATTGATTGAAGAGTTAAGTGAAATTGAACCCTAGCGCCTTTCTCATTCTTTGTTGAAAAATTGAAATAATTAGAAAATTTGATGAAAATACGTGAATACTATTTTTACCTAGTGAGTTTTGAGTCATTCATTTTTATTGTGAGAGTATTTTTCTTAACCTTCTAATATTTCTTATTAGTGCTCATAATTTTTTTTCTTACTAGATTGTTTCATTATTGTTTTGGCTAAAGAAAATTTTTATATCACACTTGCATTTATTTTAATGTCATGGAAGTTGGTAGAATTGTGTATTTCCTTGAGAGATGATATTAGGTCATGTTTCATATTTTGAACATTGTAATAACGTTTTTATTCTTTCATATATTGCCGCTAGTCGCCCCTTTGAGTCTATTTATTAACTTTTTCTTTCTTAATATTTTTCCAAAGTGTTTTAGGAAAGAAGCAATATTATTGTAATATGAGAATTTATAAAGGAAGAAAAAAAGATAAAAATGAAAAAAGAGGCAAAGTGAAAGTGAAAGAAAAAGAAAAGAAAAAGAAAAGGAAGAAAAAATATTCGAAAAACTATAAAGCTGGAAAAAATTGAGAAAAGAAGTGAAAAAAAAAGTATGGTTTAGGAGTTTGAAAAAAAATAAAGTGATTTAAAGAATGTAAAGAAAATTGTGTTGAAAGTGTAGAAATATGCTTCTAAATATTCTTGAAATACTTTTGATTTTCATTGTTTTTCTTAGCCTTTATATTTTGCCTTTACCCACATTACAAGCTTAATAAAGTCCTATTTGATCTTAAGAAATTGCATAGTTCTTTCAATGTACATGACTAATCTTAAAGTGTAATGTAAAGTTTTTTCTTGACATCTTTTCATGAAACGATATTTTTTTTATTTTTTCAGTATTCTTTCTATCATTTTATATGTGAGATATTTGTTTTAATTTGTGTCTATTATTCTACTCACATATACTTATTATCAGTGACATTAGACTTCTGAGTGATTTTTATTAGTGAGTACAACTCTTGTGAAGATTGTATATGGTGAAAGATGTTTTCTAATAGGAATTCTAGTTGTGATATTTGGAGACAATGAGTATATGTCGTAGTAACTATATTATTCACACACTTTGAGTTTGATGATGATAGAGTTTTTGCAGCAATTATGATATTATAATATATTATGGTATTATAATACATGACTGGTATATAATACGTGATATTCTTGAGTTGAAATAAATTAGATTTGATTAAATTAGTTGGAGATATTATTTCTTTTGAGTTTTGTTTTAAGTCGCTTTTATTATTAGGAATTAGTAATAAGTTGATTGAAAGTTGTGATATTAACTTAATTTTATATAAATTTTTTAAAAAAGTAAGCATTATTATAACTCAATATAATTAATTTTAATAATTTTATGATATTGTTATTTAATTATTAAAAAAATTAATTTTATTTAATTATCATTATAATTATAAAATTTAAAGAAAGTGACAATTTTTAATAATGTAAAATTATTAAGAGATGCAATTGTCTCAAAGTGAAATCCAAAAGCCCATTACTTGAAGCAAGAAGTTGGCCCACACTCAAGTTGGTGATGAAGCCCATGTCATACTTTGAATGAAAGGAAGAGAAAAAAAAAAAAAAAGCCTAATTCAAAAAGGAGGTAAATTCTCATCTATATATAATATAAAGAGGCACGCTGCTAAGAGAAGGGGAGCACTGTGCGTCGCACAGAAGAACAGGAGAAAAGAAGAACGTGCGACATAGAGAGACACGGCAGACGAAGCGGTGCAGTGCAAAGTATGGCAGTATAAATGAAAAATTTAAGTGAGATGATTTTATTGTGTTATAATTTTTTTATGTTTTATTAAATTTTTTATATTAAGGGAATGATGAAATTATAATTGTTTTAGTATTATTATGTTAAATTATTTTTATTTAATTTTAGGATTTAATGTATATTAATTTTTTTTTTATCATATTTTATGAATGAATTGTTAAAAAGTATTATTTTTATCATATTTTGATAATTTATTTATATTAAAAAAATAATTATTGGATATCATATATTTTATTATTATTTTAGAAAAAATTTATCATTTTATAAATTTTTAGAGCTTCATTTATAGATTTTTCATGAACATATGTTTTCATTACCAGATATTTATGAGATATATTATTTAAATATAATAATTTGATATAATTAATATTAAAATTGATCTTGATAGATTCTAATCCTTAATCATTTTATATCTGGTAAAAATCTTATTTATAAATTTACTTTTCTTTTAATTTATTTTTTATATTAGGTATTTATTTAATTTATTTTTTATATTAAGTATTTATTTAATTTATTTTTTACATCTTTAACTCATTAATTTATGCTATTAGATTAAAAAAAATTAATACTTAAAATTAGTTTTAAATTTCTCTAAAATCGATTTCGTACTTATTTATCTGTATTTTAATACAACTCGTACACTTATAAATATTTAAGACTTTTAAAAAAAATCACAAGAAGTGTTTAAATTAATTTTAACAGTACCCCTCCATCATATGTGTCCCTATATTCCTGGGTGGACTATGAACCCTTGGGGATTCTGTCTCTGGTCTAGACTAGTCAACATTGCCTTGAACTGCACGAGTACATGCAACTCACAAAGGGTGGAAAACAAGAGGACCTATACATCTGTAGACCCTACGACGAGAATGACAAGATTTGCAGTCAAAGGAAATTGGGGAACCATTTCATGTTTATGTACGAGACTCTCTTCACGAGGCTGGGGATCCGTATTCCTTTCATGGAGTTTCAAATAGCGGTGCTCACTTGCTTGCAGGCTGTCCCTTTCTCAACTACATCCTTAAAGTTGGGCCTTCATCAGGTCCTTCAAGATTGGTTTGCTTATAGCACTTTCTTTTTTCGCCCTCTGTGATTACATTCCTATACATGCTTAACGTATTGAGTTCTACGGGTGGACAGAACAAGCTCGGCTGGATCACTAAGGAACCATCAAGGGCGAGTCCTACAAGGACTTTAAGTCTTAGTTAGAGCCTAGGATCAACCTGTACTAGAACAAACATTTTAAGAGCAAGAAAGAGGTCTGCGTGAAGTGGGGGGCACCTAATGGAGCTTGAGAACTCACATGCCTCCTCGTACTAGAACAAACATTTTAAGAGCAAGAAAGAGGTCTACGTGAAGTGGGGGCACCTAATTTAAAACCTTGTGGACAACCTTAAGTGCTCCCAATTGATCAATTGTGATAGAGATGAAATTAGGGGGATCTTACTAGAGGTGGCAAAACGGGTTCAACCCGTTGGGTTGACCCGTCAACCTGTAATTTTTTTACTGGTTGGGTTCAAGATTTCGACCCATTTTTTATTTCTAACCCGCATAACCCGTCTCCTCCTCGTTGACAAATTAATCTTATTATTTGACGATATTTTTATGGTGGATACAAATTTATTTTATTTATTTTATTTTTTTAACCTCTATAAATTATAATTTTTTTATTTTTTAATTTTTATAATTTTTTTATTTTTTATACATTTTATTTTATTTTTTGCATTTACTTTTTTTTTTTTTTTTCTTTAAACCCCAATTGATCAATCCATTTTTCAAAATGGTGATAGATATTTTTATTGAATTAAACGGACGGATCTTTTACCACCTCTAGATCTTACGTACTATATATGGTCCGAAGTAGTTATGATCTGACTTTCCTGTCTTTTGTGTTTATCCATTTTATATTTTTCATGCTTTTATTATTTTGTTTATGATCACGTACGGTTGCCTGATAGTTATAAATTATTGTATTTATTAAGCCTATAAAATTAATTAATCTGCCCTTGAGATGAGATTTTAATTGAAAATTGATGCTTTTATTTTTCTATTAACAGTTTTTAGAGAGAAGTGCAAACTTGGAAATAATGCTTTATTTCTTCATATAGAACGATGCAACAATGCCAGATTTTGAAGCAAATAGCATAGCCGAAGTCTTACTTGAATGAAGAATTAAATGGACAATAAAACTTGAAAAAAAAAAAAAAGACAAGCTCAAAGTTACTTCAAAGATGGTTGCGTATTGACCAATGTGAAGAATTTTATGATAAGCATTCGCCATATAAAAAGAGTAGAGCAATGTGGCTTAAATTTTAAAAGCAAACGCCCAAAGCAATTGGAGATAAAAGTGGGCTTTGGTCAAAACATTATAAGGGAAATTAAAATCGAAACTGTATGTCTTTTACAAAAACGGTGCACTCAATGAATGCACAATCCAATTCGATTTAGACAACAGAGCTGGTGAAAAATTTGAAAGAGAAAAAAACCTAACTTATAAATTGGAGAGAGGAGAACGCTGCAGAGGGGGGAACGAAAGGAGCAGGATCTTCTCCAGTTTAAGACAAATTGGAGAAGATCTAAACCTTTAAAAATATTTTTTTATGATAAAATTTTGAAAAAAAAAATATGGATAGCTGATTGCCAACCATTAAATTAGCAAACAAGATTCTCTCACGTTTTCATCAAATAGGAGAGGATCCCGATTCAGAACGAAATTGTAGAAGGAAAAAATAGTGGAGAGAGCGCAACTAATAGGGAGACATGCACAGGAGCAAAATTCCATCTTCAATAAGTTTTTATTCCCTCTCTGTGTTTGATACTCTTATAATGAGTAGTTAAATTTGTTTTTTTAAAGATTAATATAAAGCCCTAACTTTTTGATAAATAATTTAACTTTATTTGTGATATTTTTTTATTATATAATTACATGATATGGGTTATTATTGATATTTAATTATTATTTAATTTATTTTTATTAATTATCTTGTAGTTAATTAGTAAATTTACATTAATATATTTCGATCACATGCCTAATTCTTGTAGTCTTAGGTGTGGGTTGTGTAGTAATATTTATTGTTTTTGTGATCCAATGATCGAATAGTCCATGCTATGTTGAATTGTTTATGATATAATCTGAATAGGTCATATTATTTTAGATGAATTATTTCATTAATTAAGTTGTAATAATCTTCAGTAGTGATCAAAACTTGTAGTCGTAGACACTCCATAAGACAAAATTAATTCTCATTCAAGTTAAATACATCGTTGCACGATTGGTGGTGGATCTGAGGTCCTTGAATCGTTCTCTGATTGATCTTGTATTTTAATTTGAGTTATTTTAGTTAGATTAATAATTTAATTTGATTTTTTTAGTTTAGAGGGCAATTTAAATTCTTAGATTAATAATCTCTTTCTTTTCTAAATTAATTTAGGTAGATTTAATATTTTAATTAATCTTATCACTCCCTATGGGTACGACACACTTGTTTAATATTATATTAATTTTGTTTACTTGCAAGTAAAGGATAATTTTATTACTTAAAAATTATCTACTAAGTTCTTTTGGCGTCGTTGCCAATGAGTTACTTTTATGATTGTTTTAGTTTAACTTTTGCCTATTTTAATTTTTAGTCTAAGATTTTTTATTTAATATTTATTTCTATTTATTTTATTTTATTGTTGTTTTTATTTTATTATATTTGTGTGGTCAAAGTGTTTTCATTTTTTTTTATTATTTTAAATTTTTGTTGAAAATGTTGGAGAAGGCCAATTCTATTCAAACTTATGACTTAAGGTGATTTTGTTCCAACTCTTACTCTCCTTGGTTTATGTTTGTCATTAAATTTGAAAGAGTACGACCTTGAGATAGAGCATACACTTAAAGCACTTAAAGCACAAAACCAAACTACACTCATTATTACTAATTTAGATATGACAAATAATAATCGAATACTTAAGGGGTATTTTACTCCAAATGCATATGATTCTCCTACATGTGTTCATTTGCTAGAGGTTGGGATAAACCAATTTGAAATTAAGTATAGCAAAATTCAAATGTTACTAACATTTTATGGATTTGAATATGAAAATCTTTATAAGCACCTAGATGCATTCTTAAAGGTATGCTTCATCTTCAAAATTCCTGATGTTATCAATGATGCAATTTAGCTGCATCTTTTTCCTTTTTCTTTAAATGATAAAGCTAAAGATTTGTTATCTACATGGGGTAACATTACCACTTGGGAAGAACTATCAGGAGAATTTTTAAAAATTAGGATCGAGGCTGGGTATATATGTTGTAATCCATGCGAGAAGGTGCTTGTTCCACTACGGGGACTCTATCAACCTTTCTCATCCCTCCATGGGGAAGTCAACTCCAATCTTGGTTACCTAGCTGGGTCATGGTCCGAGTTTGATATCCAACAATTGGCCATTTGTTTGTGGCCTTTTCTCATTTACCTCACAACGGACATCGAGTTCTGCCATCATAACGAGTTAGAAATCTTTCTCATGAGGTGGTGGAAAATGGTGTTCATCGTGGCGTGTTTTTTCAAAGAGGTCCAAACTTGTATTATAGAAACTTTGAGCCTCATCCTGGTCTGCTTTCACTATTATCACTTACACGTCATTTGTCAAGAACTTTATGGCTAGGTGGTGAATTGACACTATCACCATAAAAGCATTTCAGGATGGCCTTCCCAAGATGATGTTATAAGCAGAAGGACAATTAACCACCAAGAACTTTACTTTGACCCTTTTCTCCAAAAGGCTAGCCCCCAAAGTCAAGTATAACTCAATATAACCTTTGAGTCTCACCTTGCCTCCTGAAAACCCTGTGAGATCAGTATCAAAGGGTTTGAGGTCGAACAATGGGAGTCCTAGGTTTCTGAAGCAATCCATGAACAAAATGTTAGATGAACTCCCTTGGTCCACGAAGATCCGTTTCATCCTCGCATTGGCCATAATTCTAGCAATGACTATAGGATTGTCATGGCATAGGATCACTCCCTCTGCATCTTCATCTGTGAAGCTGATTGTCAGCGTGTTTTGAGATTCACTTTCTCTTTCGCTTATAGGCCTTGACACCGCCTCAGATGTCTCATTCTTGCAGACCTCATATTTCCACTGCTAGTAAAGCCACCTAAAATGGTGTTAATGGTCCTCGTGACCTCGTTGTCATGCCTGCTTTCCTTTTGGGGGGAGTCTTCTCTTGGACGTCAGGAGCATTCCCGCAATAGTGAATGATCCTCAGGGGAAGGCATCTGTGGTCTTGGATTGTAGCTTCTCTTTCTTTCATCTCTTCTCTAATACCACAAGGACTCACAATCTCGAGGCTTTTGAATATAATTTTAGAGGTGTCCTTTTTGTATCGGTATTTTTATAGTATCTTAGAGGTCAATTCAGTCCTCTGTGTTATGTTTGTAAGCGTAATGATAGTTGCAATGCTTGAACTTATCAACCTGTCCTCGTGGTTGCAGGGTCCTTGGCTTGGGGAGTTTGCAGATCTCGATATGGTACACTTCCTCAAGGATTTTACTTCGGGGAATCCTTAAGGGGTGTACTCATTGAATGTCTTTTAGGACCCTTCGGATCTGGCTCTTTTTTCTTCTCCTAAGATGTCTTTACCTCTTTGTAGGCCTCACTTTTTGCCCTGAGGACTTATTCCATGTTAATGTATTTCTCAGAACAACTCTTCAGCTTATCTAGGTACTGAGGTGGCTTCTTGGCCAACAATTTGGTGAACTCTCTAGGATGGAGTCCACTGATGATTACATGCATGGCCACAACCTGACTGAGATCTAGAATCTCGACTAATTCTTTATTGAATCTAGTCATATTGTCCCTGAATGATTCCTCCTTGCCTAGTAGAAAATTAAGGAGATTGGCTGAGGTCTTGGGTTGGGCTTTACTTATGGTGAAATATGTCAAGAAGCTCGTAGCCAGCTCATCTAAATCATTGATAAATGCTAGGGTCACGGAAGAGAACCACTTGAGGACGGTCTTTTTCAGGGTGGACAAAAAGGCATGCACATAATGGGGTTGGTTCCCTCCACGAGCAACTTGGATGACATGAAGGCATCTTGGTGCTCTTGGGGTAGACCCATCATATACCTTAATGGTGGCGGGCTTAAAACCCTTAGGCAGGGTAACTCTCATGATGAAGTTGAAGAACATATTGTTAAAATGGTAATAAGCCCCATATTGCTACAAGGGGCCTGAAGCCACAGAAGGCTTTTGCTTTCTTTGCAGTTCCTGGTTTCGTTGGGGTTGTTTATCAACCCTTGCTCCTGGATCCACGTGAGCTTCTACATTATTTTCAAACACACATTCATGATTCACTATGCAGAGGTGGTCGATGATCTGTTGTTGCTACTGCTGTTGTCATGCGAGCATCTCATAGAGCTATTAGTTTGTTAGCTCCCAATGTAGAAGTCTCATCTCCTAGGTGTGGAGGAGTTGGAAAAAAGGCCGGCGGGAGTTCTCGAGTAGTGGTCTACACTTTTTCAATCACAAAACGTATATGAGGGGTGGAAGTGATCAGTCACGAACTTACCTTGCTGTGATAGAGGCCTCATCATCCTCATCCTGTAGTTGTTTTAGGTTGGTGACCGTTTTTCTACATGTGACAGTCATGGAGAAGGTGGGAATAATAATTAAAAGAATTCCTACAGACGGTGTCAATGTTCTGTCTAATTGTAAGGATTGGTGGTAAACTCCTTGGATAGAATGTTCCTCACTACAACAACTTCCTTCAAGTGTTGGAGCAAGAGGTTGGGTACCTACAAAACACTTTAATGCTCAAGTAAACTAGGGTGCAAGTTAGTAGAGAGTGAGGGAAAAGATTCTTACCCTAGAGCTATTGTAGCTATTTATAGGAGTGAGAATGTCTTGGGGATTAAGTAGAGTGTATGGGTAGATTGGTCATACTAGGTGCCCATGGGAAACTTCCCAACACCTTCCTTGACGCGTGTGCTGACTAATGATTGGTTTCCTTAAGGGGAACATTCCCTTTGTAGGATATGAGTGGTCTTGTCTCATAAGTAATTGGACTTGGTCTTATGAGATCTAAAATCCTAGTGTGGATCACTTACATAATTTATTAATTATATATTAGAATAATATATTTATTTTATAAAGAATTTAATAATTTCGTTAAATGTTATACTTATTTAAAAATTTAAAAGTTTAAGTTTTGATATACACATACATACACACACACACACACACACACACACACACACACATGTATGTAATGTAGGCCTTTAAATAAGTTTTTGAATTAGTGAGGTTTTTATGTTTTTGTAAACATACAAAGTCGAGGCAAAAAAAAAAAAACAACAACCTATGATATATAATAGACCAGGCTTACATTTTACAAAATAGACTTAACTTATTTAGACAAAGCCTACTCTAACATAACCTAATTCATGCCTTCTTCAAGGTAAAAAGGTTGCTTGTACTCCATTCCCCATTTAGATTCCCATAAGAATGTTCTATCTTACCATAAATGTAAAGAAAAAGAAAAAAAAATTGGTCTGCAAAAAAAAATTAAAAAATAAAGCCAGGCACAAACAGAAGAAGTAAGCCATAAGAGCCCAATCCAATAGGAACAAAAGCACTATAGCCGATGGGACTATCCATCAAACACCGGAAGGATGAATGAAAGCTCCCACAATGAGGTTTGTTTAATATGGACCCTTCGGTCAAAGGTCCTATCATAGACCTTGTAATATGGGACATTAAATTTATGTAAAATAAGATGGACGGTTATGATTATTTACTAGTACTGTTATTTAAGTAATGCTGAAAATTGAAAATTGATATTAGTCCTCATAAATAATGAAATTGTTTGGGTAACAAATTACAAAAACACCCTTAAATACTCTTTCCTCTATTTGCACTTACCACCATCGATGGTCTTGTGTGGTCGTGCTGCAAGCGAAAGAAGTGTGAATGGATCCACTTCTTGCTAGACGCAGAACGAGATGTAGTGTTGGGAAGTTACTGAGGTCGAGTAGCAGCGAACGTTGTTGAGAACAAGTTACTGTCATGGGTAATTTTTACTTAATCTTAATTTTGGAAAATTTCTTAGAGTTTAACTTTAAAGTACAAATTAAAGAGTTAGGTCCTTGCTAAATTGAAAGTGGATGGATCTGGTATATTGCCTATGAAGGTGTCTGCTCTTTCCCTTCTTTAAACCAACAATGTTTGTTTTGGACAATTAATTCTCATATTTGGGCCCGACAATTTGATATATGTTTGTATTTTCTGCAGGACATGCTCACCACTTCGTTCTTAAAATTGTGGATGGACATTGCAGTTGCTTAGTGACTGCAACTCAGTGTCTCTGCACTCATGAACAGGAATAAGCACCGCAGAAGATGAAGGAAATGAGAAGCAGCTGCGAAGATGAAGGAAAAGAAGAGGTCCAACTAAAAGAAGATAGAGAAAATGATGTCAAAATGTTAAGAGATAACAATATCCTTAATCTTATGGATATGATATGATCAAGTGAGAAAAATTAGGGGTAGAAGAGAAAATAAGAAAATAAATAAATAAATAAAATAAATCAACAATGCATGAATGCCTAACATGTGCCACGAACAAAAAATGAACAATAGATAAAGTGATTATGTGCAAATACAATTACTTTAAGGATATAAAAATAAAAAAAAATTTATCTATGATTATTAGTAAAGTCAAAGGCCCTATCATAAACCTTTGACTGAACACTCCATGTTAAATTCACCCACCACAATGGTTTGGATATAAACATTGCCCAACTCATTCACTAAAATGTAGCAAGAAAATATTTTCCTAGTAGTTCCAGTATTGGAATCAACAAGGGCCCCTTAGAAAGCCTTCCAACTTTTTGGAAGGAATATTAGACCCAAAAAGAAATAAAATATAAGAGATATGTCCCCAAGGCGCTTGGCCTTGCGGAAAGAGATAGTTCATTGGTTCTCTAGGGTTGAGCCTTGGTTTTCTAGGCTAGGGGTTTTAGGCTCCCTGTTTGGGCCTTCTCCCATCACTTTATAGGACCATAGCAAAAATATTAAATAAATTGCTATTCATAAATAAAATAAATACATGTTGAATGATGACATTTTTTTTTTACAAAAGCTCAAAATCCATTTTGGTATTAAAAAAATTAATAGAAAACCTAAAATATTTCAATTTTAAACAAATGTAAAATAACCTATTCTTTTAAAAATTTTACTTACAATGTCAATAATTCGAATCTTGAAATAATCATTTAAAAAAAATTACTTAATTACCACTATGATTTGAAATTGCAAAAGTAAATATGCTTTTTTTTTTCTATTTTCTGAAGTATTTTTTTGTTGTGAAGAAAAAGTTTTTCTTTCCTTTTCTTTTTTGCTGAGAGGAAACTATTCAACTCCAAAAAAAAAACATCGGATTGATTATAAACAAATTTTAAATATGAAGTAACTTCTTGATAATATGTTTACTCTTTTTTTAAAACCTCTTTTTCTTCATGAAAATGAGTTGCCTTTCTTCAAAAAAACAAAAAAGAACATTTCTTTTTTATCTTCAAAACATCGTTTTTATTTATTGTGATTTTTTTTTTAAAAAAAGTTTAAGATGAGAAAGTACTCTTCACATTTTAAAATTAAGATAAATCACTAATTTTAACAAAAATTTAGAGTGAAATTACAAATCGTCTAATGACAAGAACCCATGATACACAAAACAAGCCAAAATAATATGCCTTTTACACTAGATACTAAAAAACTTTGGTTTTTTTTTTCAAACACTGGAAAATATAAAAATCAGTTTCAACAAACTTTTTTCCATAAAACAAATAAAAAAATGTTATTTTCACAATTGTTAAGCTAAACAAAAAGAAAAGGAAAAAAGCACTTAATTGGCGTACTTAAATTTGTGCATAGTGTATGAATGTATGCTGAAAGGCAATTGTTATTAAGTTTTTTTAGTTTCTTTTTTATTTGGCTCACTTTTCCACGTTTCTAAGGTAATCCTCCAAGAATATGGGATTTCGATGTGCGTATATTTTTTGTTAGTCCTACTTAATAGATCTTAAGTAAGTTATATTAATATGAGTAATATTATATTTTTTTACAATTATTTTTTTAATAATTTTTTTAAACATTAAATAAAAAATATTGAATAAAAAAATAAATATATCTAATATTTTAAAAATATAAAAAGTATTTAATATTTTTTATTTAATAATTAAAATAATTAATAAAATGATTAGATATGAAGATAAAATATTTTTTTATTAATATAGATAATATTATATTTTTTATAAAATTTTTATAAATTTTTTTAATATTAAATAAAAAAATATTAAATAAAAATATAAATATATTTAATATATTAAAAATATAAAAATATTAAATATTTTTATATTTAATAATTAATAAAATTAATAAAAAATTGAATAGAAAATTAATCATTTCTCATTAATACCACACCTTAAATCCTGGTTTCCGGAAAAAAAGGTAAGGGTTGTCATTAAGAAAATGAAGTAGCAAAATCAAGGTTGATTTTTTTCAAGACAAGAAAAAAGAAATGAAACATAAAAAGAAGATGAAGAAGAAGTGGCAACAGCATTAAAATCTTTGCCCTTCTTTAGCAAGCTAGCGACAGCAGCAACCATGGCTGGCTTTTCCTGTTCTTCCAATAAAAAAGTATGGCGCTGGTGGAGAGTTTATGAATGGGAAACCAGTGTGAAACCAATTAAGAGTCAAGAACTAAAAGCATTTATTATATATTTATATTATATGCGTGGGATCATGTGTTAAATGCAAAGTTTACGAATACGGATTGTTGTCCCAATGTCAGTTTGTCAACTTATTAATGTAGCTAGAAGCCTAGGACCTGCTAGCGTGAGTTTTTGAAACAGCGGATTTTTATTTCTTATACAATTCATATATTCTTATATTAAATAATATATATATATATTTTTTATATTTTATCTAATATTATTTATTATATATATTTTTTTTATTATTTTTTTACTCAATCACATCTCTTAAAAAAATGTGAATAATAATATACTTTTAAAAAAAGTGTAAGATTATCATTTTTTTTCTTTATAATCATAAAAGTCAACACCAAATTAATCGGGATATATTTGATACATCGTATAAAAAAGATCTGATAGTATAAATTAATATTATCAGGTCTTATTCAATATTTGGTGTTTTTACCTGATAATATAATGAAATCAAGTTAAGTTATTTTATCCTATTATAAACTGATAACTCTATCATCTCCCATAGTACAGGATAAGACCTAATAGGATTTCTATTTCTATCATATCATCAACTTCATCTTTATCACTTCTTTCCTTTTATCCTCAACACCATCACCACCCTCACCCCTACTCCACCCTCACCACTCACCACACCACCACCACCACCCCTTCCCCTACCCTTATTGACGCGACCGTAATCATCCCTATAAATAAGTTAAGAAATAGCACCAATTTTATTTAATTTAGGAAAAATTAGAAAACCCTTTTAGAAAATGGTCTTTGGAACCAGATTGGATTCAAGTCGGTTATGCATAGGGAAGGGTTGAGACTTAACCTCACAAAGACTCCTAAAACATCCGTCCTAAAAAGCACCCCAAATTAGTTATGCAAAACTTAATAATCTCATAATATGTTTGTTTTATCCTTTTTATTTAAAAAAAACTAAAAAAATAAATAATTTGTGAAAGTTTAAAATTTGGCTCGATGAAATAAAAATTTCACTCCTACGTACCCTCAGGTGCAATGAAGAACTTAAAGTCACATAATTATATATAAAATACTTGTAAGTTGGTTGCTTTTATTTAAAGAAAAGATTTAATTTTTTTATTTTATAAAAATTTGAATTAACATGTCGTCCATAACTCGTTACCCAATTAAAATTTGAATAGGTGAAGCTCGCGTCCTTACGCTTAGAGACGTCACCCATTGATTATTGAATTTATTGTTACTAAATGAGATTTTTTTTAATCTAAAATTATCTTCAAAAAAACAATAATAATAAAAAAAAATTGAATCTTTATTAAATAGTAATTTATTTTTTATAATAATTTGAATCATTAGGTTGTCACAACTCAAATGATTCAAAAATAGTTTAAGATTAACAATTTCGTCACAACTGGCTTCTTAATCTTATTTCGCTTTTTTTTTTTAAACAAAAATTAATTATTTTTATAGTTTTACTTTGTAGTCTTACCATTATTTATATATATATATATATATATATATATATATATATATATATATATATATATATATATATATATATATATTTAAGCTTAGGCCATTTAATTACAAGCCTATTTCATTTAAAACAAAAAAACCTATTAGAAATTAAAAGAACAAACTTACTTAAAAACAAGACAAAGGAGTTTTGCTTCTTCTTTTTGGGTATTTGTAGGAAAAAAAACAGAGGAGCAAGGAAGATGAAGGCCAACGCGACGGTGGTCAAGCCGGTTCGGGTTGGTGAAGCGCCGGGTGCAATTGCCGGTGCGGCGATGTGGCCCCGATTTGTGGCGGCTTCTTCGGTGGGACGGCGCGATGTGACGATGGCTAGCGACACGGTGAGGAGGAGCGGTTTAGTAGGTGTCGATTTCGTATATGACGGTGTGATGGAGAGATATTTTTGGTGGCCAGTAGGTCAAAGTTAAAAGTGTGTGTTGAAGGTCAAAGTGAAAGTTCCAAGTAAGGTGTGAGTTATGGGTTTTTATAAGAGAGGATTATGTTAAGGTGTTTGAGTTAAAGTGTGATTAGGATTAGTTTAGGATGAGTGTTGAGATTTGTTTAGGATGAGTGTTGGGTTGGTGATGGGGTTTAGTTAGGATGAGTTTGTTTAGACTAGTGATAAGGTTTGTTTAAGATGAGTGTTTGAGTTGGTTTAGGATAAGTTTGAGTTATTTTAAGATATGGGTTATGCGTTGGATAATGGATAATGGGTCAATGGGTATGTTAATGAATTGAAATTTGAATATTTGGTCAATGGGTAAGTTAATAGATTGGGCTGATATTTTTATTATTTTTTATTTTTTTATTTTTATTTATTTTCATTTATTTTTATTTATTTATTTTTTATTTACAAAATGTCTGACAAAATTCGGTGTTTACACTTATCCCCACCATCACCACCGCCACACCCCTACCCCACCACCACCACCACCCCTCCACCTCCACCCCACCTTTCCTCCTCCACCCCACTATGATATCCACTCTCCTAACCTCCTCGCTCGCCGCCACGAGAGTGTCCCCATGGAGCCCTTCTTCGACTACGTCGAGTCAATCGTGAAAGCCTCTGTCGCTTTCAGCTTCATGGTCCCCACCGACGACGGGATTGGCTCTGAAGGGTTCAGCCACGACGACGCTGAAGCAGCGGTGTGGCTCATTCCCAACCCGAATTTTAGGTCCGAGCTGATGGACGCCCCAGACATCAAGTCCAGGGAGATGTTCTTCTCAGAAATGGATCCCTTTCTGGATTTTGATTACTCAGAAATGGATTTCGATCCCTCCCCTCTGTCCACTGCAAGGTCGTCAACGACCTTGCCCTCCACCCCTCCGGCAAGCTCGCACTCACCGTCGGCCGCGACGAGTGTCTCACCATGGTTAACCTCGTTAGAGGGAGGAGCAACTTCTGTTGTAGGCGGGGGAAGAAAGAGAGTGGTTCTGGAAAGGTGAAGCAGCGGCATGGCTTCTGTTATCCTATCAGTTCTAGAAAGGCCACGATTTTTTTTTTATAAAGAATAATTTTGTCATTAAAAATATTTATATTTACAATCAGTTTAGTTGTACAATAATTATCAAACACCTGATATGATAAAAGCTTATCAGCTCTTTTATATTATCAAGTCATATCCTACAACATTATACTATCATACATTATCTTATCGATACATCAAATGCAGGTTAAAAGTTTTCCTTTGATTCGATAATAAGTTTAGGATAAAATTGTTTTAAATAAATTTTATTTTAAAATAATAAATAAAAGTATATTATTTTTAATTTAATAAAGTATATTATAATTTTGATTTATTAAATAATTAAATAATAAATATATTCTTATTTATTTATTTTAAAAATAAATTCATAATAATTTTTTTAATTAATTATATAATTTTGTTAATAAGTATTTTAAAGGCATTTATTAAGAAAGTAAAAATAAAAAATTTTAAATAAAAATTAGAAAAATAGTAAAAAAAATTTAATTTAAATATATTAAATACTTTATTTTCATCTAAAACTTTTTATTTTTATTTTTTCAATAAGTACTCTTAAGATACTTGTTAACAAAATCCTTAGTTATATAATAAGATTTTGTTTTGTTTTTTGTTTTTCTAAATGAAAGGAGCTGTGAATCTCGTGGAGGTTTGTTTGGTCATTTACTTCTCTTATGATAAACCAAAGCCACGTTCATATGCTTGACGAATCCATTTCAACGGACATAAACGAATTAGTACTTGTAACTAAATCACCACCAATTTATGATATTTGTTAGGATAAATTACATATTATTCCCTGTAGATTTTGTCATTTTCATTTTTTATATGTAAATTTCATTTTGTATCATATAATTTTTTTAAAAATGTAAATTTGTGTTTTCCATTAATTTTAATAGTAGAAATCTACACATAAGAAGTACGTGATATCTTTTAATGTAATTTTTAAATACTCAACACATACATATAGACTTGCTTTGTTAAATTTAATAGAAAAATATGATTTTACACTTTTTATCATATTTTAGAGGGGGATTATATGCAACAAATAAAATTCATAATGAAAATGAATTAAACCGTAAAAGAGTGGATACGTTTCACTTACTCCACATTTTTCGTTGTTATTGTCGTTTTGAATTTTTTTTCTTAAATTAAACCCTCACTCACCATTTTGCTCTGTGCCTCAACCTCTGCCTCAACTCTCACCTCTCACTGCTCACCGCTGCTCATCACTGCCGCTACTCTAAAGTGTGTGTGTGTATATATATATATATATATATATATATATATATATATATATATTCTAAACTATGTCTATGCGTATGATTGTTGCTGCTACTGTTTTGAATTCTTTTCCTAAACCAAACCCTCACCCACCCCATCTGCTCTGCGCCTCAACCTCTGCCTCAACTGTCACCCCTCGCTGCTCGCCGCTCAGTAAGTCTCTTATTTGACTGAGGAATACGATAGTTCTGCGTTTATGGGTCTTGAAACATGATGAATGTTAGTCGTGGTTTGGGTAGTAACTGAGTGGTGGAACGTGGGTTGAGTTTTTTTTTTTATTGATGATGATGATTCTAATATAGTGGTGTGATGTTAAAGGGACTATTTTGAGTTGTGTAAGGGTAATTTTCTAGGTTTATTACTCGATTGTGAAACAAGTCAAGTGGTATTGATAATGGAGGTTCTTTTGAACTTGAAATTGCAAAAGTTGTGGGATAGAAATGAGTTTTGAGAATTTCATGAACTCATTATTACTATTATGATATCTTTTTTTGCTTATTATCTTGATTATATATGTGAGTTTATATAGTATTTTTTTTACACATATAATTACCTCTTCTGTCTAAGTCAACTATCATATTCAATGATGCAAAGTTTTTATAATTTGGCCATTTACGATTATTTTGATTTTTGAAGTTTGCAAATGTTTGATTACATAATCATGTTAAACATTCTTCAAAGCATATCTTTTTCTACTCTTCCTGATACTTTGAGTTTCTAGTGTTCATATACTTGGTATTTAACATTTTAGCATGTCATTTATTTTTCCTTCTCCTTTGCTTATGGTCATTTGATACACCCTTAAAAATGGGATAAAAAGTTTTAGCGTTGAGTTTAATGTAAACAAATTGTATTAAAAAACTCATTCATGAGTTTTTCACTCACACTTTTTAAGGTCAGTTGTTATTGTGTATACTTATATTTACACTGGTATCCATTATTATGTTTTCTTTAAATTATGTTTGTCTGTTTAATCTTTATTTGTTTATTGTACTTTGTAATGTACTTATTGAAATAAATAAATTTAATTTCATTTTAAAATTTTTTTTATAAGTTTATTATGTATTTTTTTTGCTATGAAAAATTATTATTTATTTAATTTTTGTATAAAAAAGTCAATATAATCACTTGAATCGAATTAATTTATAAATATTTAATTCGATTCGATTTAAATTTAACTATCAAAAGACTAAAAAAAAATAAATCAAATTAATTAATTTTAATTTATTTTTTAAAAAAATTAAACTAAATCAACCTAATTACAATCCTAATTTTATGAGAAAGAGAAAAGAAAAACGATTTTCGAAAAAAGTGTGGAGTGATTTTTGAGAAAGAGGAAAAAAATGTAATATCACCAATAAAAAAGTATGGAGTAGCATACCACACACGTGTAGTATGGGAAACGCCCTAGAGGAGTAATACATAATTTACCCTATTTGTTATGAAATAGGTTCTTCAGACACCATTGTTTACACTGTTTTCTTCGCATTATACTTATTTCTAATTACGAAGAGATTTATATTATAATTTCTTTCACACAATCTATATAAAATTCATCAACAACTATTTATTTTACCCGTGTGTTGTACAGTTTGTTTTAATTTTTATATATAATTATAAGTTTTAATTTAATAGGCAAATATGTATTAAATATTTGAATCCGCTTAATAAATTAATTCAAACATACTTACATTATTATAAAGTATAATAGAGATACTAATATTTAGAATTTAAGAATAAAAACTTGGGTTAGTTTGTTTGGTTTTAAAAAAGCTTATAATTAAAATATTTTAGGTAGAATTGTTGATTGAAAGTTTTCTAAATACAACATAAATTATTTCACACATATTTCTCCTCAAATAAAGTATAAAGTGTAATAGAGAAACTCAATTTTGTTTCGTTGTGTCAATATTTAGTTGTGTAAATAAAGTTAAAAACACCATTTTTATTTATTATGACATATTAATTAACATTTTTATGACTTAAAAAATATTAAGTAATTATACACTTTTTTTTATTTTTCACAATTTATTAATAATAAATTTAAATCAGGTTAACCAAAAAAATGATATTTTATCTATAAAATTGTTAGTTAAAAATTATTTATTTCTTAAAGTAATAAATTTAAATCAATTAACAAAACAATGCTATTTTATCTATAAATTGATAGTTAAAAATTATTTAATTACTTCTTAAAGTAATATTGTTATATATTAATAATTAATAGTAGCATTAATTGCCTTAAGGCAATTTTACTCTATAGTATTGATTCTTAAAGTAATGAATTTAAATCAGTTTAAAAAGGAATGCTATTTTATTTATAAACTTGATAGTTAAAAATATAATCCTTCCGTCTACTTTTATTTATCCATTTAGAAATATTAATTTATCCAATATTATCTATCCATTTAAAAAACTAAATAATGTTTATTAGTCCATTTTCATATTTATCTTCATATTTTATTATTTTCACTAAACTCAATAAATATATATTAATTAACTTTTATAATTTTTTAAATTAACTACTCTAGTCAATGTGAGATTAATGGAATGAGAGAAGGAAAAGAATGTGAAATTAATAAAAATAAAGAGAGAAAGAGAAAAAAATAGTAATTAAGTAAGATAAAGTGTAATTTAATCATGTTAAATCATATTTTTTATCATCTAATATATTTAATATTTTTTTTAATTTGTGTACATTAATCTTAACGTAAAAATAAATGTGGATGGAAAGAGTATTTAATTACTTCTTAAAGTAATATTATTATCATCAATTATATTAGTAATTTTTTTAATTTTTACTTATTTTGTGTACATTAATCTAAATCGTAAAGATATTTTTAATGGAAATAATCTCAACTATTAAATAAAAGTAGATCTAACGGTCTAAAATAAATATAAATGAAAAAGATTACACTAAAATAAATCGATCCTTTCTATATATATATATATATATATATATATATATATATATATATATATTTATTTATTTATTAATAATTGATAGTAGCATTAATTGCCTCAAAGCAATTTTGCAATATAGCCATTTTATCTATAAAATTAATAGTTAAAAGCATATTTAATTACTTCTTAGAGTAATATTATTATATATTAATAATTAATAATAGCATTAATTGTCTCAAGATAATTTTATTATATAGTATAGATAAATACTTTTGACGTTATCTATCTATCTATGTAAAGTAAAATTGCCTTAAGGCAATTATCACAATTAAAAGTGAATGCTACACTTACATAAAAATTACAAATTTGTAATAAATTATCATGATTGTAAGTAAATTTAAATTTAATTTATTGTCAGTATAAAATATTATATTATAAAAATCGAAGCACCATATTATTATAGTAATTAAAAGTTATATTTAAATAAAATTTTAATTATTTTTATTGTAAATAATAAAATTTAATGACACATGCAAAACTTAACTTTAATAAATTAAAATCAAATGTATTATAAGTTAATAGGTTGAATTGAATTTTTTAGTAAAGAATATAATTTGTCATCAATCATACAAGGCGGTACACCAACCAAAGCATTCGCCTACCTAACCCGCACGCTATTGAATCATTATCCCTATATATGTGTTCAGAATTGAGTTATAAGCAAGTGGTTCGGAGTAACTTGAGATATCATAATAGTATTTAAAATATTCATGTGTATTATTAGTTAAATTAATTAATTTATTGATGAGAAGGAATTTTTTCATAAAATATTTTATAAATATAAATATTAATTACATATTTAATAAATAAAAAATTAATTATAAAAAATAATAATTTTATAAATTCAAATATTAAATAATAATAATTAATTCAAATTAAATTATATTTTTTAAGACTTAAAATACTTATACAAATATCATAAAAATAATAAAAATATGTAATTTAATTCTAAATATTATTAATTTTATACACGATTTAATTTAAACATTTATATATTTTTTTGTAAATACACATCTCCTTCGTACCACTATCATTGCTGCAGTGCTACCGAAAATTTCATCTTCATCAATCAAATTAGGAATTAATCTGAAAGATATTGGCATCATTTGTAATAAGAGATAAATTTCAAATCTCATTATCACTATTATGATAAACAGTATAGACGAAATTAAAATCGCCGCTCGGATACACAAAATCCACCATCTGTTAACCATCACTATAGCTATGCTCCAGTCATCCAGTGCACAACTTTTACATATCACATCTCAAAAAGGTATAATATTCCTAGAATAATATATTATTGTATTGATTCAAATAATATTCCTAGAATAATCTATTGTATTTATTATTATAATAATATTCCTAGAATAATGTAGTGTAGCTCTGCGGTTCAATTCTCTCTGAGATGAATGGACAAATTTGTGATTTCTACTGGTGGTGACGCACATCCACCAACACCAGAATGTTGATCATGGTTTAGCCGTAACCATGTCTAAAAGATTTTCACAGAGCTCTTACGTGTCGCTACGTGTAATTACACCCCGCCAACCACAATCACCAAATAAGATTTTTCAATCTGTTGTAAGAGAGAAAAATGACAAAGAAATAAATAAAAAAAAGCAATTGATTTTTGTATTTAAAAATTATAAAACTCATTTTTTATTAATAAACTATAAAATAATTTTTTTAAATAAGACTAAATTTAGATAAAATTTCTTTTAAGTGTTTATTGTAATGCTCTTTAATTAAAATATAATATATATGTATAAATTTTTAATCACCTCATTTTCTTTTTTAAAATTTTCATAGTTATATATATATATATATATATATATATATATATATATATATATATATATATTTATATTTTTAAAAAATAATATTATAAGCATCAAAATAACTCTATCTAAATTTTATCCTTTTTTATGGTAGGTTAAATTTTGTCCCTTTAAAAATTCTCATACTCCGCTTTCTTTAATTTACTTTTTTAATGTCTCTAATAATGTAAAAAATAATAATATCATCACATAGATAAATAATAATAATAATAATAATAATAATAATAATGTGTAATTGATAATAATAAAAAAATAATATGTATATGATCTTGAATTCGATTAAAATTTATATGTAAAAATTATCGTAAGAAATATTTATGTTTAAGTTCGATCATATTATTTAAATTAATCTACTTATCAAATGAAAAGATATTCTAAAAAAAATAAATAATATATAACAACAAAATAATAAAGATATTTATAGAGTTAGTCCAATAAGTGTGTATTTAATCATATCAAATTTAAATTTAATTATTTATAAATTCAAATTTAGTTAAAAGTAAGTTTGTATTAAAAGAAATTTGTAATAATGTAATTTATATTTAAAAATTTTAATAAATAATATAAAAAATTCAACAAAATTTTTCTTTTAATTAAACCTAATGGAGAGGTTGTATCAAACATACGATAAAGAGAAACACTAAACATACGTTCAGAGTTCCAATAAAACATGATTGATCGAAATAAATCAAATATGTAGACAGATGTGATCTAAAAAAAAGTAATAAGCGGAGATAAAAAGAAAGAATGGAGCGAGTGAGTGACTATAGGCGAGGCAGATGAGAGTGAGACCGATTCTTAACCATGCACGTGTTAGTGAGACCGATTCTTAACCATACACGTAACACGTGCATGGTATTACTATATTATTATTTATTTTAATAATGATTTTTTTTTTTTTATTTTTGTGAAGAATGAAAAGAGAGAGACAGTTTATGTAATTGTGACGTACCGTAGAGAAATGGCATCTTAGGTCTCGATTCTGGGCATCTTATCAGAGATCCCAGCCTCATATGTCTCATCCTACACCCCCTTAAATCTTCACTCTCACCCCCTTATTCAATTCATCTCACACCACACAACACAATCGAAAATCCCAATACTACATACATAGAGAAAAAGAGAGAGAGAGAAAAAAAAAAAAATGAACGTCTTGGATTCCCCTCTTGAAGCTCTAGCCTTCAACTACTTGAGCTTCGGTTCCCTTACCCTCCTCAACAATTTATGGACCTGGCTCGCCCTCCTCACGGCCGCCCTCAGCTTCTGGAAGATTCGATCCGTGGGTTACCCAAAACCCAACCCCGAATCACAGACCATCGCCCGACCCGACCCGGTGACTGAAGTGTTGAAGCCGGATGCGGTAACTGTAACGGCGGTAACTGAGCGACCGCGGCAAGCGGTGGTTGTTAGTGACGGTGGCGCGGAGGACGTTGAGGGCGTGAGGAAAGGGAAGTTTACGGTGTATTACGAGGTGGAGGAGGAGGTGCAATGCAGATGCCGCGAGAGGGAGGGATTGTTAACGATGACGGTGACGGAGGAGTGGGAAGACAGAGAAGGGTGTGAAGAATCGGAGTGGTGGGAAAGGTGGGAGAGGTTGTTGAGGTTGAGGAATGGGATGAACGAAAAAGGGTGGTACACGAGCCAGGACTTGACGGAACTTAACGGCAACATTGTTAGATTATGGGATGGTGGGTTAAGGTTTGGGAGTAGTGGTACCTTCGCTAGGGAATCATGGTACAGCTCCTCCAGCTGTATTCATGTCTGGTAAGTAATATCAATAATAATGATAATATTAGCTTGTTAGATATAGGTTATGTTGTGTATCTTTTCTATTTGGATTAGACTCTCCTTCAAGACAAAGAGAGAGATTATTGAGATTTGAGAAATTGAGAATGTATATATGGTAATTTTGTAGTGGATTTGGATGATGAAATTATGAATTAAAGCTTCATCATCTTCATCATCAATGTCCCAAAGCAAGTTTTGCGTTACGTTTTTTGGTTTCTTTTCTCTTTCGTTGTCTTTTATCTCTTTTTGTTGGGATACTAGTGTGCATAATTTTTATTTATCAAGCGTCTTTAAATTAATTTCAATATTCCACTGCATACACAAAAAGGAGAGAATGGAGTTTGGGAAAGGGCACAAAATTAATGGAAGAGTGAGATGGGTGTGCCGTGCAGGTAAAATGCTCAACTCAAATGGACGAGAGACGTAAAAGAACGCACAAAAAGGCCATAATAGTACAAGTCGAGCGTTTAGCTGAGTTGGGGAAGTGCTCTTTATGAGTCATTATCATTTATGTTTCTGGCCACATGTCTGAACTTTAAAGTTTGAACTGCTCTGTGAAGTGTGAAGTGTGAAGTGTGAAGTGTGAAGTGTGAAGTGGACGGTGGTTAATTCCCATCTCCTATAAACGCAAGGTTATCCAAATATTACAAATTTAAAAGCTGAAGGTTACTGCTGGCGATGGGATTTCCACAGCATTAAGTTTGTGGTAAAGGAATACAATTTTGTTAGAGAAATGATTTATTTTTTTATTTAAATTTTTTAATTATTAAATAAACAAATATTAAATATTTTTATATTTTTAAAATATTAGATATATTTATATTTTTATTTAATATATTTTTATTTAATATTAAAATTATTAGATAGAAAGATATAATATTATTCTTTCTATAATATTCTCTAATCGCTCGGGAATATGCCAATATGTGCAATAATTACTCTTTACTGTTTCAGAATTTCTAATATTATTTTAGAGAAAAGAAAAAAATTACAACCCTAAAACGAACGTAATTGTCAAATAAGTTTGCCGTATATTTATACATGTGATATACTGATATATCTTAAGCGTTGCTAACATGAGTTTGGTGATTGTGGTCTGCTTGAAACTGTTCGCTGATTCATATATTGTGCGTGTTGAAAATAACATATACCTTTAGTTTATATAAAGTGGGTATGGTATGGTTTCTTTTTATGTTTTTCAGATGTAGATAATTAAGAAAAACTTTTTTAAAGTGAATTAATAATGATATATTTATTATTATTTAATTTAAAATGTATTTTTATATTAATTTACTAAAATTTAATATAAATATATTCTTCTACTTTAAAAACAAATTTATTTTAAATTAGTCTTATCGAACTAATTAGCGGCGGAATCAGAAGAAACAGTTGGGGAGAAACATTGTTTTTCAAAAATATTACGTGTGGCGGAATCAGAAGAAAATTTAGTTTAAAAATTTTTGTTTTAAAATTGTTTCCAAAATAAATTTCTTACTTTTCTTTCACGTACGCTTTGCATCAAAACTCAGTTGAAACAAACTGAAATTAATCCTTTACAAACTTACTTTTGGTGATTCAACTACTATCCAAACATGCTTTAATCCTTTTTCCCTTAGCTTGCCCCGATAAACATTGGTCCACCCTGTGGACAATTTCGAAAATGCTGAATTTTTTTTTGTTCTTAATATTTTTTATTAAATATTAAAAAAATTATTAAAAAAAATTAAATCATCTTAATAATCTTTTAAATTATTAGATAAAAACATATTAAATATTTGTTATGTTTACAAGATGTTAAATATAAGTATTTTTTTATTTAATATTCTCTTATTAAATATTACGAAAATTATTAAGAAAATATTTTAAAAGTATATAGCAACACACAAAAAAAAATCTTTATAACTAATTCTCTTAATAATCTTTTTAATTATTAGATAAATAAAATATTGAATATTTTTATGTTTAAAAATGTTGAATGCATTTATTTTTTATTTAATATTTTCTTTATTACTCTCCTAATCCATTTTAAGTGTTACTATGATGCAATACACGAGAATTAAAAAATTTAAAATAAGCCTTAATTGTGAGAATTTTTTTTACTAAACTACCCTTATTTATTTCAATTAATTACTTTATTTTACCACATTTATCCAATTTTCATAAGTAGTTGATACTTTTAAAGTATAAGGGAAGAGATGAAAAAATAATAGTTAATGTTTTATTGGCATATGAAAATGTTACTTAATATACTAATTTTTTTTTTATCAAAATGACATTTAAAATAAACTAGAGAGAATAAATATTAGGAGGATTATCAAGAAAATATAATAAAACTCATAATGGTCATCATAATATACTAAACAATCTTAATCCCAAAACAATAATTTGATAAACGCAAAATCAATTCTCCTCATTATTGTACCCATTTGCATGAAATATGTATACTAGAGGTTTTTAAAAGAATTTAATTTTAATATATTGTGTAAAAAGGTCATATATTATTATTTATAATATATTATTATTTAATAATATATTGTTATATTATTTAATAACTTTCACATTTTATATAATTGTTAATATAATTAAATTTATTAAAAATATTAATAAAAAATTAAATAATAATATAAAAAAATTTATACTAATACATAGGGAAGATAAAATTACATGTACCTACAGGAATTACTCACACGATGGGACGGAAGATGTGTACATGTTTAATAAATGGACGGATGGCGTGATTATAAGACGGGATTATAAGATTTCACATCATCTGTACTTCACAAACTTGTTAAGTAATTTTTTTATTTAATATATATAACATATTATGATTTTTTTCTTTTTAACTTTGAGATAAGATGAAAATATTTATATTTTTATTATTTTAAAATAAATTTTTTATTGAATGAGTCTATAATAATAAAACTTGTTAAAAATATATATATATATATATATATATATATTATTTATGTAATAGTTATTTATGTAAATGATTATTACAAAATATAATTGAATTTAGTTTGTTATTTATAATATCCTTTTAATTTTGTAAGAATCTTAAATTATTGAATAAAAGTTTATAGTATGATGTGTTAAAATTTATTTTATTTATGTTTTATTTGTAATTTTTAAAATTTTATTTTAAATTATTAACTACCCGCGAATACGCATGAATATTTTGTATATCCGTAAAGATCATAAATAAATACACATGACGAGGGGGGGGGGGGGGGGTTGGAGTGGAAGTGGAAAGCCCGCCCACCCCGCTCCACCCCATTGTCATCCCTACTAATACTATATTATAATATAATTAAAGTATTTTCAAAATCATATATCTTTTTGGAATTTTACTAAAAAGTGTTCTTAAGGTATATATATTGAAATCAATGTGTGTTGATTCGAGTGAAATTGATTGAAATTCTTTAAATATATGGTATTGAATTCGATATTAGAATTCATATATATGAAAATAACGTTAGAAGAGATTATCACTTAAGTATTTAATTATATTATGAGAAATTAATATCTTATTTATCGAGTTATTTTTAAAAAAAGATACATGTTAAAAAATTAACAATAATTTTTTAAAATAAATAGAGATGTGCTTAATGCGTTAAATATTTAAAAAGTTTTATTTTTCATTTAAAATTTTATATATTTGATTATTTAAGAATTGCTTGTTAGCAAAACCGCTCCTTTATCTCTTCAGTATTGCAAGTGGAACCCGGATGATACGGATTTTCCGAAGTCTAAGTTGTGGTCTAAATTATTGTGCCAAAAAATATGAAATCATTAAAATAATCCAAATAAATAAATGATAAAAATAAGCAGAGAATCTTCGGGAGCTCAAAACAAGCAAAAGACAAATCCCACGAATCAAATTATCAATTAATAACAATAATATGAATAATTTAAAAAAATACTAGAAACACATTACTTTTAAAGATGTGTCTTTTATATATGTTTACATAACATAATTAATTAAGTATAGGTATACTAAAAAAATAAGATAAGTTTAAATATAATTAAATAATAAAAATTTTAGAAATATAAAATAATGTAAGTGTAACTATATATAAATAATATTATTAAATAATTTATTATGCAATAAGAAAAGTTTTGTCAAATATTTTTAAATTTAACTCTTATATTTTTATATTAAATAATTTATATTTTTTATATTTTATTTAATATTATTTATTATACATATATTTTTTATTTTTTTTCATTTAATTATATTTATTAAAAATAATATAAATAATATTTACATTTTTTTAAAAGTATAAAATAATTATTTTTTTTTAGATGGCTAATCAAGTCGTCTACATTTGGTGTGAGACAACCAGGACTCGTTTATATATATATATATATATATATATATATATTTTCATTTGTCTGCAGTTCGATACGAGGCATTTATGATATTAAGATTAATTATGGTTAGGCTAGGCTGTGATGGCACTAGCCTACAACATACACCAGAAGGAATGTGCTAAATTCTTTCTCTATCACTTGCGCTTTAATCGGCAGCTCATGTCTGCCTCAAGGTTCGTCCTAAGACCAAGCTGTTTTGTTTTTTGTTTTTAAATCTTAGTGTCACAATTAAAAGTATATATAAATCTTTTTCTGTGAAATGACCCATTATTATTTGTGCATGGTACTTAGTCCTGCACAAAATCATTTATATATTTCTGTCTTGTTAGATAGCATTGTCATGCTTTTAAAGAAATTAAATAGAATATCCAAATCCAATTATTGGTATTATTATTTATGTTATTTACACTTTTTCTTTTTACAATTTTAAAAATCCTATACCTAAATTTATTAATTTGTACATAGAAAAATGTCATTTCTCTTATTATATGTGAGGTGGTTCACAGGTGTTGATGATGATGTAACAACTCTCTTATTTTTTGTGTCTGATAAACTTAGAAAAGCACTTCGATCCACTAGACTTTATACCAGGTACATTATTAGAATATTCCTCCTTCCTGATACGCTGAACGAGAATGATGGCTAATCGATGGTGACGGGAGGTGATCTATTGAGGTTGTAAATTAAGCTGGACTACTTCTTCCACTATCATAATTAAATTTCATATGACAATGACTGCTGGCTAAATTTGAATCTGATTTCTGATCGTTCTTCGTTGATAGATTATCTGTTCTAAATTTAAATTTTTTTATGTTAATTTTTTTTCAAGTAATTAAATAAAAGAAAAATATAAATATAAATATTATAAAAAAATTTCATAAATTATAATTAAATTTTATTAATAAATATTTTTATATTTATTTTTCTTCTCTACTTGATCATATAAAAAAAAAAGAAAATTAAAATCTCTATAAATCTTTACAGATGCTTGTCACATATTCTAATCAAAGGGTAGGATAATTTCTCCTCTCCTATAAACTTATTTCTTCCAAACAAAAATAATAAAATTCATATATAATACACTTTCACTAGCATATTCTTTCTATACTGGGAGGAAAAGTCACATTTTAAGTTTATCCCTTATCCTACCACCAACTGCGTCTTGGACTTGGATAGCAAAGACAGTTATTAAAAGGAGAAATGACATATATCTTATCCCACATCTTTTAATCTGATCAAGTGGAGAGGACTAGGTAAAGTTTGCTTATTTGTTTCTTCTCTTCATTATTGATCTTCATCGTTGATCACATTAGAGTTTTTCTGCCGATAAAGTTACCAAAGTGGAATGACGTTGGAGTTTTTTTTTTCCATCAGTAAAGCCATCAAATTATTGACTCAGTTAAATCGGTGATGTCGAAAATGGACATTATGGTGTTGGCATATGGTGTTTGTCATTGTAAGGCTCTAAAATATAACATGTAAATCTTTTGAAAAAAGGCCAATTGAACATGAATACAAGTCAGGGCCAAAGAATTTATTATATAAACGAAGTATTTATAAGGATGACAAAAAAGATAATAATAAGATAAAATAAGCCTAATTAAAGATGACATGACATTGGCAAAATACTTATTTCTACTAAATTCTAAAATAAGATAACATTGTTCACCTCTACTCTTTCACAGGAGAAGAAAAACCAAAAGATAAAAAGAGTATTGTTACCAACATAGCATTGGTTCAAATAATAATGAGTTTGAACACTTTAAGTATGTAATCAGAAGTTCAATTTCTGACTCATGTGTAAGAAAAAAATAGTTAAGGTTAAGTTTCTAGTGGTCAACTACCCACATACTTACAACATCATATCCTAGGAAGGTCGTCCTTGAATGATTTCAGAGCATGAAGTTGTAGTACGATCAATGGTGAGAACAGATCAAGCTGTAGCATAAAGCTGCTATAATGCCAACTTGGACTTGCCATAGTCAACATCTCACCCCAGACAATGTGTCCCGCCTCCTTAGGAGAAAGACTCCCAACTCGTGATGATGACTGAGCTCGATGTTTGAGTGATGTAAAGGAGAAAATGTCATAACCTGATGGCTAGTTGATCGCTCAACTTGAACCAAGGCCCAATCAAGTCACTATGATCAGAGCAGGCCTTTCTGAGGTAGAACAAAGCATATTGGCTGAGTTTTCGTCTCTTTGCATGTATAGCGACCGATATACTCGACCTTGATCCTAAATCATTTGACATCGATAGTCAATTTCCCCCAATGCCAAATCAGTGTCACAAAGGAAGAGAAAAATGGGACTTGAGTGCCAAAGGGCCATTGAAGAACAGGTGAAGGAGCTCCTTAGTGCGGGATTTATCAAGGAAGTATCCTACACCACTTAGCTATCAAACATGGTTTTGGTGAAGAAGGCTTCTAGGAAGTGGCGAATGTGTGTGAACTGCACAAATCTTAATAAATCCTTCCATACACCTCTACAATATCATTATGAAGACCCCAACCACAAGAGATCATGTTAGTGACCTCGAAGAAGTTTTTGGGCAACTAAGGAAACACAATGTGAGGTTGAACTTGGAGAAATGTACATTTGGGGTTCATATTGGAAAGTTTTTGGTGTTCATGCTGACACAACGAGAAATTGAAGCTAACCCAGATAAGTGTCAAGTAATAATTAACATGTAGAACTCCAACACTATAAAGGAGATTTAACAGTTCATGGCATAAATAATAACATTGATAAGTTTCATCTCCAAATCAGCTCAAAGGGCATTATTCTTTTTCAAGCTCTAAAAGAAGGGAAAGGACTTTGAGTGGACTTCAGAATATGAAGAAGCTTCCAAAGCTTAAAGCTTGCACTCTCCACACCTCCCATCTTGACCAGAATAGAGGACGGGGAAGCCCTCTACCTCTACCTTTCAATTAACAAAGAAGCAGTTAGCGTGGTCCTTATTAGAGAGACGAAGGAAAGACAAAAGCCCATCTATTTTGTCAATAAAGTCCTGCAAAGACCATGAACTCTACCACTAGAGAATTGAGAAGTTAGCCTTCATACTACTTGTTTCAACAAGTAGGTTTGCCATCCCATGGTCGTGAGAATAGATCAGCCAACTAGGCAAGTGTTGCATCGACCTAAATTTGCAAGAAGAATGATTGTGTGATCTGTGGATTATTATGATTTCAGATTTGGATATGCGCCCCGCCAAGCCATCAAGGCACAAGCTCTATTTGATTTCCTAGCAGAATTCACCCATTGTTTGCCCTCTGACCATGAGATTGAGTGGACTATATTTATGGATGAAGCATCCCAAAAGACAACGTGGCTAGCATCATTTTGGAAAATGAGAATAGTGTGATAATGGAATAGTCCCTGAAGTACAAATTCTCTACTTCAGACAACCAAGTAGAATATGAAGCAATGATTGTTGGACTCCTCATGGCAAAGGACCTCAGTCCTCAGAGCCACCAAAATGAGACTTTGTAGTGATTCTCAACTAGTAACCTTCCAAATCTTAGGAGAATACCATGCCAAAGACCCCTGATTACAAAAATACTTAGTGAAAGTGAAGCAACTCATAAAACAGTTCTTTGAGATGAAGATAAATCATATTCCCTGAGAGCAGAACTCCAAGACGGACATCTTGACTAAACTAACTAGTATGAAAAGCCCCAAAAGTAATAGGTATGTGATCCAAGAAACGCTACTCACTCCCAGCATAGTTGATACTGAGATGGTGAAGGCAATAGATGAGAAGGACAATTGGGTCAAGCCCATAGCGGCTTACCTTCGAGATGGAGAGCTCCATTCGGACCAAACAAAAGTCAAGAAGATTGTTAGCATGATAACAAGGTACATACTTATAGATGGTAAGCTTTACCACAAAGGCTTTTCTATCCCGCTGCTAAAGTGTCTCACCCTAGATGAAGCATAGTACATCCTTGTTGAAATCCATGAGAGATACTATAGCCAACATTTAGAGGGAAAATCCTTTACAAGGAAAGTCCTACGAATATGACATTTTTGGCCTACCTTGTCAGTCGATGCCATGACCTATGTCCAAAGTCGTGACAAGTGCTAGAGGTTTTTCGATATCCAAATGGCACCATCTGAAGAGCTTTCCACTATTTCTATCTCATGGCCCTTTTGCAGATGGGGATTAGACTTATTAGGACCTTTTCCTTTGGCACCTAGCCAACTGAAGTACTTAGTAGTAATCGTAGATTATTTTATGAAATGAATTGAAATGGAGACCTTAGTAACCATTTTAGTGGACCAGGCCAAGAAGTTTCTAAAGAAAAACATTATTTACATGTTTAGGATCCTTGAGTTCATTGTCACAGACAATGGGACCCAGTTCGCAGACAAGAAGTTCAAAGAAATATGTTTCGACCTCCTAATCAAACAACATTTCACCTCAGTTAAACACCTACTAGCCAACGGATAGACTGAAGTCGCCAATAGAGTGATTATCTGAGGATTGAAGAGAAGACTCGAGGACACCAAGGGTGAATGGGTTGAACAATTAATGTAACGCATCGACGAAAGACTATAATAAGAAAGTAGTGAGCATCTATAAAATTAGAAAGTGAGTGTTAAGTCATAACAAAGGCTTGTTGGCCTTGAATAGGCCCATTGACTTATTTTAAGGCTTAGGGCTGTTAGCCTATATAAAGGCATGTTGACCTATTTAAATGTAGGTTTGTTAGGCTATGTAAAGGCATGTTGACCTATTTAAAAGTAGGTTTGTTAGTCTATGTAAAAACTTATTGACTTATTTAAAGGTAGGTCTGTTAGCCTATTTAAAAGTCTTATTGTAAAGTAAGCCTTTAAATAGGCTTTTAGGCCAGGCCAGACTTTTAAAAAGGTCAGGCCAAACCTTAAAAATCAGCCTATTACAGGTTCACAGATCAGGCTCAGGCCTTATAATTGGGATATAGGTCAGACCTGTTTAAGCCAAAGTCTACCTGGCCTGTTTACACCCCTACCTCCAGCTAGGGGTGTCCGTTGGGTGGGTTGGGTGGGTTCAGTAGCGTTTTTGGACCTGACCCGCTCACTAGAGTAATTGGTTGGGTTGAGGAAATTTTTTTGCTCAACCTGACTTATCCCGACCCGCTCAAGAGTAAGTTGTGTTAAGTCGAACCTATAGGTCTGACATTTTTTTTTAAAAAAAATTTCTTGAAAAAAAAGTCAAAATACAAAATCTAATAGTATGTTTGGAAACCAGTTACAAAATCCGTTTGAGCTTCAACGTACTTTTCAATTCTTGAACGAAGCAAACTTTTTGTTTGGCTATTTGTGAAATTTTACTGTTTCAACACACTTTTAACATCAAACGTACGTTTGATCAAAAGCATGAATTTTATCAGTTGGAGTTTATTTTTCACTATCATTCATTTTGTCAAACTCACTTTTGAAACAAAAGTTCCCAAACATAAATCATGTTACAGCAAACTCACTTTTACCTAAACTTAAGTTTGCAAACACACTTTCAACTAAACTTAAGTTTACCAACTGTAATCCAAACATACACTAAGAAATTAACACCATAAGTCTCAATCTCAAACATAATAGGTCTCAATATAACAAATTAACATCATAAGTCTCAACCGACCTTACTCAAATATAATAAGTCTCAATCTCAAATAAACTAAACACCATAAGTCAATAAGTGTATAATAAATTAATAACTAACAAGTCTTACTAAGTCTAGAATAAACTAAACAAAACTAGTCATAACTCAATCAATAGATTAGTCTAATCAATCAAAGTCAGTGTCATCATGCATGTCATATGTATTGAAATAATCACTAACTTCACTATCTATTTTTATCATATACTTTTTTTTATCATCTAAATGATTTTTTACAAAAAAAAAAAGTGAGTGGGTCGGGTTTGGGTGGGTTAAACGTGTTACAACCCACTACTTGACCCACACACTACGGGTTGAAGCATTTTTCAACCCAACCCAACTTGTATTTTATGAGCTGGGTTGGGTCGAAACCCGCGAGTTCGCAGGTTGACTTGACCCACCGGACACCCTTACCTCCAACTTGATGAAGTACTACAGCTAAATGTTTATCTCATATTTGTATAGAAGTTATAATGAAGCCATATTAACAAAATCAATGAATGAAAATTTTATTCATAGATACAACTTCTGTTCTTAATTTAGAGCTATGTCTAGTACTTTCTGTCTTAAAGTTCCTACACGCACAGAAGCGCTAAAGGGACATTATATCCCTAAAACATAAAATAAAAGTTAAATATGGGATATTGGATCCCAACCTAAGCTAAGAGCAAAAAAGTCAAGTATAAGACTATAAATCTTAACTTTGGCTAATACGTAAAGTAAAATAAAAGCAAAGTATGGGATCTTGAATCCCAACTTAAGCTAAAAGCGTTAAAACCAACTATAGAACCACATATCCCAACTTAAGCTAAAAGTGTAAAAGCCAAATATGAGATGATAGATTCCAACTTAGGCTCACGTCGAAAGTAAAATAAAATCTAAATATATGATTTTGAATCCCAACCTAAGCTAAAAGCGTAAAAGCCTAGTATAGGACAACGAATCCCAACTTAGGTTAAACGAAAAAGGCATTGAACCCCAAAAATGTAGAACGAAAGGTAATAAAACAATAAAAGTGAAAGAAGTTGAGGTAATACAAATACAAGAAAACATTGAGCCTGAAATAGAGGGGTGCAAATTGTCTTTACAATAATAAAAAGGCCTAACAAGAGCCAAGAAATAAAGGAGAGCAAAAAAAAGGAAAATAACAGCTAAGCAATGAGGACCTCTAGAGTAGCATTGGCATAGGCATCAACATCGGTACAATCCTTACCCTACTCGTCGTTTTCGTCCTCCTCTATAAGCACATTGGCGATCTGGCCATCCATTACCATTATCATGTGTTCAGTTCCCTCAAAGTTGGTGATGTTTGGGTAGAGAATAGAGACCTGAGCCAAAGTATCCTAAAAGGACTATAAGGTCGCGTCATGCCATCCATCGGACAATTCAATCCTTTTAATAGCCCATGCCTTCTTTTCGGCCTCTGATGAACTTTTAAAAATTCATATTTTTACGGTTCAAATTTTGAGTTTTCATTCTCTTTTAATCTTATTGAATTTTGTTCTCAAATTTTCTCAAGTTTTATTATTTTAAATTTTGTTGTTATTATTTTATTTTTATTTGTTTTTGTTAGGTAATTACTCATGGAAAAAGACAGGACGCTTGAATGAGGAAGAAAAGCTGAAAAAAGCACTCTGGTGGTCCAGTGCCCAAAAGCCAACGCTTAAATGCTGGTATGGCAGAAACAAGGAAATCTTTATGGTGTCCCAGCGCTTGCTCAAGCGCGCAGAGCGTATAGAGTCACGTTTTTCCAAGAAAGCCCAGCACTCAGGCACTGGACGCGTAAGCTGACACGTTATTTTAATTATAAATAAGAAAATTACGCCAAATTGAACACATTCTTACACACTTGGACAGAACGTAACAGCCATCAAGAGGCACAAACCCTAAAGTGGTGTGGGCGCAATTAGGCTTGAAGATTAGGAATTTTCTTCAACATTTCCACCTTACTACAATAGAGTTTGTCATATTCTTCCTTTTGTATTCTTCTTTTTCTATGTGTAACTAAACCTCTTTTGTTAGGAGGATGATGAATCTTAATACTTTGATGATGTAACTTCTTTTATGAGTTTAATTTATGTTTTTATTTCATGATTTACGTGTTTATATCTATTCTTAATGTTTTTCTAAACCTAATCAATTTGGGAATGATCTTTTGGGCTAATGTATAATTTGAGAAAATTTGCATGAACCTAGAACATATGATAAATATCATAATTTCTACAATAACTAGGAATAGACGTTGTGAGTTATGTGGTCTTTCTTTTAATTCCCTCATTTTTTATAATGTCTTTCTATTTGAGGTTAGACTAAGGGATTAATTAATTCCAACTAGTGTAAGAGGATTAATATACCAAGGTATTAAATATTAATTAATTTTGAAAATTGACCATAAATCATTGAAATAGAACATAATTAAATGAATATTTGAAAGTGCATTTAAAGAGTTCAAGTGAAGTCTGAACCCTAACACTTTAATACCATTGTTTTTCTCTCCTTTGATTAATTATTTTGCTTTATATTTCTTTTTAATTAAATTTGCAAACAACTTTATTTCTTTGTTAGCTTAAATAGTGTCACTTTTAGCAAATTTAGTAATTAATAACTTAATCTTCATGGGACGATACTCTTACTCACTTTTTATTACTTTTGTGATTCAGTGCACTTGCTAATTATCATAACAAGTTTTTAGCATCGTTGTTGGGAATCGAACCCGGGTCACCTGTATCACAGGCGAAAATACTCACCACTATACTTAGCATTGGCATTGGCATCAGTGTTGGTGCCATCCTTACCCTACTTGTCATTTTCGTCCTCCTCTATAAGCACATTGGTGATCTAGCCATCCATTACCATTATCATGTGGTCAATTCCTTCAAAGTCGATGATGTTTGGGTAGAGAATAAAGACCTGAGCCAAAGCATCCTAAAAGGACTCTAATGTCGTGTTATGTCATCCATCGGACAATTCAATCCTTTCAATAACCCATGCCTTCCTTTCGGCCTCCAACGTTTTCTCGAGCTCTACTATTCGGAGGCCTGAAATGCACTCTCCTTGTCTAGGGCTAAGGCTTTCTTCTTCCATTTCTTCGAATCTTGGGCCTTAGCCTCAAAATCCTTGGCCTTAGCCTCGTAGTCCTTATCTTTAGTCTTCCAGCTCTGTGCCCGTGCTCTAACCTCCGAAGCTTTTTGCCAAGCCATTCTTAGCTCATCATGGGCCATGGTCAGGCTCTTCTCTAGCTCCCCATTCTCTTTTTCCCACGTCGAGCTCTTCTCTTAAAGCTATTTAAGATCAGATTGTAGCACAACCATCGTCACCTACTTAGTATCCAAGACAGATGTCTTCAAATATCAGATGATACTGGCCACCAGTAAATTAGCCTTCTCAGCCTTCAAAAAAAGCTCGACAAATACTAGTCGAAAATTGCGACATCGACTAGGGTCCTAAAAAACATGTCTACATGGCCCCATATGTCATACCTTATGCTCTAGATTGAAGCCGAAGAAGCTATGGAACCCTCTGTCAAGTCAATATGGGCACCCCCCAACTAAGGTCTCCACCACGACCTCCATGACGATAGTAGCAAGACTGTCCTCTGTAGTAGCAACCTTCTTCAAGTGGCTCTCACCTTTTTATTTGAATGCCTTGCACTTTCGAGTAAGAGACTAAGGGGGGCCTAGATGGCCCCAAGCTCATCTCGTTAGACCCCGCATCTTGCTGGCCACTCATGATGTCATGGATGTTAGAATCCGTGTGCATAGCCTCAGAGGAAGTGGCAATGGCGACATTTTTCTTCAAATACTTCTTCAGCCTCTGAAGATTGTTCGGTGGCACCATGCTCTCTGCAAATGAAATAAATTGTGGTCAAAGTACAGTAATATCAAAATAGAGGAAAACACAAATACCAAAGGGAAAATATAAAAATGCTAAAACATAGATCTCAAGCTAGCTCTACCATGGACTACGAGTTTACCTAAAGTGGCCTTCACCTCAGTGTCATCCCCATTTATCAACTGGGAACACCTAAGATTTCCAGTTTTTTCACCTCAATGAGGAGGTAGACTATTTCTTTTTCGATCTCCGAAAACCTTTCTCACTTGACATCCAATTGATTATTCTTCTTAAACTTCTTATTCTAGTAGTGGTTACTCTTAGTCTCCTTCTCCATGATCAAATAGAAGGGCAAATGGCTAGGTGTATTATTCACCTTGAAAAAGGTGTCCTTAAAATCCTTGTAAGACTTAAAAAAGATTAAAGCATTTATGCCCTACATGATTTATGATCGTAATTCACCTCAGGTCCCTGCTAGCGCTAGTCAAGCCCAATACAAAGAACATAAAGAAGAATGCATCCACGGATGGTGGTATCCAAAAATAATGTAGACTATCTCAAACAAGTAGGTTAAAGTCGAACTGTTAGGGTGTAGTTGCAAAGGGGCTGCCTCCATCCTCATCAATACCCCCATTTGGAACTCCGTGAACATAAGTTGCATTCTAAGCCAGGTAAAGAATGTTATATGAACATAAAATGTGATCCCGAATTCCTCATGCTAAAGATTTTGCCATACTTGCTACATGGATCATAGAAGTAAAGGTTTATTATGCTTCTGCCCTCTGATAGCTTCTTGTATTGTTAGAGGTCATTCAAATCCTGCCAAGTTCGGACAATGGGCACAATTCCCAATGGCTTGTAGTCTATCAAAGAGTAGAGGTCCTTGTCTAATGTCAGAAGGAGTTCTTTTAATCGTTTCTTGAGTTTTAGCTTCTTCAGCCCTATGGATACAGAGTTCGGAACAGGAACAGAACCTATAAAGGCACTTGAGTTCTCAAAACCATTGCTTATGGGCCCTAGATATCCCTCCACCTCCTTTCTAATCTCAGAGATCATATGATACCCAGGAAGGATATATTCAAGCCTATCAGTTTTGAAACACATGTTGCCTGAAGCACGAAACTCATTAGTCTCAGGCGTTCTTTGTACCTCTTAGGTAAAAAAAACCCTTGGGGCCTTCCCCTACTGTGAGTTACACGGCGGTGGTAGGGGTTGTTCCATAACCTCCAATAAAGACCTTTTTTTTTTCCATCACCCTCTATTTTCCTAATCTTAACCATATTAATATAGAAAATAGAAACAAAAAAAGGAAAAAAAAAAGGTACATTCGAAGGATTGATGGGGAAAGTTGAGGCTATTGGAGTGAAAACACCATTGGGACTCACTGAAGAATGGAATGCTTACTGGTAAACCGCCTAGAAACAATAGAAAATGGAAACCCACAAAAAAAAAAAGAATAAAGGGACTAAGTGTGAAGGGAGAAGAAAATGGGAAACTATTTTCTTCTCCTTTTATTTATAGGGGAACTTAGTACCAATGCCACCTATGCTTGGGAACAGTTTCGTCCAAATGCCATAAATTCAAAATCATTACCAGGCACGAATACCAGGCGATGGCCATGTAGGGACGCTTCCCTAGTGGGGATGTGGCAAAAAGCTACTGGTTCGCAAATGAAAAGATATCAGTGCAGTAAAGGAAATGCCCCACGCAAGCCAAATGTCACAGTTCTATGGACCACGAGCCGCTCTAATACGAAACACAACCCAACCACCCAAAAGCCTAACTCACTCGACATCCGTCATCCAATCAACAAGACAACAAACCCATCAACAAAATCATTTTTGAGATCGCAACCACGACAGACCCTTCATTGTCTATATAACCCCCTCAAAGCACTGGAAAATCACGAGTTTCATGGTCAAGAACTAAATGCAACTAGCCACAGAACCCCTTAAATGTGCGGTGGAGCCATGTCATTAAGTACGACCCAAAGTACCAGCCTCGATGCAACTCGGCATTATGATAGCCATCAAAGAACCAAGCTGGGGGCAATAATCCAAACTGGAGTTTAGGCCTAATAAGGCCAAGCCCAGTAGCCTTCTTGGATTGGACATCCAATCATTAGGAGATGTTGTCATTCTTGTACAAGAAAGGGAATATTCCTCCCCAAATGTCAATCATTGGCCAACACACCATATGAAGAAAGTTCTAGGAAACTTTCCCCAAGATATTTACTAAGCACCTAGAAGGATCAACTTGTCCCTAAGCCCTACTTGGTCTCCAATATACTCTTCACTATAAATAGCTTCAGTAACCTCAAGGATAAAGATCTTCATCCCTTACTCTCAACCTCTTTGCGCCCTTACTTACTTGATCGTTAGAGTGTCTTGTAAGTGCTCAACTCCTTTCTCCAACGCAATCAGGAGGCTACAAGAATGAGTTTGGATCTGTTCAAAGAGGATTCAACCAACCTTCCATGTCAGTACAAATCAATATCCAAACATAAGTAAATTTTCTCATTAATAGTTTTCTTAAAAATTGATTATACACATAATTGAATTTTAACATAAATATTACACTATAACAAGTTATCATAATTATAAATGAATTTAAATTTATTTTAACGTCAATATAAATTTAATTTACCGAGGGCAGAGCAAGGAGGAGGAGAGAATTCTTTGAAACTTGAGATTGTTTGTCAAGAAACCCTCCTTTGCTAAGAACCACATGAAAAAAGGATTTTTTGTGGTGCAAGCCACATCTAAATCAGTCTCCAAGGGTTGGCGAAAGATCAATCCATCAACTTAAAAGATCAATCCGTGGGTCAAGTTAGCATTGTCGTCAACTTTACTTTGTTTGAGTTTTCGAAAATGATGATGTAGCATGTTATGTTCCATATAGGCATCAAATTGCTCCTCGAAAGATTCTTGTGCCATCATTCGTCTCCGAAATTTCTTAAATTTTCCCCATTTCCTCTATTCTTCATCACTTCTGTCTTTTTCATCTCCATTTAACTGAAAATATGTTATGACAATGCTCCACATTGTAAGCTGAAACAAGGGCAACGATATTGAGGCAGAGAAATAAGTACATGAACAAAGGCATTGAGGAAGAGACACGAAGCATCATCACTTGAATTTATTGCATTAGCAATGAGAGTGTACAAAGCTGCACTTACACCATTGAAACTTATACTTAAACATAATGCAAGTGAACTAGCAAATGGTGTTGAACCAGTAGATGCTACACCTAGCAACCAAGCATAGAAAAAAACCTGTCTAATGTATACCAATATTGATGCAGAGCCCTCAAGAAAGAGCATGCCCATTTCCATGCCTTCTGAATCAATCAAGTGTCCCCTGTCCCTACTGCTACTACTCTTCCTTAAAGGCAAACTGACAAGGAAGGAGAAAGAAGCAGAGTTTGCACCCTTGGGGTGTAGGAGTCTGTAAGAGTTTCAAGGTATGGTTTCTCTATGCCCGGTGATTCGGTGAAGTAGGTTTGTTGGGCATTGGATGGGTAATGTTGTACGGTAGCTTCATGGGCATTTGGTGCAAGGAGTGAGTGGAAGTGGTGGTTTAGAGGTGGGTTTTATGGTTGGGTGAATAGATCGAAAACAAGGGCTGGTTGCAGGTTCTCTATGGCAGTGACACTTGGGGGGCTTTGAACATGGTGGTGTGGTGAGTGAATATGGGTTTCATGATGGGATAGGATCTGAATTATTTTTTGGATTGCAACGGCAGTTTGTGGTGCATCACGGCATATGTGAGTGCATAGGCTACTGTGTATGAGTGTATGGTGTCTTTGGGTTGCAATTGTGGGGGGCTTTAATGGATGCATGGGGTTAAGTGTGTGGTTGTTTGATTGATGAAGTATATAATGGCTTTTACTCTTGGTGGAGGTTGATGGAGCCACGACATTGAGGCTCTAAATAAGTGTTAGTTGAAGTACCAAATTGCTTTCGATTTGACTTGGGTGGATGTTACTTGATGACTTATGAATAACATGCAGAAAGAAGAAACAGAACCAGCACAATAGTGACACATGTTGATAAAACAATGCTAATTGAAATTAAATTATGGAAACATAAACAATGGCAGAGGATGAATGATAGGTTAAACCCTTTCAAAGGGGTCATGTGCAGCTCATATGATCACATTCCGTTAGCTTTAACCAAAAAAAATCCACAATAAGGATCTAATTGTGGCATGAAGATTAAGCCAACAAGGGGGGAATGGGGATGAAGACAAGGGAAATGAAGAACAGATTAAATAGGGGAAATTTGAAAATTTTGAGATTTTGAGAATTTCATGGACAAATATGATGGCATGCAAATCTTTTAGAGACTAATTTGGTGCTTATATGAAACATAACATGCCACATGGGTATTGACAGCTGCTAGTTTTAGGTAATTAACGTACTATATCATCTTCTACGTAAATTAATTAAACATAGCAAAGTTATCCGTGGAACAAACTTGACAAATGGATTAATCTTTCAAGCTTTACGGTGTTAATTTTAATCTTTTAAGGACTAATAATATAATAAATCTCAAATCTTTCAAGACCAATTTAGTGATTTACTCTAATATTTACGTTAAAGCAACTTCAGTTCGGACGCATAACCATTTATAAGAGCAAAGATATTAGGAATCAAGTTGTGTCCTTGCGACATACATAAATTCGTTGCTTGTAATTTCATATAATTTAGGCATGAAAGGAACTATGACTCTATCAATAATGGGTGACCTTAACCTAACTTCCATTGATCTAGCTAGCCAAATTAGCAATATTTGTGTATCGGGCTTCAATCATCAACAAACAGTATTTATGATTTAAGGGGGTCCTTACTCAACTAATTTGACCATTAGATGGATCTTCTAGATTTTAAAAACTAAATATGATTAGCTTGATCGATCCTTGAATTGTAAAAATAATAATAGGAGTGTTTTTTTGGTTTCATTATAAGAAACTAGACAATACCTATTGGACAAGGAAATTCTTTTTTTTTTTTTTTGTCTGAATTGGACGTGGAAATTCGAAGTTACGTCTTTGACCTGTGGATAGGAGACCACATTCTAATACCGTAGGTCCATTGTAAATGATGATGCGGACCCATCTTGTGTTGGGCCATGCGCAATACTATTATGTACATGCTGAAATTGCTTTTGCTATTTACATGGTTGGGCCACACTGCGCTAAATATCCGTTTAGTTGTCAATGGTGTTTGCACAAGCTACTTTCATGAATCCCACATTTACTCACAAAGCGATGTGTTTTAGGCAGCGTTATTTATAGCGGTAGCGCAATATAGTGTACAGTGCACCGCGAAGAAGATGTGCACTACGCTACACTTGTAGCATCGCATACTTTCACACTGGGCACCTGCGGTGTGCCCTGTTAATTTGCTCTATTAATCAACAGCCCGAGCTTCTTGTGGTATTGATCATATTGAACCTATTGATGAAGAGGAAGCAAATTTAGAAAGATATTTGAAGAGGGGGAATTGAGGGATTGGCTAATGATGATTACGTGATGACAATTAATGAAAAAAAAGGATGTCATTTAGATCTCTTTGGATAATGATCAGAACATTAAACTCTTTCACCTTAATATATTTATGATTTAAGTGTATAAGATTTGTTTTGTGGTTAATTCTGTTAAGCTTTAAACATTGATGAGTTGGCAAGAGTTATTTTATGCTTGTGTTGTAGTAAGGACTTTTGGGCTTTTCCAATAATTTTGGGTGCATTTAGATAAGTTTTTTTAAAAACAATTATGAGATAGTAGAAATAATTGATTATTTTATAGATATTTTTATAAAAAAAAAAATAGAAGTTGTTTTACGTTTAAATACAATTATAAAAAGTACATTTTACTTTCTCTTTCTTCTATTGCATTTCTTCATAATTGATCATTTTATAAAGCAACTCATTCTTACTTTAAAAAAAAAACAAAACAAAACAAAAGTATTTTTCTTTAGATTCTATTTTTTTTTCAAAATATTATTTAAACATATGTCCATGTTTTATAATTTCCTTTTTTTTTAATTGAAAACAACACTTTTCTTATATAAAAAAATTACAAACAAATGCACTCTTTGTCTTCGGGTCTGCTCAAGCAGACTTTCTCTACTTCCGGCCTAGCTAGTAATAAATCTGTATATATAACTTCCAATATCATTTCAGCAGATTTGAACATAGCAAGGTGAATGAGTATTCTCCATTGACCAACATCCCTTAGTGACAATAATTATATATAAAAGTGAGTTTAGCATTGTAAACCAAAAAAAAAAAAAAAGTAAGTTTAGCATTGTATATATTAGTTGTTTTATTGTTGTATTTAATTTATTCATTTTAAAGTATATTAAATATATAATATATTTTATCCAACATATATGCGCCACTTGCACATTTTAAAATACAATGTGCTATGCTATTAATTAATTATAACTACCATATATATATATTTTTGTATTACGGCAGGTTATTAAAAATAATTAATAGTTCTATATTTTATACATTTAAATAATTTTTAAATATCTTATTTAATATAGATAGTTATTCTATTAATTAACTATAACTACCATATTTATAGAGGGTAAAATTATAGAGTTAGAATCTATTTATTAAAAATAATTAATGAAGTTCTTATTTAATATTGTTATCTTACTAATATTTTGAAATTTTAAAACTTACCTCGTATTCATACCTATATATGATACGGTTGGGCAGCCATATCCCACGCTGTACATATTATCAAGGATTAAATTTCAAATTATTTTAATACAAATATTTTATAATGTCATCTAATCATATGCTTTAATATTATTAAAAGAATTAACCTTTTTAAAGCAATTGTTATCATAATCAAATTATTTTAATTAATCACTACAAGAAAATTAAGACTCAGCATCATATTTTACGACGAATATTATATCTCTAATTAATTTAACGACAGACTCATTTTTGTCGCTAACTTTTAACATGGAACAACTTAGTAATAGATTTAGCGACAAGCAAAATTCATCGTTAAAGTATGTTTAGCGACGGATTTTTCTCATTTAGTGACGGATTTATCCGTAACTAAATCTTAATTTTCTTATAGTGGTAATAACACATAATATTATATTATATGTAATGAAAAAATTTCCAATAATATAACATCAAAATTAAACTTTATTACCAATACATTTGTCAATTCTCATAACTCTTAGTCAAATTAAAATAAACAGTATTCAATGCAACACATACATGATTGGCATCTTTGAGCTTAAGATCATAAATTCCTCAGGTGGTAGTTGGACAGAGAAATTAACCATGATTTGTGGAACAAAGAAATTAATATAGGACCTTCACTAATGTGTTTATTCTTAATTTGGTTTCTTACTGATCAATTTTTACAACTTAGTCCTTCACTAATCAAAATTAACTTCAATTTAGTCTTTTGGTATTAGTGAAAAGTAACCATCTTTTGTATTTTGGGTAAAAGAAAAAAGAAAAAAAATGTAACATCACTCTCTCATGCATCAATTCAATCAATCTTCACCTACGAAGCTTCAATTTGCAACTGATCAAGCATCTCGTTTTTCAGTTCAAATGTGAAGTTCTTCTGCTGCGGCCACAACCTCATTAATTTACAAGATCGTGAATACACCATCGTAGGACCTCGCACTGACCAATTTGCAAGATTAGGACTACACCGTCGATGCTGAACCAACCTTGCTACTGCTACCCTTCTCCAATTTTAGCTACATATGGCATATACGCAAGTGAATTTGGACTTTCACTACAATCCAAACCTCAATTACCAGCATTTGTATTTCTAAATGTGCACTTTGTCAAAGGCTAAAAGCTAGGGCTCTTATGATTCCGTTTAACTATTTTTTTTTTTATATAACCGTTTTACCATTTTAACTTGGATGATAAATAATGGCCTGTTTGTTTTCTATTTTAGAATTTTCTTACTTCATCCACTGCGACTTGTTGCAACTCAATGCAAGTTGGAGCTTGTTTTGGTCTCCTGCGATAGCTTAGTCATGATCTTGCAAATTGGCATGTCATGATATTGTGTTTTTAACCCCCAAAATATCAAAAGGGGTTAATTGCTGAGATATGTTAACTCAACATTTTGTTATGACATGTAGGATCTTAATAGTGATATGTAAATATTCCATCTTTTTGGCTAATAGTAAGTTAATGAATGGACTAAATTGAGGTCAATTTTGATTAGTGAGAGATTATATTGCAAAAATAAATTTATGGGGGACCAAATTGAGAATGAAAATATAATTGAAGGATTAAAATAGAGTTTTTGTCTTAATATAGACCATGCATGTTCTCATTGAGTAATTATAAATTCTTTTAAACAATCTTTTTAATAATCTTCTTAATTATTAAATAAAAAATATCTCAAGATATTAAATGCATTTATTATTTTATTTAATACTTTTTTTATTAAATAGTAAGTGAATTATTAGGATGATGTTTTAGAAAAATATAACAAAACTCGTTCTCATTAGAATACGACAACACCAAGCTAGTTAGTGGGAAACATCAAAGTTCTCCATTATTTTTAAGTTTTGTTATATCATCTTAAAACATTATTCTAATAATTTTTTTAATATTATTTGATAAATAAAGTATTAAATAAAAAAATAAATGTATTCAATATCTTGAGAACATAATAAGTATTTAATATTTTTTTTATCTAGTAATTTGGAGAATTAATAGAAAGATTGATTAGCAAAATTTAGAATTATTCATTATTGTTAAATTAAAATTTTAGGGACTTTACACTAATTTTTAATTCAGAACCTATAGTATTTTTATTTTTAAATCAATCATTACACTTATAAATATTTTTAAAATAATTTTTACTGTCAATTTATATTATAACACTGTTAATTTAATTCAAACTAGACATTTTACAAAAAAAAATCTAAGAAAACACCTGCTGAACAAAATAGCATCTACAGGAGTAGCACTTACTAGAGTGCATGAACATCTATTAGATATTTTATAGAAAAATAAATGTTTAAAAGAGTATATATTAGATAAAAAAAAACACTTTTAAAATTAACTAACTAATAATGTTATAATATCATTATAATGAAATTTGATAACAAAAATTATTTTGAAAATATGAGAGTTGATTTACAAAAAAATAAAGATTAAATTGAAATGAATAAAAAATATAAGTACTAAAATTTTAATTTAACCATTTATTATTTATTTGTGAAAAAGCAGATGCGGCTATGATGCGTTGCAACAAAGCCATAACTATGAAGAGCTAGGTCCCTTCTCCAATTATTACTGGAACGACCCAAGCATTGCAGTTGAATATGAGCCTTTCGTCCCTGTGAACCCCACATTCAATTCCCAGATTCCAGAAGCTACTAGCTATTCATGCTTGTGTGGGCTCCCAATGGGTACAGTTTCACGTGGACGTCGGGCCACTTCCACTATAATCCAGCCAAATTTGCACGGTTGCTTCTTCTTCTTGAGTTCTTCGCTTCCATCGCTTTCAGAGTTTCAGTTATCCAAGTTTGTCAATTAGGAGAAATTCTTCAATAAACATGAAATATTTAAGTTGGATACATTAGGTAAATTAAAAATAAAATAAAAAATTGAAAAGAAAATATATATATATGAACAAATTATATATAAGATGATTAATTTTTATTTATACAAGATATTTATTATACAAAAAAAAATATTATTATGTATGAAATTAATTCGTCAATCACACTAATCAATTAATTTTAAAATTAATCATAATCTTAATTACGCTAACATACTCCTTCAAACTCAAGTAGATGTAGAGGGAATCAACTTGAGTTTAGAAATCAAAGTGCAGAATTTACCAATATGATGAGCTTTGGTGAATAGATCGAATGACTGGTTAAGAATTCCAATGGAAATGAGATGAAGTGCACCACGAAAAATGTGTTAACGAATGAAGTGACAATCGATCTCAATATGCTTGGTGCGCTCATGAAAGACATCATTGTGAACAATCGAAATAGCAATCATAAATAGAGAGCAATGGAAGAGGATTGAGAGAAACCCAAGTCATCAAGAAGCCAACATAACCAAAGTATTTCAAGTGATGTCAAGTTGTCCGATACTCTCTTGATATTAACGCGATGCGAGTTAAAGTCTATTTTTTGTTTCGCCGTGAAATAAGTGTATCACCAAGATAGATACAGTAGCCAATGGTGAATCGACAATTAATAAGATCTCCACCATGATCAACATCAAAATAAGTTTGGAGGACCAATGAGGAGTTGGATGAAAAATAAAGCCCATGAAACAGAATCTCTTTTATATATCGAATAATACGAAGAACAACAGCATAGTGAGTAGTGCGCGGAGCTGACATAAACTGATTAACTAAATGAACAACATATGAAATATCTAAACGAGTAACAGTAAGATAAATTAAGTTGCTAACCAACTGTCGATAGAGAATAGGGTCATCAAGTATAGTACCATCAAGAGGTGCAAACCAGACGTTAGGTTCTAGAGGAGTGAATTCAATGCGACTGTCTGAGAGATTGACTCGAGAAATTAGATCCAAAGCATATTTAGCTTGAGACACATAAATACCATCAAGAGAAGAAATAATCTCAAGACCCAAAAAATAACTAAGAGGGCCAAGATCCTTCATCTCAAAATTACGGCTCAAGGATGCTTTAAGATCAGCAATATCAGAAGTATCATCACTAGTAATAATCATGTCATCAACGTAAAGAAGTAGTAACACAGTGTCGCTATTAGTCTTTTGGATGAAGAGAGCTTCATCGTGAGGACTAGAGGAGAACCCAAGCTGGCTGATGGTGGAACTGAACTTAGTAAACCAAGCTCGAGGAACTTGTTTAAGACCATACAAGGCTTTGCGAAGAAGACATACCTTATTAGGTGGACAAGAATAATTAGGTGGTGGTCGCATATAAACTTATTCCAAGTCACCATTGAAAAAGACATTTATCACATCCATATGATTAAGAGTCCAATCGCAGGTGACAACAATAGCAAGAAAAGTACAAACAAAAGTAAGACAAGCAACTGGAGAAAATGTTTCTTCATAATCAATCCAATATTCTTGAGTAAAACCTTTGGCCATCAAGCGAGCTTTATAATGATCAACAGACTCATCAGAGCGAGTTTTAATTTGATAAACCTATTTATATTCTACAAGAACCTGATCAGAAGGAAAAACAATCATTTCTCAAGTACCATTATTCTTCAAAACATATAATTCTTCTTTTATAGCTTGTTGCCAACAGGGATCAGTGGATGCTCTGGATATAACTGCAGTTCACAAAGGTGAAGCATGGTAAACAATGATAATCACAAAAGTAGGTGGGAAGGTTTCTTACCCGAGAGGGACAAATAGTAGTGTCAGATGCAGAATCAACGGTTAAGATAGTGTCAACGGGATGAGTCAAAACTTTAGAGCATGATGAGAACTCACTAGGAGAATCGAAAGAGGAACCTGTAGGCGGAGAATCTATCTTAGAAGCATCTAAAGACTTTGTATCAGAATCATTTAGAAAAAGATCAATAGATGGTGTAGTAAACAAAGTGGTAGAAGTGGAAGAAATGAACTTAAATTGAGACAATGAGGAGAATGTAGTATTTTCCCAAAAGACAACATGACAAGAAATACGAATGCGTTGAGAGATTGGATCCCAGTAGCGATAGCCTTTATGTTCAGTACCATAACCAAGGAAGCAATAGAGACTGACACGGGGTTCAAACTTAGTATACTCATAGGGTTGAAGAAGAACAAAACCGACATAACCAAAAACTTTGAGAAAACTGTAGTTTGAAGGCATGTGGTGAAGACGTTCATAAGGAGATACACTATCGAAAATAGAAGAATGAAGACAATTGATAACATAGACAAAAGTATGAGCAACTTCACCCCACATACATTCGAGATAAGATGAGGAAATGAGTATAGCTCGAATGAAGTCAAGAATGTGTCGAAGTTTCCTTTTAGCATGACCATTTTGCTGAGATGTACTAGGACATGAAAACTCAGAAAGGGTACCCTGTTTAGCAAGAAAAGTGAGTAGTTTTGAATCACGATATTCAGAGGCATTATCACAACGAAAAACCTTAGTTGTCTTTGAAAATTGAGTTTTAATCATAGTGGCAAAGGTAATGTAGATTGAGGAAGTTTAGAACGATTTTTTATTAAATATATCCAAGTGAAACATAAATAGTCATAAGTGAAAATTAGAAAATATTGACAACCTCCCATAATGGATGTAGGAGCTGGACTCCAAACATCAGAATGCACCAAATCAAAAGAAAAAATAGAAATGAAAATACTTTTATTAAAAGATAAGACAAGTTGTTTAGTTGTTTGATAAGAAGTACAATGCAAAGATTCTTCTTTAGCAAACCTTAAAACACCTTGAGAAATGAGATGACATAATTTGCTAAGAGAACTGTGACCAAGACGTTGATGTCACAGCTAAAGAAGAAAGGAAGTAGAATCAGCACAAAAAGTTGACACGGGAAGTGGAGGAACATGGAAGGTAGTGAGCTTAAACAATCGTCCAACTTTACAACTATTCCCAATTATCTGCCTCATCCATGGATCCTGTACAGAACAACCAGCAGAAGAAAAGGCAAGAATATAACTAAGGTCACATAATTAGCCAACAAGGATAAGATTAAAATCTAATTTAAGAATAAGGTAAATGTTTAATAAGGTAAGGGTAGGTATGAAGATGAGACCTTTATGACTTACTTCCATAAGAGACCTATCATCAGTATGAATAGAATAAATAATATCTCTAGAGGAAAGGGAAGAAAATGGATGAGATGAGGAAATCATATAATTACAGCATGCAGGATCAAAATATCAATGATTATTTACCTAATATAGCTTCTAAGGCAGTAAGAGTGTTACCAGAATAAGAAATGACTTACTTAAAAAGAGACTCAAGATCAATAGAGGAAAGAAAGATCTGGGAAGAGAAAGAAGAGGCATCGTCGACAATTGAAGCTGCAAACACAAACTTGGAGGAGGAACTGAGACGAGGTTGAAACTTACTCTAATCAGGTCTTGGTGGACGAATAGGGCACTGCTTAATCAAATGTCCTGAAAGTTTGCAGCATTTGCATATTAGAGAGGAGGCAGTTGAGAGTAATATGACCATTCCTTTTACAAGTTCGACACTCTATGGTGGGACATTCAGGAAAACCATGACTAGGTTTACGGCAGTAATGATAGAATTTTCCCTTCTAATGAGTAACTGCAAAGGCCAAATCTAATTTAGGTCAAAGAAAACTCAATCTAGTTTCGTCTTATTTCAAACGAAGAAGGGCATCCTCAAGTGTGGCCAGGGGATCATGATGTAGTAGAGATGCTCGAAAAGGCTCATAGTTATCAGCGAGAGCCATCAGAAATTATATGAGCCTGGTATGATCATGGTACTCCTCATACAACTTAGCATCACTTTTGTACTTCAAGGTTGACTCACACAAAATCAATTGATCCCAGATAGCTTCCATCTGAGCTAGAAACTTACACACAGCTTGTCTGGGATCTTGTTTCAAATTGTTGAGTTCCTTTATAGTAGTTAATACTGATGAGTCAAATTAGAAATTGTATACTAATTCTTCAGATGATCCCATACCTCTTTGGTAATGTCAAAGTGTTCAAATTGTAGATGAATACTAGAAGTAGATGTATTTCGAAACTAGGTGATAATCTGATGATTTTGCTATCCCAATCTTCTAATTTTGTCAACAAACTTCTCATCAGTGTCATCTTCAACTTTGATAGGGCAAGTAATATCAATTGTGATATATCGCCAAAGTCTTTGGCCCTTTAGAAAGCCATGCATGGCCTCAACCCAATGGGTGTAATTCAAAACCATTGAGTAAAACTGGAATAAGTTATGTAACATCAGGCTTTTTCATAATAGCAAAGAAGAACAATAGCAAAAAAAACTTTTAGGGCTAAATTGATAGAAAAGAACCTCAAAAAGGAAAGATCTCATCAAAAAATTTTAGGAAGGAGGTCTAGTGCCATGTCAGCAAGACACATCAACACCGCGTCAACGCATGGGACACATAGGCAACCAGGTGGCGTCACGTCCATGTCAACGCACCACGTCAAACAGATCTGGATCGCAAAGCGGGTTTGGGCCACAAAGTTGGCATGCAGAGCAGGTAGTCTGACGCACACATAGAGAAGGATGGTTGCATGTGATAGCGTGTGCCACATCGAACGATGGTGAGATTTTGATGGTCGGTAGATTGATGGACGAAGGTTTCAACGATACCGGCAGTGTCGAAAACGGAGGTCCGAGGAGCGACGAACCAGAAACAGAACCGATGAGAGATTTTGACGGTGGTAGAAAACAGTGATGCTTATCCGGAGAACGACAAGGTGACAGTGAGCGGAAGGATTGAACTGAGAACCTAGGCGCTTTGATACTAAGTTAGAAACATAAATAGAGAGAAAAATATTGATGAATTGTATACATTGATACATGAGATTAGTTTCTATTTATACAAGAGAGTTATTATACAGAAAAAAAGTAAAATAAAATATAATTATGTATAAAATCAATTACAATATCAATCATGCTAATCAATTAACCTTAAAATCAATTACAATCTAAATTACGCTAACAAGATTAATCATATCATTAATTATAATAAATTATAAAGGTTAATTATTAATTAACTATACTAATTATTTATTAATTAATAATATTATTGACCTAGTACACACAAAATAAGTGCACTATATTTATACAAGAATTTTTCATCAATTAGATTACACAAAAATGCATAAACCTCATTCAAGCCAATGGTACAGAAGATGTTGGTGCCAATGGTGGCTCTGCCATGACTCGTCGGGCCTTCCTACCATAATCCCCCCTTTTAGGTAATATCAGCTTGGACGTACGCATAAATATTTATAACTAAGGACAATGTTATGTTAGGGTTCTAGTTTTGTCCTTGAGGTGCATACATTGCTTGCTTTCATTGATGAGGCCTAAAAGGGACTGTTGAAGGGACTGTTAACATCCATCATTAATGGGTGACTTTAGCCTAACATACAATGATTATATACTTCAAGAAAGCCTCATTAGCGTAGCAATACTAGTACTGTGTTAATCTATCGTGAATCATAATCTAATTAAGGCTTAAGAAGGTGTGATTTATGTCTTGATTACATAGATTCTAATTTGAGCCAAAACTTGTGAGAATTAATTATTTCTCTCAATACATATATGAGGGGCGCCCTTAAGTTCGTGAATGGAAATGACTTATTAACTTCCTCTCTTCCATCACTTTTAAAGTATCGATTAATGTAAAAGTTGATCATGGATAAACATTTATTAGTTAAACAAGATCTATTGTAAATACGGACTTCTCTGCTAACAAAAAAAAAAATTTGATCATCACCCAACGGTTGTGATGATCTAAGGGCTCCTTTTCTGAATTCATAGGTTATATTTAGAATTAATTAAAATGAGAAATGATTTGATTTAATTTTAATTAATTTGATTTGAATTAAAAATCGAACTTTATGTTTGGAACTTATTATAAAAAATATGATTTAAATTGATTTGTGAATCAATTCCTATGTTTGAAACTCATTAAAAATGGAATTGATTTCATTTTATTTTATTATTTTATATTTTTACCTTCATAAGATATATAATCAAAAGGAAAAAGTCCAAAAATCCATTTTCAACTTTGTCCAATTTGCACTTTAGTCTTGTAATTTTCAAAATCTGCATCAAAGTCTCGTAAATTTCAAATTTGTGCATTTTAGTCCAAAATCGTTACATTCGTATGTAAAGTTTTGGATGGAATTCATCACGTGAGAAAACATGATCATCAAATATAAGTGCATTTTTTTACATCACGTGGTCCATCCAAAAGTTAACGGACGCCACGATTTTGGATTAAAATATACAAATTTGAAAGTTGTGGGTCACATTTTGGTAGGTATAGGCCTAAAGTGCATATCTCGGGCAAAGTTGAAATTATTTTTTGGACTTTTCCCTAATTAAAATGTTAATAAGGGTAAAAAAAAGTTTATTTATTTAAAATCAAATTAAATCTTAACAAATCCTACCATATTTGATAAGATTCCTAAATAAAAAGCAATCGAATTTATGATATTTTAAAAATAAAATTATTTCTTATTTTATAAGATTTCAAACACAAGATTTGATTTACAAATTAAATTATTTTTCATTTTTTTACATTTTAAGCACACTCTTAAGCCACTTCAGTGTGAATTCTAATCTATTACAATCAATCGTGTTTGGGTAAATAACGTTATTTATAATAATAATAATAATAATAACAACAACAATAATAATAATAATAATAATAATAATAATATTATTATTATTATTATTATTATTATTATTATTTTAAAAAGGGGCTTTTAGTTCTTATACTTGGAATGGGCAAGCCACTTTTTATAATAATGTTTGATACAAGGAATTAATTTTTATAAAATGATATGAGATGGGAAAAATATGACTTCTAATGAAATAATAATTACATCTTCAGTGTTTTATTTTCTTAAAAAAATAAATTTTATTTCATTCCATTATTTATTATCATAGCCAGTGGTGTATGATATACATTGCAAAAAAATAATGTTTTTAGTGTTTTATTTGTTATATTTTGGGAGATATTCTTGATAATCCTACAAGTCCTTTATCTCATATTTAGGAGAAAAGCATATTTTCATGAAATAATTATTTTCTATGCTAACTTAGGTTTGTTACACTATATTTTATCTACTGGTTGCAGATTTGATGGAAGATCCCAAGAGAACAAATTTCTTATACAAATCAGCTATAGATATGGGTCATTTTTTACCTTGCTGTACTAAAATAGGCATAACTTGAACTACAAAAATGCAAATAAAGTGATTCTTATGGTGTTGAAAAGTTAAGTGAAAATTCTTCAACTTCTATGTTTAGTCCAAAAGCTAATTATGTCGTTTTGAGTTGAAAAGTAGCCTTTATTGATGTGGACGTGCTTTTACCCCTTAGATCTTGCCAAAGCGCACGACCGTGCCTGATTATGAAGGACAAATGTATTTTGGCCTATTTTGCATAATTAGAGACTCTCTACATACTTATATAGGCCCAAACCTTAATAGAAACTAAGGACCTAACCTTAGCATCACCTACTTTAATCTTCAAATACAACATTAAAAGGTTGCATTCCAATCAATTAGAGAGGAAGGCAGAAAGGAGCTATCATAGAGCTATCTTGAAGATCCAAAGAAGAAGTCGAGTTCCAATAAGAGTTTTGGAGACAAGATTTAAGGAAAAGATCAATAAATTCAAGACATCAACATAAACTGTTGTATATTTCCATCTCTTGAGTTCTCTTTTATTTTGTTCATATTATTGTATCTGTGGCTCCCATAGCCATGTTAGATTAGATATTTCCTTTTGGTTGAGAGTGATTTTGAAGCCCTAGATAGTAGACATGACTTTGATTATTTAATGTAGATGTTATTCTTTTAGTTTTAATTGAGCTTGTTTGTGTTCTTCTATTAGAATTATCCATAATTCATATCTTGATTTTTTTTAGCATAGACTTTAAATAGATCTTGACAGCTTTCTAATGCTAGTTTAGGAAGGCACGGAAACATCTATAATGGTTCGTCTGATTTTCTTAACCTCAAGTAGCAATATGTAATTAGTGATATATTAAGAGATCCTTTTTGTAAATTATGATGGAAAATACAACATAGGTTAAATTGGGAATTCATTTGATTTTCGCAAGTGTATGATCGTTGCTTAGATCAGCCTATCTTTCTTAGCTTAATACATATATTTGGGCTTCCTATCAAGCTATGAAGGGAATTCCAAATTCTTAGCTTGTAGGAAGACCTTGTACCTCCTAAATGATTAATTAAAGAAAGATTGGGGTATTTGTGAGTGTCTTGGGCTATCTACGATTGGTAAGCTCAATTAGCATTCAAGGAATACTATTGAAACCAAATTTTCTTAAGTGATATGTCTTATCTTATTGAAGTCTTATGGTGGAGATTAATCTCTTGACCAGTCTTTATCCATTGCATTTCATCTCAATCTATTAATCATTTGATATTTTATTTTTTTATTTCATTTCAATTTTCTTTTGTTATTTATTTAATTTCATATTTACTAAAAACCCAAAATAATCTCGGCTTGATAGTTTATTAAGTTTAACATCAATCTTATGTGACAATGACTCTTGCTCATCACTACACTAAAATACTATTTAATATACTACAATTTGGTAAGGTTTAGGTTTCTACCCAACTACTTACTCTTAGTTCTTGCCTTGTAGCTAGGCATATTTGTGCAAATTTCAACTAATCTATTTCTCTAATCCAATTAAAGATAAGACATTTGTGTCAAGATTAGATGATTTATAATAATATTTCTTACAGTCTAATCCTAATTAATTAACATAGTTATGAGTCAAATTTGTGACCATAACCCTATCAACAAATTACATGTTTGTCCAATGCTAAATCAATCTCTTGAGATTTCATTCTATTATGCTTTTATTTTTGGTGTGTCATTCAATCATGTTTTTTCTACTGGTACGTAGAATATAGAAACATAACTAATAAAAAAAATAAAGAAATAAAATAAGTATTAGTTCGTTTTAATATGCAAAGAATGATCACTCACACATCTAAAGAAAGTCATTATTTCTGGGTCTTTAAAATTAAAATTTATAATGAAATCGTTGTTTTAAGTCTTTTATGCATTAAATTCAAGAATAATCATTTTTATAAAATAAAGACTAGAATAAAAACTATTTTTTTGTACACCAAATTTGCAAGAAATTAAGGTTGCGTAGCTAAGGAAATCAAACTAACTAGATAGATCATTACCAAAAAAAAAAAAACTAACTAGATAGGTAAAATTTCAGACTTTTTTCACGAGACAAGTGCAGCATATATGTATTTCCTAGCTAGCACTACCACTAGGTAATGTGTGGGACAGTTGCTGTCCATGTAATGCGGTGTAATAATGCACAGATTGCACATGCCTTGTTCCCAATCCCGAGCGTAATATATAGTTGCTTTGAGGGTAACATGTACGTTCTCTCTCCTTGCTGGCTATGGGGTTTAGGTTCAATAAAATGCACTGAGCAGGGAAAGGGAAGAAAGGAAAAAAGAAAGGTTACTTTATCCAAAGTGCAGCAATCAACAATGGCCTGTATCGGTCCCATTAGTCTTCAATCATGAAGATTTATGGCATTCATTATTTGAGCCTATAGCTAGGCCTTGGGGATTCCATAAGGCATCATCCAGCTTTTCTTCAAGTTGAGTGATTCTTGGAATGAAGATGAAATTGAGTGATCATGTATCACCTTTCATTTACAGTTTTTAAAATAAGAAATACTCGTATAAGAAGATTCTTTAATTTTCGTTGTGTTGTTCTCCTCTTACATTAAAAAAGAAGAACTGTGTGTTATAAAAAAAAAATAGTGTAATTGATATGCACGGTTAGTGTAAAGGAATTTTATATTGATATTTATTATTTTTTTGATAGATTGGTATTTTTTATTATTATTTCTTTCTTTTATTAATTAAAATAAAAATAAAGGTGTCAAAATATTAATGAATTTCAGAATAAAACTCTTTTCACTGATAATGCATACCACTTTTATTCAAAAAGAAAAAAAAATTGTGCATTATTTACTCACACATAAACCTTATTTAAGGGAAATCTATACAGCACAAATACTTCCCAAAATAATTAACAATCAGGATGGAAAATAGTACCCTGAGTATTTCGAAAAATTATAATATGAAGTTCTAAATTTTAATCATATTTTACCCTGAATTTTATATTTTTTAATAATAATAACATTATTTAAGACAAAATTAAAATTTAAAATTAAATTTTTAGACGTGTAATATTACTCGTTGCATATACTGTAAATTCACATCAATTGCATTAAATTATTATGAGTATATCAATCAATAACTTGATGCACGTCGCCCACCTTGATAATTATTTGATTAAAGTTATCTGGCTTATTAGTGATGTATTTAACTTTTAGATAGGAAAACTGGTAAGGGAGTCATATTTTTTCTGCGTGTATGTAAGAGACGTATGTTTAATACAAGATCATTAATTATTCTTTTCTTTCCTTTTGCTTTTAACAATTTTTAATTAATGCAATAAAAATGTTAGAGAATTGTACAAACCAAAGTTCAAACTATAGAGAAGATAATTATTGGGAGGATCTAATGATTAGTAACCAACAACAATATCTAATTAAGAGCCGCATCTTGATTTGGAGACCGAAGGGGATGACCTAACTTTCAAAGCAATCATCAAACCTAATTGTGGTCAAGCAAGGTACACAATTTACTTTAATATATTTGGTGTTCTATAATCATATATGGCTTCACAATTAATTTTTACATGTGGTATTAGAGTCACTATATATGATTTTAGGACCTAATTTCTTAAATTGTGTGCTATGATTTGAATTTTGAGTTTTTATTTCGTATGAAATTTTGGAAAAATTTGAATGTTTTGATTTCATTGAAATTGGTATGAATTATGTCAGGGCTTTTGTAAATCTTGATTTTCTAAATTGTTTGACACCAAAATCGTATCAAATTGTGCCTTATAATGAGAGAATTTGGGATTCGAGTTTGCTGATCTAATCTTAGGATTTTCAAAATCCTCAATCTTCAAATTCGTGTTTCATGTCCAGTTTTGATTCTTGAATGAATAATATGATTTTGGTTGAATGTTTCTGAGTAATTTGCACAATTAAATCTAACCAAAAAAACCCATTTTGATCTTAAACTCGTTGAACATGGAGACCCATTTTGCATTTTCGTTCTTGACCAAGAACAACTTGAATACTCAAACTTGTCGTCAATGGTAGACCCTCATGCTATTGCGGGTCAACTCGCGAGAGGTGGAAGAACCAATTGTTTCTGGGTGCGTGATGAGGCCTATGCATGTCTAGGGGAGCGAGCAAGCACGTGTAACCCACCCAAGGGCCCAATTTTCACCAAATTTTACCAGCATGCTCCCAAAATTATTTTTGATTTTTTGGTGAATTTTTTGAAATTTTTCTACTGCTTTATATATTTATTCTGAAATTTATCTTTTCTTTAGTAATTTTATGCATGAAGGTGTACTGCAAAATTGTAAAATATTTTATAGAAAAATATTTTGAGATGCTCTGAAGTTGATGACAGTATTCACTCTCCCTAATTAGGATAATTTTATTTATACTCTCGCTTTTGGTTATATGTTCAAACTCGAATGGAATGCATTATGTGATTAATTAAATCAATTGAGATCCATGCATATGGAGCTCCCAGTTTTATGCTTATTTTGTGTATGCTAAATGTATATTGTGGTGATTGAGGCAATTAAAAGTTTTGCTTATGGGTTTTAAGGATTGGTATGATTAAATATTCACCAAAGTAATTTTATTTATACTAGTCTGTAAGATTTGTTTTCATAATAGTTCCTAATTAGTGCATGCAATTGCCAACCCAAAGGGGTTATTGTTTGTATTAATTTGGAATGACATGAATGCATCTGTGGATTGAGGAATGTTTTGGTCAAAGGAGTAAATATGCCCAAAGGGGATGGCTTTTGAGGCTGAGACATTCCTGGAAGGCTTCATGTACTACGGATACCTTGCATGTCCAACAAACTTTACCCAAAAGGGATAAGGTGATTTGTTTTGGAATTTCAGATAATAGCGAGGCGATATGTTTTGTGTAGATTGCATAAGGGGAAAGTTGACCAAGACTAAGTAGAATGGTTCAACCTGTAGCTCTAGCTTAGTAGAGATCATGCACATAGACATTAATGGCCTTTTTTCACCTACAATTTGTGGTGCAAAGTACTTTATCACTTTCATTTATGACTTCTTTTGATATGGTTACCTCTATTTAATAAAGAAAAAATCTGAATCTCTTGAGAAATTTAAAGTTTTTAAAATTGAAGTTGAAAAGCAATTCGGAAAAAGTTATCAAGATTATAGAAATCTGGATGGGGCGGTGTGTATTATGGTAGACATGACATGTCTGAGTAGCGCATGAAGTCGTTTGTGGAATATCTGCAAGATTGTGGGATTGTTCTGAATACTCTATGCTATGTAGTTTTGAACAGAGTAGTGTAGCTGAAAAGAAAAATTGAACCATTAAAGATACAATGAGGAGCATGATAAGTAGGAGTAACTTATCAGATTATCTTTGGTGAGAAGCTGTTAAAATGACCTTGTATATTCTAAGTAGAGTTCCTTGTAAATCTATCCCATAAACACCTTTTCAGTTATGGACACGCAAAATACCTAGTTTGAACTACTTTAGAGTTTAGGGTTATCCGGATGAGGTAAGGATATATAATCCATGGAGAAGAAGACTAATCCTAGATCTATTAGGTGTTATTTCATTAGGCATCCAGACCGTGCGAAAAGGTGTAAGTTTTATCGCCTTGAGAGAGATACCAAGATTATGGAGTTTATGACTACGAAGTTTCTTGAGTTTGATGTTGCTAATGGTGAGATCAGAAAGGTTACAAGATAATCAGGTAGAAGTTGTCCCTATAGCTTTGCCTACATTAGGAGTTCAGGACATGCGACACTGGTTGAGACATATGATCAGACAGTTATTAAGCCTTATGTTAATAAGCATCTTGACGTTGAGCCTATAGCTCCTGTTGGACTTCCTTAACCAATTATGTCTATTGCACAAGGGCCTTTGAGAAGGTCAATGAGAGAGATAGTCTACTATTCATGATTACTATGTGCCAAAATTTCTGGGAAAGCATTTTTTTTTGGACGTTGGACATGTCATTGATCCTATGACATGTGTTGAAATTGTAACTTGTTTTTAAACCTGATATGTGAATAGATATAATGGGAAAAAAAATGCAATCCATGGTTAAAATGGAGTGTGGAAGCTTGTTGAACTTCTTAATGAGTGTAAACCTATTGGCTATAAATGGATGTACAAGACAAAGAAAGATTCTAAAGGCTAGATTGTTTCAAGGCTAGATTGGTGGCTAAGATGAGTTTACTCAGAGAGAAAGGGTCGATTATGTTCAGGTTTTCTCTTTGATTTTCTCCAAGGATTCATTCAAAATTATTATGGCCCTAGTAGCATTATTGGTTTTAGTACTTCATTAGATGAATGTGAAAATTACTTTCCTCAATAGTGAAATAGCCTAAGGATTTTGAGGAGAGTGGGATAGAGTATTTAGTATACAAGTTGAAAAGGTCTATCTAAGGGTTGAAACAAAATTCTCGCTAATTGTATATGAATTTGATCAAGTAGTGGGCAACCTAGGCATGGAGATAAATAAAGTGGATCATTGCATATACCTTAAGGTCAGTGGGAGCATATTCATTGTTTTGGTTTTTTACGTTGATGATATTTTCATTGTCTTGGAGAAATATCGTTTATCTTGGGTATTGAAATTAATAGGGATAGGACTTGTGATTTGTTAAGTGTATCGTAGAAATACTACATCGAAAAAGTCCTTGAGGAGTTAAATATGAAAGATTACAAGCCTGGGGTGTTCCTATCACTAAGGGTAACAAAATTAATAAGAGTCAATATCCACAAAGTGAAATTGTAAATGAGTCAATGAAGAAAATGTCGTGTGTGAGTGTTGTAGAGAGTTTGATGAATGTTCAAGTTAGCATTAGACCTAACTTAACTTTTCCTACCAGTGTTCTTAGGAGATATCTCTCTAATTCGAAGCCTGATAACTGGGCTTTTTCTAAGTGAAGATATATTTGTAGAAAGCAAAGGCCTACATGCTTGTATACAGGAGAATAAATAACATAGAGAGTAGTTAGATATACAGATTTCGATTTTGGAAGGTGCCAGATGACATGAAATCTACTTCTGATTGCATCTTTATGCCAGCTTGTGATGCCATATCTTAAAAGAGTGTTAAGCAGATCATGATGGTTCATTCGATTATGCAAGTTAAGTTCAATATCTATTTTGGTGTTGCTTCTCAGATGATATGACTTAAAATCTTATCTCAAGTCCTCAAGTTATTTTCTTATATGATACGACTTAAGAATCTTATCTCAGGTCTTCAGGTTATTTTTTTATCTCCAAACCACTAAAGGTTTAAGGTTTACTGCGATAATAGTGTAGTTCTATATTTCAAAAGGAAGAGTAAACCTGGGTGCAAGCATTTGGAGCTGAAGTACTTGACAGTTAGGGACTTTGTGAAGAAAGAGGACATAGTTGTTGAACACATAAACATAAAGTTGATGCTAGCAGATCTATTAACCAAGGGACTTAGACTTATAGTTTTCAAAGGGCACGTTGAAAACATGGGAGTGTTGAGCTCGTTTGATGTATTTGGTTAGTAAGAGTGTTTTATATTTATTTTACTGCATTTGTTTGTCTCTTTTGAGACCATTTTGTTTAGGATATGACATGTATTATGATTTATTTGCATGTTGATTATTTTATATTGTGCATTTGATTGCCCTGTTTAGTACACTTGGTAATTATTATTATTATATGCGCATATGAATGATATTTTAATATTGTGTACCTTATGTGATATATTGGCATATGATTTTATGTCAGACAGTGTTTTTCATACTTAGAGTAGCATGCCAGTTGTACATGCTCTATTGAGCATGTCGGTTATTCATGCTTGTTGAAGCATATCATTTTTCTTGCTCATGATGAGCATGACCGTGATTTTTGATGCTTAAGAGAAATTGAAGGTGTTGAAGAGAAATCATTGGAGGACTGACATTGAAAATAGTACGATTGGATCATTAGTTTGGTGTTATTTTCACGCTACAATACCACATCAGGACTTGATCTATATTATTGGTAATGCTTGTGACCATAGAAAGTCTTACATCAATAAAGGGTGTAATTGCCGTAATGATTCGACATTGTCAGTTGAATAGGCTAGATCAATTTGAAGGTGTTATCCCATAGATCGTGTTTTTTTTTTTAAAATTATGGTCATATTGTGAAAATTAATTGTTAACCCGAGAGTCGTTTTTAAAATAAAATGTTTTTCAAAATAATAGCTTTCAATTAGTGTTGTCCAAGTGAGATAATGTTAAAATATTTTTAATACTGACTACCATTAATTGGTGTTTTGGTTTTTTTTTTTAATTAAAACAAGTTAATGGTCGATCTATATAGAAGAAGAAATACGTCAAAGGTGATTCATTTATTTTAAGTCTATTTCATCTTATTGGGTTGATGTGTCAAGCGACTATTAGTTTAAGCTAATTTCTTAGTAACTTGTGATGGGAGGACTAACTAAGGTTGATATCATTATAAATATATATTAAGTCTCATCTCTGCTAATAATTGTAAATATTTTATTTATTAAAAATTACACTTCAACTTGAAGACTTAAGAAGATGACCTAACTTTCAAAGTAATCATCTAACCTAATTATAACCAAGTAAAATGCATAATCTACTTTAATATATTTAATATCCTATAATCATATACGACTTTAATTAATTCTTACACATATAAAGAAGGACACCGATAAACTTTATGCCATAAATTTGTAAGTTGAGACCTTGTAGCAAACCTATTATGTTTTATATGCTTCCTTATATGTCTTTTCAAGCACCTTTTTGTTTGGAGCTCCCCAAATCCTAACACCTCGTGCCTATGGGACACCTAATAGTTGGCATTTGACCGACTGCTGATCTGGTTTAGAGTGGACAAGACAAAATTCAATCGGAATCTGATAAGCAAAATAAAATAAACATATTCCTAACAAAATCAGATCTGTTAGGTTGATAAATAAATACTGATTAATGATTATATTAATATTTTTAAATTTTTGATATTTTAGTTAAGCTAATGCTGCGGTTAAAAGTAAGGCTGTTTATAATGAAATTAAACTGATTTGAACCGACAAAACTGAATTAAAAATTGAAAATTGAATTAAACTGATTGTTTATGGTTTTCTTTAATTCCCGTTTTATGAAAGTTTTTTATTTTTTTTAAACCAAACTAAATAAAACAAAATCAAACTAATATAATCTATACTACTTAATAAAGGAGATTCATTCTTTTGGTCTCAAATTTTTATTTCCTATTTTACATTATATTTCACTTTTGCATGTTTTATACAATAAATAAATATATATAATAAAAAATATTAAGTAACCTCTCACTTTCCACTATTTTAAAACTACTACCTCTCATCATCTAAAAAAATCATTCTTACTCATTCACTAAAAAAGCCGATACATTATGAAGAAACAAAAAATAAAAAAATGCGAGGAAATGCATGTCAATCCACTTGTTATACATAATTTTTATAACCTATATACTAATAAATAATTAAATTTCAATAAATTGTTATTTATATGTAAAATATTAGGTGAACTTTTTTTGTTTATATTATTTGATAATGATTTTATAAGGATTAGGCCAACTTTATTGTAATTGACTTATGAAAAGAAAACTTAAGTTATATCGTTTTTAAGAAAAAAAAGTATTTAGTTAAAAATTGATGGGACTGAAGGTTTAAGTTCAGTTCAGTTCTCCAATCAAAGCTAAATCAATTTTGATATAAAAGGTTAGAAAAAGGATCATTTTATACTTTTAAAAGAAGTGTAAATATTATTGATATTTTTTTAAGAATGTTAGATTTAATAAAAAATGATAATAAAAAATATATATGATAAATGATATTAAATAAAATATAAAAAAATGTATATACTATTTAATATAAAATTATTAAAATTAAAAATTTTAAGTAAGGAAACTTAATTCCTTAGAGTAGATCGCGCTTAATAAAAGCCTTCCACAAGATATTGGTTTCTACAAAATTTGAACACATTTATTTCTGAGGCCACAAATCGCTTATCACTAAGTTAATTCTTGATATAGAAAAATAGATTTATTAAATATATGACTTCTATTTTAAAAAAAGAAGAAGACCAAATCAATCTAAATTACGGCTACCCATAGTTAAAGGTAATTTAAAGCACGTAACTTCTTACAAATTTTGGTCGTTCCCGAGAAATATTAGCATAATTATGAAGTAAATTAAGCATAAGGGGTTCCATTAAAAATTTTGTGAGAAAAGAATGCTATTTATAATTGAAAATTAATTTCACATAATAAAACTAGTTTTTTTTATTTGTTACTCTCTATTTTTTTAATCTTTCGTTTAAAGAAATGACACTAGTATTAAGAAATTAATTTAATAGTTTTGATTTTAAGAAAAAATAACCATAAAAAATAATATTACTCTTTGACTAATTAAAAACTAAATTGAAAAAGAAATAATGTGATTGACCAATAAAAGATATAATAAGAAAGAAGTTTAATGAATAAATATTAAGAGATTATATGAGTTAAATGATTAATAGAGTAAGAGAAATAAGGATTTAATTTTGTGTTGAAATTTTAAAATGACATCTAATTTAGAACACAAAAAAATTTCTAAAACAACATATGAAAATAAATGAAGGGAGTACTATTTTTAAATATATTGAGAGTTATTAAAATGATTACAACTTACATTTTCACACTTTTTTTAATGTAGTTTAGGAGGAGTGGAGGTTACTCTTTCTCAAAGTCAGGTATGCTACAATTCTGAATGAAAATTTATCATAATACATATAAATGACTTCCCAATAAATGATCATAAGCAAAAAATCAAACTCAAATTTGAAGCTTGCTAATACTGACTAGGAAACGCTAGACAAGAAACAAACTTCTTTGTTTGAATTCATATTTCTTTTGAAGACCGGATAGGGTTCACTTGAACGTTATTGAGATTTTCTTTAATAGTTCTCTAGGAACAGATGGAACAACCATAAGAAGGTAGAAGTTCAGCAGGAAGGAAGTATAAAATTCAATCCTTGACTACTTAATTTGAGACTTTAGGCTAATATATAACAAAATTAATTAATTTCTTTAATCAGAAAAGGTTTGGAGTGTGTCATTTTAAAATAGAAAAGGAGAGATGTATCGAAAATAAAAAAAATAGAAAGTGTTCTGGACCGTGATTTGGGATCCCGTCCTGAAGGATTGACCCGACACACGAACCACCGGACTCCTCTGTAGACACCTCGGCTAAAGCCTCACGACCTTGGTCCAAGGCATCGGACACTTACGATAGCTAGACCTATGCAAATTCCCCCCAAACAAGGATTGGTCATCAAGGTAACAGTCTCGATATAGTCAGAGACGGACCTTCACGATCGTAGGATAGTCTTGACATAGTCAGAGACGGACCTTAACGATCGTAGGACAGTCCCGACAAGGTCAGAGACGAACCTCAACGATCGTGGGCTGAAACCTTTGCCAAGGCACAATCCTGATGTACCTTCGTCTTACGTGGATTGCATGAGGATTCCAGCCACGCTCTCTATATATACATATAAGGCTAAGTAAACCAGAGAGGAGATCTCTGACTATCTGATATACTCTCCTTTGCTTAACATCTACTTGAGCATTACCTGACTTGAGTATTAGAGTCTCATTGCAGGTACCCACCCCTTGAGCTTCATTCGCTTGGCTACAGTTGTATAAGGAAGAAACCATCATATACGTGTCTATTTCAGGTACCTTCTGAACCCATTTCAGAACAGAAAGGAGAGAGTTAATTTAAATTCGCGTAAAACTTGTCGGAAATACTTCCGGTATTTAAAAACAAAAAAGTTGAACGGTTAATTTTCATTGAATAACAGATAAAAAAAAATCATTGAAATAATGTTAGACATGATACACATTTACACATTCATTACTCTCTTTGTTTTTAAATAATAGTTATTTTTTAAAATATTATATTGTTCTAAATTATCTGTCATTTTAATAAATTTAAGAAAAATATTTATTACTTGTTTTAAATTTTACCTTTATTTATTGTTTCCTTCTCTAATATTTTTTTTTCTCTCTCATATTAGTTGCTTCTTATCTTCTTAAAGTAATGTTATCAAATATAAGTTTTTTTCCCTAAAATTTAGGTCATCTAGTTAGTTTCTTAATTAGTATGCATAAACTTTAAATGACTATTATTTAAGATAAGAGAAAGTATTTAACAATTTGTATAACTTTTATCATCTAATTATAATTTGTCTAATATCATATTTTGTTCACTCATACCCTAATTTTTCCACCAAATCCTAATGTGAAAGATACGAGCCTTAGTAATGTAAAAAAAACATTATTCTTATTGTAATAATGTTATTTGCATAACAAAAATTTTATAATTTTTTACAAATTTGGCTTCTCTAACTTAGAGAGAAAAGTGCATAATCTTAATAATTAATAAAATAAATAAATAAATATATTATTACATATGAATCTTTTTTTTTTATTAATGGTTAAGATTCTATATTTTACTCTTTAAAGTACATAGAGAAACCAAATCCCTTTTTTACATTGATAAATAATGATTTAATTATTGATTAATAAACTATCGAAATTGATTAACCAGCTAATAACCTTTTTTTTTAACAAAAGATGACTAAACAAAACAAACTACGAAAAAACATAACATGACTAAACTAATAACCTGTTATTAATTTCTCAGTAATATATTCTTTGTCTGTTAATTAAATCTATATAATAACTAAGACATTATTAATTAGCATAGAAATAATTAAAAAAATTAGTTTGCAAAGATATTTTCTTTCTTTTCTAATAAAATAAAATCGTTTGCCAAATCGACAATCGACCACTCGTCATTAACTGAGTGGCTGGCAGAGCTAGGTTTTAGATCTGCGGTGCATTTATTTCTGCGAGACTCAAAAATGGATAACCATTTATCACTTTCAAAACAGTGATAAAAATAATAAATCACAGCCGACATACTTTAGACCCGGCCAGAGTCATTAACTCACCTTGCCTCGATACTTATGGAAACAAATTTAGATTTTAAAAAAAGAAATATTTTTATTTTTTATTTAATTTTTTAAATATTTTTTAAATATTAATTAAAAAAATATTAAATATTTTTTTATATTTTTATTATATTAGATATATTTATTTTTTATGTATTTTTTTTATTTAATATTAAAAAAATTATTTAAAAAAAATTATAAAATGATATAATATTATTCTTTAAAAAATTAAGCTCAATTTTCTTTTTGTCAAATTTGAAACATACTGTAAATTATTTTAATGTGATTTTGTATTATGTATTATTTTAAAATTTATAATATTTTAATTTATTTTATAAATAATAAGATTTTAAATTTAAATTAATAATTTTAAAATTATATAATGATATTTTTATATTAATATTATTTATTTTAAAATTTATATTAAAATATATTTTAGTTTTAATTTTTTATTATTATAATTTTATAATTTAATTATGTATAGTATTCATATTTACCCATTATATTTATATATCAAATTTGTCCGATTCTAACTTGGTTATTATCAAGTTATAATCAAATCAAATTTAGATTTTAAAAAAATGATATATTAAAAAATATTAAATTAAATTTAAATCAAGATAAATCCATCTCAGGGACATAGTATAAATAAAGTTTAATATAATATAATATAAATTTTTTTGCAAAGTAAATTTATTAATTTTATTATTTTGATTGATATAATATAAGAAAATTTGTTACCTATAAAGCAACAAAAATGACCCTATGTGTTCCGAACAAATAACAATATAAAATTAGAACAATGATACTGAAATTGGAATTTATGAATTTATACAAATTATTTAAATGTCTTATTATTAGTTAACTCCTAATCCTAATGACTTTATTTAAGAAGCATTGAAAAGTCATTTAAAAGAAATGTAGTATCTAAAAAGAAGTAAAAAGTTGAAAAGGAGCTTTTACTGTTACAAGACCTCCAAGGCTGGTAAAGGATGGTGGAGGTATTTCCTTAATTCTATGATTTCAAGAGGAGCGATGATATCTGTATAAAGAAATAATTACGCTTTGTTTATACTTTATTTGTTTAAAAAATAAAAAGTAAAAAAAATCATTTTTTTTTTTATCTTTGTCAATAATGGATCTCACATGATAAGATGCACTAAAAAAAAGATGAATACAAATACTCTACCACAGTATATCACAAATTTTAAGAGAATTTTACTATGTACTTTTTGTCTTTATATTAATTTCTCTTTTCATATAAGATGGTTTATTTTATATTTAACTAATATATATTTATAATTTAAGCTTGAACTTATGATATTATAGATAAAATTTACTTTATGTCACAATTTACATTTAATGATGGCCAGTCACTATTATTGGATAAAAACTAGAAAAAAAATTAGAGATAAGTGTGATGTAATAAAAATAGTATATAAAAGAATTGTGAAAATTTATATTTTATTTTATTATTTAAAAAGATAATATAAAAATAATCTAATAAAAATAATATGTAAATATCATAATTTTTTTCTAATATATAATTAGAAAATTAACTTTGTCAAATTCGATAATCAAATCCCATACCACCACAAGCATGTTTGGTTCAACTTATTTAGCTGAACTAATAATTTTTTTATTTTTTGCATTTCAGTTATTGCTACATTAATGCAACATGTTTGAGACGTGAGAAAAAAGCTATTGATGTCAAAATGCTGTACAACAACAGTTTTTGAAAAAAGGCTAAAAATTGAACATTTTTTTAAAAAGTTGTTAAGATTATTTTTTATTTTAATATATAAATAATATTTTATTTTTAATTAAATAATTTTTTTAATTTTTTTAATTTATTTTAATAATTTAATATATAAAATTTATTATTATTTTATATTATTTAAATAAAATAAAATAAATTAAAAATATTTTTTAATTAATATGTTTAACTATAATTAATTATTAAAATAATTAAATTTTTATAATTATCCAAATATTCGTATCACATTTGAATATGTGAAAAAAAAAAAACTTCTTTTTACTTTTTATTTTTTAAATAAGTAAAGAATCAACAAAGTGTAATTATGTAAATATCATAATTGTTTGAAAATAAGTTTACCAAAAAAAAAAAAAAAAACAATTGTTTGAAAAGAAACACTCTCAGTCCCCAAACAACAGCCCCTATAAAATCCATTCATATACCACCTCCAGTCCTGCTATGTTAAACACCTTCATTTATTGTACAACTACAAAATAATTTCCCACCAGCAAAACACCATACAACCACTGAGGCACTGACAACTCAACTATATCTACCTCTTCCCTCACTCACATTCACTCCACAACTCCCTTCTTTTCAAATATACACAACACGAAAGATGCAAACCCATCTCACACTTGCCCTCTCTAATTCCTTCCTCTTTTTGATATTCACATCAACATTTTTCTCCTGCACCACAGCATCATCAAAGAAGCACGACGAGCCGCAAGATCTGATCCATTCTTCATGCATCCACGCCAGGTACCCGAGTCTGTGCGTCCGAACTCTCTCCAACTACGCGGGGCCCACCAACACCCTATTGGATGTGGCTCAAGCAGCACTAAAAGTGAGTCTGGCACATACTCGCCGGGCCTCGAGATACCTCAAGACCCTGCAAGCAGCGCCAGGCTCAATCGGGCAAAGCCCTACAAGCAAAAGCAAAAGCAAAAGCAGCAGCATGAGCAAGAGACAGCGAGTGGCACTGAGGGACTGCGCGGAGCAGATGGCGGATTCGGTGGAGGAGTTGAGGAAGAGTTTGGAGGAGCTGCAGCACCTGCGGCCGGAGACGTTCAAGTGGCAGATGAGTAATGCTCAGACGTGGGTCAGCGCCGCCCTCACTGACGGCGACACCTGCCTCGATGGAGTTGTCGGCGATGATGGGAACGTGAAGCGCAGGATCACTGACGTGGCAAGGGTCACCAGCAATGCTCTTTACATGATCAATCGTCTTGGTCATGGTGGGGCCGGAAAGGGGACACATCGCTCTGGAGGCTTTAGTACCAAGAACTGAGCATCGTCACCTGCTATTGTCGTGGTGAAGTTGGTTAATTAGTACGTGGAACAGTAAAAAGTCTTTTTTAACCAGTTTCTGTTTTTACAGCGTGAGCTTTTGTTTTTGTGTTTTTTGCTGCAAAAAGATATATGATATTAAGATATAAATCAAATGTTGGTATCCTCCTATGATAGCTCTCTTTATCTGCTTCCGCTAGCTGTTACACGTTATTAATGGAGTAAGTATGTAATGTACCAAAAAAAAATTGAGCTAAGTATGTAAAAGGAAAAGTCTTAATACACTTTTTATATATATGGTGATTTATGTATAAATAACTAGTAATTAATATATATTATGTAATAATTAAAGATATTAATTTATGTTTTAATAATTTATGATTGAGTCATAATATAATATATGATAATTATTAGTTATTTATATGTTAATTATTAATTATTTAAATATCAATTAATATTTTAATCACTACATAATAAATATCAATCACCACTTATTTATACTTTAAATCACCATGTATACAAGTGATTTGTAAAAAAATGTACAAATAACATAATTTTACGTATAAATATAGTGCACGGCTTAGGGAGGAACGAGGAAATGGAGCAATATTATTTATTTGAAAAATATTTTTTAAACACTTAATACGACATCTTGTATAAATATTATGTGTTGATGTAAGTGTTAGTTGATGTTAAGACATTATATTTTGAGATAAAATAAATATATCGTATCTTAATTTGATAAGGATTTTATTACATTTAAAGAATAATGTGTTAATTGTAACTTAATTTTAAGATATTGATTTCATATAAACACAAATTAATAGAATAATTAAAATAAAAAAAAATTAAAAAATATTAAATAATTAATTATAAATAAAAATTAATTTTGAATACATATTAAAATAAAGTAAAATAAATAAATTAAGTTTCTATTATATATAAGAAGTTGAGAATATATCAAAATTAATTTTAATATTAAATATATTAAATTATTATATTAAAATAATTTAATTCATAAAATATCTAGAAACAAATGTGATTACAAAAAATCAATTAATAAAATATTAAAAATAATAATAAAGTATATAATAAAAAATTTTAATTAATAATAAGTTATTAAATTATTAAATATATCTTTAATAAAAAAATTTAATTGATATTCAATAATTATTATCAATATTTAAATAACAAATAAATTATAAAATATAAAAATATGATTGATGAATTTTTTAAAAAATTTATTTATATAATTTGATAAGAAAATAGAATATATAAATATTAAATTTTAAAATTAAATAAAATAATTTAATATAATAATATCAAAATAATTAAAATTTCATATTCCCTTAATACACAAAATTTAATAAAACATAATAAAATTAAAACAAAAAAAATTATCTTCCTACAATTTTCTATTCCACGCATCAGCAGAATTTTCCGTACACTGCAGATTACTATTTCGCTTTTATTCTCGCTCCGCTGTCTCCTGCTTTACTTCCAAATCGTCCTTTTTTTGGTCTCGAGCCACGTGTCACGTCATCAATCTATTACTCTTTTATTTATACCAAATTCTTCACCGCCTCACTTTTGCATTAATTGTCTAGGCTTTTTTTTTAATTATTTTTATTTATTTGTTCAAGACTTTCCAATTTGTGTTAAGTTCAAAGTGTAGTTGGACTTAATTGAATTTTGATCTTTCTATTTATTTATTTTGTTTATATTAATTTATAAAATAAAATAATAAAATTAAAATTATTGATTAATATAATATAAATTTTTTTATCAAATTTAAATATATAAAATATTTATGTATAAATTATTTTTTAAAATATTTTAAAATAAATAAAAATTAAATTTAAAAATTCATATTAATTCTAATTATTTTTATTCATATTTTAGTTTAATAATAAATATTTAAAAAATATTTTTATACACTTATTAAGATTTAATTGTATATCATATTTTAGATGTTAAAATATTTTTATAAGAGGAGCAATATTATTTAATTCGATGTTTCATATCTAAATTTATTTGATTTCCTTAAAACAGTTTAATTTTTGTATTCTTTATTTTTATCTTTGATCAATCAATTTCTGATTTGCTGAAAAAAAAAAAATTAAACAGTTCAATTTCACATACATAGCATCTAGTAATTATTGTTCGATTTAAGGGTGAAGGTGTGGTCCAAGTATAGGCATGAGCCTGCGCCAAGATAAGGTTATGGCTGGGAAAATCCCAGTGGTGGAGCCAACTGCCAAGGGGAGCATGTGTTTCTCTTGAAATTATTTGTTAAGTAATTAGTATGATTAAAAATTTGTTAAAGATTTTATAGTGTTTTTAAAATGATAATATTATTTCCCCTTTGCTGGTAAACGTGGATTCTTCTATTGCATGGTAATTATGACAGTAGGGTAAAGATAGATATTTACAGATGTATTTTTATGTTCAAATTAAATCGTATATAAGGTATGTAAAATATTTTGAGTTAGATATATATATTTATTATTTTGTGTAATATTTATAAGAATATTTTAATAGATAAAAATTATGTTTAAATTTATATTAAATATTATTAATTAACATAAGAATTTAATAAGATTATTATCTTATATAACTGATTATTCTATTTATGAAATATTTTATTAGAGATTTATTCTTCATAAATAGACATATTTATTTATCTAAAAATTCTCATAAATATTTGGAATTTAACTCTAACGGGTCAGGTTGCTCCTGAATCGCTAATCAGAAATCTGATCCAGAACAGTTACTCACAACTTGACACTTAGATGTGAAAGCTGAGTGTCAAGATATCTGAGATTGTTAAGAGCAAACAACACACGTGGGATAAAAAGATCTAAGTCATGATGTAGATGATGGATCTCACAATGTCTCTACTGAAATGTCGAGGTCCGTGATGCAAGATAAAAACCAAGATATCCCTAATATTGATGAATTAGGTTGGGATCCGATATAGATCATTCTACCTAAAAGTCGCTACACTGTTGTCTGAGATTCATGTTGAGTTGCCTCGATACCAACTTTGACAGTGGGGCCCATCCATTAATTGCGAATTCTTTGAAATAAAATTTGTGATCCGCATTATAAATCTATAGCAACATCATATTGTTAATCTGATATCTAGTATGAGTACCTTCCTCTCTGAGATGTGTCGCTTCAATTATGATCGTTATCCTTTTAGCTAGTGCATCAGGTTTGTATTGCCACGTTGCAAAAAGTTAGTATAGGCTGTCGTTTGATCTTTGTGCCACTATAATTGTCGTTTTCAAATTAAATGCAAAAAAGATGCATTTACCCCTGCGCGTGGTGGTTCTTGGGAGTTACTCTTGCGCCTATAAATAGGAGCCCTTATTTTCACTTTCTCCTCCATTTCTTCACTACTTCTAGCACTCCGAAGGTTCTCCAACGAGTTTCCAACAGTGGTTTTTCCTGCATTTCCAACTTCTCATCACATTTTCCTATTCAACCTACAAGGTATTTCCCTCTTCCCATATTTTTCTTTAGCAAAAAACCATGGTGAGAGTGAGAGTGTTAAACAATAGTGACGGGGAGAGCAGTTCTATAGAAAATTTGAGTGCTTTGTCATCTCCGCCGCATCATGCACGACAAAGATGGTCTCCTTGTGATGGAGGTACTGGTAGGACGCAGAGGCCGCTATCCAGGGTGGATATGTTGGAAATGATATGGGAAGCAAACAGTGCCAGGGAGCTTGCAAGACAAAGACCGTCACGCTCGTTCTCTGTACTCATAAGGGAACTAGAGAGTTATAATGAAATCTCTTCTGATTTTGACATGAGTACGACTTCTGTAGGTAACGCCAGTAATACAGTGATGGGAAGTTAGAGGACGACAACATCAAAACCGAACAAATATATATTCCTATGGAATGTCAGCTTGTATTAGTGGGTTGACTATAAAGTTATGGGTATTCTGTCTAGTGTCGAGACCTCGGAGGACGCAAGGGCTAAAAAGGAATACCTTCATATCAGAAAAGGTCTACTGTGGGATGACAAATTCGTAATCTAGGCTCTGTCAGATTAAGAACGGGTTTGCTCAACCAAAACAGAGGGCAACCACTTTGTGTACAAGTACGATGCATTATTCACCCGCATCAGGGTTTGCCTCCCTTTCTCCGACTTCGAGATTAGAGTTCTAAACCATCTACGTGTGACTTTGACCCAACTTCATCCAAGCGCATGGGACTTCATTCGGACCTACGAGCTCATTTGTAAAACTTTTGGATGGTCATATTTCGTGGAGTCTTTCAATTTCTTCTTCTCCTAGTTTTCACCCTTCGGGAATAGCTTTCAAAAGGGGTGGGTTACTCTGTGCAATTAAGTGAGGCACAAAGTATTTAAAACATATCAAGAGTCTTTCAAGAACTTTAAGAAAGACTCTTTCTAAATAGAAGGAGCTCTGAGGTTAACGCCTTTTTATGTTATCCTAGTGGGCAAACCGATAATTTATTTATATTGGACACTGGTGATAAACATAATTTTTCATATATTAATTAACCCTCATATTTAGTCTTTTAGATCTCTTATATATTTAATTGATTAGTTTTGACCACATTTTATAAGTTTGAGCTCAAATTGGACTTAATTGTATTTTTTAACATTATTGAGAATTTTATACTATTTCTATATTTTAGGCATAACTTGAGTTTTAGATATCTAAAAAATATGAACATTACTTTTTAGGAAAGCTGAGAAGAAGCTCTACAACTTTGATAATTGCTCGAAGGCTGAATCAGATGTCTAATGGGTCAGATTGGTCCAGGAAATCAGAACAAAGATGTTGTCACTAGATCTTGGACGATATGCAAAGATTTAGCCATAATTTGAGTTATAGGTGTCATTTAGAGGTAAATTCGGTGTCATTTGAAAGCTGAGACATAGATCTTCAATTATTATAAGATCATTTATCAAAACTATGACGTTTTAAAGGTGATTTCACCCTTTGAAGTTAGCTGACGGGTTCAGAGAGTTGTTAAGAATATTTTGGGCATAACTTTCTCATTCTAAGCCCAAATTATACATCCAATTAAAGTTAAGAGGAAGAGAATTAATCCTAAGCTACGGTAAAACTTGGATTTTTAATTTTAAAGACAATTATTTAAGCAGCAACCACGAATTAAAAACCTTAATTTTCTTCTAGCTGCTTTTACGTACACTTCCTTTCTTCTTCTTTTTTTCTTCTCCTTTATCTCTAGTTTTCTTTATTTTCTATTTTTCCCTTCTATCCATGAAAAGTTAGACTCTTTTAAATCAATCATAGATATTAACAATCTTGATGTTTAATTCTAAAATCTTGTTTTGATTATTTTACATTAAATTATTAATCAAGTTCTTCTTTGATTTTGTTAAATCTGAATTGAATTGCTTAATCAAGCCGCCCTAAAAGTGAGTCTGGCACATGCTGGAAAGGTTTCGAGATACCTCAAGACCCTGCAAGCAGCGCCAGGCTCAATTCGGCAGAGCCCTACAAGCAAAAGCAGCAGCATGAGCAAGAGACGGAGAGCGGCACTGAGGGATTGCGCGGAGCAGATGACAGATTTGGTGGGGGAGTTGAGGAAGAGTTTGGAGGAGCTGCAGCACCTGCAGCCGAAGACGTTCAAGTGGCAGATGAGTAATGCTCAGACGTGGGTTAGCGTCACCCTCACTGACGGCGACACCTGCCTCAACGGAGTCGTTGGCGATGGCGGTGATGGGGATGATGATGATGGGAACGTGAAGCAGAACGTGAAGCGCAGGATCACTGACGTGGCAAGGGTCACCGACAATGCTCTTTACATGATCAATCGTCTTGGTCATGGTGGAGTCGGAAAGAGGACGCATCGCTCTGGAGGCTCCAGTTCCAAGAACTGAGCATCATCACTTGCTATTGTTGTTTGTGTATGAAAAAGATAGAACGTGGTGAAGTTGGTTAATTAGTACATGGAACAGTAAAAGTCTTTTTTAACCAATTTCTGTTATTACAGCGTGAGCTTTTGTTTTTGTGTTTTTTGCTGCAAAAGGATATGATATTAAGATGTAAATCAAATGTTGGTGGTATCCTCCTATGGTAGCTCTCTTTATCTACTTGCGCTAGCTGTTACATAAGGGTGTTCATGGGTTCAACCCGATCTGCAAACTCGATCCAATTTGATATAATATATTCAGGTTGATTTGGGTCATCGAATTAGTTCAGGTACAACTCGATTAATTTGACTTTTAATTAGTTCGAGTGACGGATTGGGTAATCTAACCTGATGATCCGACTACCCGAGTAAAATGACGTTGTTTTTGATATTTCTTATTTGGAATGTTCACGGGCCCGACCCAACCCGTGAACCAACCCGACCCGACCCGAGTCACTCGTTTCATTCCCAATCCCAATCTTTCTTTTCAAATCCCCGACCTGATTATCAGACCTGAACCAATCTGATTGCATCGGGTTGATTCGGGTCGGGTTACTTAAATTTTTTTATCTAAAATCGACCTGAAACGACTCGACTTTGATTAATTAGTTCAGATTTTTTTTACCATAAACTCGACCCAACCTGACCCATGAACACCTCTACTGTTATATGTTATTAATGGAGGAAGTATATAATGTACCAAAAAAAAATTGAGCTAAGTATGTAAAAGGAAAAGTCTTAATACACTTTTTTTACACACTTTTTATATATATGGTGATTTATGTATAAATAATTAATAATTAATATATATTATATAATAATTAAAGATATTAATTTATGTATAAATAATTAATAATTGAGTCATAATATAATATATAACAATTATTAATTATTTATATGTTAACTATTAATTATTTAAATATCAATTAATATTTTAGTCACTACATAATAAATATCAATCACCACTTATTTATACTATAAATCACCATGTATATAAGTGATGCGTAAAAAAAATGTATAAATAACATAACTCTATGTGTAAATAGAGTGCACGGCTTAGGAAGGAACGAGGAAATGGAACAATATTATTTATTTGGAAAATATTTTTTAAACACTTAATACGACATTTTGTATAAATATTATGTGTTAACGTAAGTGTTAGTAAATATTAAGATATATTATATTTTGAGATAAAATAAATATATCGTATCTCAATCTGATAAGGATTTTATTACATTTAAAAATTAATGTGTTAATTGTAACTCAATTTTAAGATATTGATTTCATATTGACACAAATTTTAAAAATAATTGAAAGAACAAATAAATTAAAAAAATATTAAATAATTAATTGTAAATAAAAATTAATTTTAAATACATATTAAAATAAAGTAAAGTAAATAAATTAAGTTTTTATTATATATAAGATGATTAAGGTTTAGAATATATCAAAATTAAATTTAATAATAATTATATTAAATTATTATATTCAAATAATTTAACTCATAAATATTTAAAAACAAATATATGATCACAAAAAAATTTATTATTAAAGTATTAAAAATAATAATTAAGTATATGATAAAAAATTTTAATTAATAATAAATTATTAAATATTATCTTTAATAAAAAATTATAAGTGATATTCAATAATTATTATTAATATTTAGATAATATAATGAAATTATAAAATATAAAAGATGACTGATGAATTTTTTAAAAATTTATTTATATAATTTGATAAAAAATAGAATATGTAAATATTAAATTTTAAAATTAAGTAAAATAATTTAATATAATAATATCAAAATAATTAAAATTTCATATTCCCTTAATACACAAAATTTAATAAAACATAATAAAATTAAAAAAAAAAATTATCTTCCTACAATTTTCTATTCCACGCATGTGCAGAATTTTCCGTACACTGCAACATTACTATTTTGCTTTTATTCTCGCTCCGCTGTCTCCTGCTTTACGTCCAAATCATACTTTTTTTGGTCTCGAGCGACGTGTCATTTCATCAAATCTATTTCTCTTTTATTTATGCCAAATTCTTCACCGCCTCACTTTTGCATTAATTGCCTAGGCTTTTTTTTATTTTTTTTTATTTTTTTGTTCAACACTTTCCCATTTGGAATCCGGATTCTCTCCGCTATCCAACGTCACTCTCCAACAGCATTAGACTTTTTATATTTTATCTAACGGTTAATATTAATAAATATTAATTTAATATTAAAAAATATTTTTAATATTAAAAAATAAAAATATTAATTATTAAATAAAAAATAAAATATCCAAATGTTACAATAGAGTGTTATTAGACAGCATCTGCTCGAGAGAATCCAAATCTTCAATTTGTGTTCAGTTAAAAATGTAGTTGGACTTAATTGAATTTTTATCTTTCTATTTATTTATTTTGTTTATATTAATTTATAAAATAAAATAATAAAAATAAATTGATTAATATAACATAAAAATAAAAAATTATCAAATTTAAATATATAAAATATATATGTATAAATTATTATTTAAAAATATTTTAAAATAAATAAAAATTAAATTTAAAAATACATATTAATTCTAATTATTTTTATTCATATTTTAGTTTAATAATAAAATATTTAAAAAATATTTTTATACACTTATTAAGATATTAATTGTATATCATATTTTAGATGTTAAAATAATGATATTGTATTTATTTTTATAAGAGGAGCAATATTATTTTTTTTATAAGAGGAGCAGTATTATTTAATACGATGTTTCATATCTAAATTTATTTGATTTCCTTTGATCAATAAATTTCTGGTTTGCTGAAAAAAAAAAAATAAACAGTTCAATTTCACATACATAACATCTAGTAATTATTGTTCGATTTAAGGGTGAAGGTGTGATCCAAGTATAGGCATGAGCCTGCGCCAAGATAAGGTTATTATGGCTGGGAAAATCCCAGTGGTGGAGCCAACTGCCAAGGGGAGCATGTGTTTCTCTTGAAATTATTTGTTAAGTAATTAGTATGATTAAAAATTTGTTAAAGATTTTATAGTGTTTTTAAAATGATAATATTATTTCCTCTTTGCTGGTAAACGTGGATTCTTCTATTGCATGGTAATCACGACACTAGTGTAAAGATAGATACTTACAAAAGTATTTTTATGTTCAAATTAAATCGTATATAAAGTAGGTAAAATATTTTGAATTAGATATATATTTTGTTATTTTGTGTAATATTTATAAGAATATTTTAATAGATAAAAATTATGTTTAAATTTATATTAAATGTTATTAATTTGAATAAGAATTTAATAAGATTATTATCTCATATAACTGATTATTCTATTTATGAGATATTCTGTTAGAGATTTACTCTTCATAAATAGACATATTTACTTATCTAAAAGCGCTAATAAATATTCGGAATCTAACTTTAGTGGGTCGGGTTGCTCCTAAACTACTAACCTGAAACCTGATCCAGAACAGTTGCCCACAACTTTGTGCTCAGATGTGAAAACTGAGTGTCAAAGATATCTGAGATTGTTAAGAGCAAACAACACACGTGGGATAAAAAGATCCAAGTCATGATGTAGATAATGAATCTCCCAATGTCTCTACTGAAATGTAGAGGTCCATGATGCAAAATAAAAATCAGGATACCCCCAATATTGATGAATTAGGTTGGAATTCGATATAGATCATTCTGCCGAAAAGTTGCTACATTGTTGTCTGGGATTCATGTTGAGTTGTCTCGATACCAACTTTGGCAGTGGGGCCTATCCATTAATTGTGAATTCTTTGAAATAAAATTCGTGATCCGCATTATAAATCTATAGTAACATCATGTCATTAATCCGATGTCTAGTATGAGTACCTTCCTCTCTGAGATGTGTCGCTTCAATTATGATCGTTATCCTTTTAGCTAGTGCGTCAGGTTTGTACTGCCATGTAGCAAAAAGTTAGTAGAGATTGTCGTTTGATCTTTGTGCCACTATAATTGTCGTTTTCAAATTAAATGCAAAAAAGATGTATTTACCCCTACGCGTGGTGGTTCTTGGGAGTTATTCTTGCGTCTATAAATAGGAGTGGGGGGTTTTCCTCCTATTTTCACTTTCTCCTCCATTTCTTCACTACTTCCAGCACTCCGAAGGTTTTCCAACGAGTTTCCAACAGTGGTTTTTCCTACATTTCCAACTTCTCATCACATTTTTCTCTTCAACGTACAAGGTATTTCCCTTTTCCCATATTTTTCTTTCGCAAAAAACCATGGTGAGAGTGAGAGTGTTAAATAATAGTGACGATAAGAGCAATTCTTTTGAAAATTTGAGTGCTTCATCGTCTCCGCAACATCAGGCACGACGAAGATGGTCTCCTTGTGATGGAGGTACTGGTAGGACACAGAGGCCGTTATCTAGGGTGGATATGTTAGAAATGATACGGGGAGCAAACAGTGCTAGGGAGCTTGCAAGGCAAAGACCATCACGCCCGCTCTCTGTACTTATAAGGGAGTTAGAGAGTTATGATGAAACATCTTTTGATTTTGACATGAGTACGACTTCTGTAGGTAACACCAGTAATACAGAGATGGGAGGTTTGAGGACGACAACATCAAAACCGAACAAATATATATTCCTAAGGAAAGTCAACTTGTATCAATGGGTTGACCGTGAAGTTTTGGGTACTCTGTGTAGTGTCGAGACCTCGGAGGACGCAAAGGCTAAACAAGAATACCTTCATCTCAAAAATGGTCGACTGTGGGATGACAAATTCGTAATCTAGGCTCCGTCAGATTAAGAACGGGTTTGCTCAACCAAAATAGAGGGCAACCACTTTGTCTACATGTATGATGCATTATTCACCTGCATCGGGGTCTGCCTTCCATTCTCCGACTTCGAGATTGGAGTTCTAAACCATCTACGTGTAACTCTGACCCATCTTCATCCAAGCGCATGGGGCTTCATTCGGACCTACGAGCTCATTTGTAAAACTTTTGGACGGTTATATTTCGTGGAGTCTTTCTTTTTCTTCTTCTCCCAGTTTTCGGGAACAACTTTCAAAGGTGGTGGGTTACTTTGTGCAATTAAGTGAGGCACAAAGTATTTATAACATATCAAGAGTCTTTTAAGAACTTCAAGAAAGACTTTTTCTAAATAGAAGGAGCTCTGAGGTTAACGCCTTTTTATGTTACACTAGTGGGTGATCGAGAATTTATTTATATTGGACGCAGGTGATAAACATAATTTTTTATATATTAGTTAACCTTCATATTTAGTCTCTTAGACCTCTTCTATACTTAATTGATTGATTTTGACCACATTTTATAAGTTTGAGCTCATATTGGGCTTAATTGTATTTTTTAACATTATTAAGAATTTTACATTGTTTCTGTATTTTGTGCATAACTTGAGTTTAGAAATCTAAAAAATATGAACATTACCTTATAGGAAAGCTGAGAGAAAGTTCTACAACTTTGATAGGTCACTCGAAGGCTGAATCAGATGTCTAATGTGTCAGATTGGTCCAGGAAGTCAGAACAGAGATGTTGTCACTGGATCTTGGACGATGTGCAAAGATTTAGCCATAATTTGAGCTATAGGTGTCATTTAGAGGTGAAACTAGTATCATTTAAAACCGGAGACATAAATCTTCAATTATTATAAGATCATTTATCAAAATTGTGACGTTTTGATGGCGATTTCATCCTTTGAAGTTAGTTGATGGGTTCAGAGAGCTGTTAAGAATATTTTGGGCATAACTTTCTCATCCTAAGCCCAAATTATACAAATTATTTTGTCCAATTAAAGATAAGAGGAAGAGAATTAACCCTAAGCTAAGGTAAAACTTGGATTTTTAATTTTAGAGACAGTTATTTAAGCAGCAGTAGCAGCAACCACGAATTAAAAACCCTAATTTTCTCTTAGCTACTCTTGCTTTCACTTCCTTTCTTCATCTTTTTTTCTTCTCCTTTATCTCTAGTTTTCTTTATTTTCTGTTTTTCCCTTCTATCCATGGAAAGCTAGACATTTTTAAATCAATCATAGGAATTAACAATCTTGATGTTTAATTCTGAGGTCTTGTTTTGATTATTTTACATTAAAATGTTAATCAAGTTTATCATTTACTTGTTGATCAAGTTTATCTTCTACTTGTTAATCAAGTTCCTCTTTGATTTTGTTAAATCCGAATTGAATTGCTTAATTTGATTTGAATGTCTATGTGATAATTGCATAATTACCACGTGTTTAATAAGGATTACAAAGACTAAACAATGCAACAAAGGTGTCTTGAATGTTGTTTGTTTAGCTTGGTTGAATTTTGGGTTTTAGACTAATTTAGGATTAGATAAGTATTTAATTTGTTTAACCTTGATTAATTAAATTCTGGATGCTTATCTAGTGGAGAATTCATGAATAATCTTAAGGCTTCTTGATATGATCTAAAACCAAGAATCTGATTAGTAATTAAATGGATTCATAGTGATCAATAATGGATTAAATTCAAGATTAGTTAATTTCATTGGATTGGTTGTTTACTTAATTCTGTTTACAATTTTTAATTACTTTCTGCTAATTAATTTTGCAACCTTTTTTCCTCATGTTAACCTCTTAATTTGATTGCTTGATTAAAGTGATCCAAGGGTTCGACCCGGTTGTGCCTTATATTACAAGTGTTTTGGTGAATCGGTTTATAAATTGATTTAATTTGATGGTCCTGACAGCTATCAAATTTTGGCGCTTGGGAATCATTATGAGTTTAGTCAATCATATTAGGAGTATAATTAACTGCTAGTCCTTCACTAACACCTATTTTCCTTATTTTAGGTAGTTTTCAACACAATTGTGGTGTTCAACTGCAAGAAGAAGCGGCCATTTACATCACTTAATAAGGATGTTTCTTCCCTCTCTCTTTTATTTTGCTTGTCCTATATTTGTTGATGATATTTATGAGAAATTGATTATTTGATGATTTTTAAGCTTTACATTGTAGATAATGTAGAATTTATGTGTGAGAGAAGAATTTACATTTTGTTTACTATTTCTATTTTAAATTCTCTTTTTTGTTTTCCTATTTTACTATTTTTGTTTTAGATTTTATTGTTTTGTCTTAATTTTGTTGCTATTTTTTGTTTCAGTATTCCGTTCTGTTTTATGTTTTGCTGTTAAATTCTATTTGTTGTTTTTGTTTTCTATTTTCTATTTTCAAATTTTGTTTTTGTTTTATTTTTTAATTCTTTTTTTCTGTTAAAAAAATATAAGAAATTGTGTTTTTAATTATTTTCCAACGAAATTTTGAGACTTGTGAAAGTTGTGAGCATGCATCAATTAAAGTTAAAGGTTTATAACATAAGTGAATAAATTGTCTTTCATCTTGAGATTAACTAGTTTGGTAATGAAAATTGAATTGGTAGATTGTGTTTGATAGAAGCATGCCTTGTGAGACTTTGAGCATTTTAATGAATGGATTGAGTTTTTTATCATTCTCTTCTTTCTTGTGTGATTTTCACTCATAGAATTTATTATTCTAGAACTTGTTTTGATTCTTTTTTCGACTACATTTTCACATGTATACAAGAACATGATTGAGACATTTTTCTTGAATTAGCTAATTTAGGCAAATAGTCAACCTTGCATATTTTCTCTTGATAAACCCTTTTAAGCTTATTTGATCATTCCTTATTTTTAGCTCATTATATGCCTTAAATGAAAAATAATGTTTTTACCTAACCTTAGAGAATATGAGAGCATTGTCATTGTTATTGGAAGAGTTCTTGAACAAGTGTGGGGCTGTGCTAATTAGTGTGCAAAAAATTTGGTGAAAAAGAAAAGAGTGGCCAAGTGAAAAAAAAATTGAAAAAAAAGAATAAAAATTGAAAAAAAAATGAAAAAGGGGAAAACAACATGTAAAGAAAATTTACATTAGATAGAGTTGGAATAAACTTTCATGCTTGTTAATTGAACTCATCCCCAGCGTTCTTTTATTCTTTTTGGTATTTATCTTGTCATCTCCATATTATTCCCCTCCCCTACCTTGACCTCATTACAACCTTGCATAAAGTTCTAATTTGTATGTGCATGTGTTTTAAGTAGTGGAGAAGTAGAAGATAAGCAGGTAGTACAAATTTTTATGGGTTAAATTGAGAGAAACACTTACCTTCTAAACATTTAAGGATTGAGAGTGTATATTGTGAGGTTTTATCATTCTTGATTTATGTTTTTCAATTGAAGTTACCTTGCTTATTGATTTGAGATGTAAAGAAATGTTACTTCATGAATATTTTAATTCCTTGAAGCTTTAGTTGTTGTTATTGCTTAAAGACTTTTGCATTCTTGAACATCATTGGAAAGTGAGTCTTTTAGAGTTTTAAACTTTTGAATTTGTGTTGTAGTTCCTTACTCCCTATGTTGAATTTCTAGTTTTGCTCGGAAGTGCAAAAGCTAAGTGTAGGAGAATTTGATAAACATAATTTTCATATATTAGTTAACACCTATATTTAGTTTCTTAGACCTCTTATATGCTTAATTCATTGGTTTTGGCCACATTTTATAAGTTTGGGTTCAAATTTAACTTAATTGTATTTTTCAGCATTATTGAAAATTTTATACTATTTCTGTATTTTTAGTATAACTTGAGTTCTATAGATCTAAAAATCATGTCTTTCATCTTGTAGAAAATCTAAGAGAAAGATCTACAACTTTGATGATCGCTCGAAGGCTGAATAAGATGTATAGTGGGTCAGATTGGGCTACAAAGTCAGAACAGAGATGTTGTCATTGGAACTTAGACGATGTGCAAAGATTAGGCCATAATTTGAGTTGTAGGTGTCATTTGGAGCTGAAACTAGTGTCATTTGAAATATGGGACATAAATCTTCAATTCTTATGTAGACACTTATAAAAATGTGATGTTTTGATGATAATTTCATCTTTTGAAGTCAGCTAACGGGTTTAGAGAGCTGTTAAAAATATTTTGGGCATAATTCTCTCATCCTAAGCCTAAATTATGCAAATTAGGTGTTCAATTAAAGTTAAGAGGAATATGACTAACCTTACGTTAAGGGCGAACTTGAATTTTTAATTTTAAAGATAGTTATTTAAGCAGCAACAACAATCATGAATTAAAAATCCTAATTTTCTCTTAGCCGTTCTTGTTTCCTTTCTTCATCTTTATTCTTCTCCTTTCTCTCTAGTTTTCTTTCTTTTTATATTTTTCCCTTCCATTCATAGAGGGCTAGACCCTTTTAAATCAACCTTATGGATTGACAATCATGATGTTTAATTATGAGATCTTATTTTGATTGTTTTACATTAAATTGTTAATCAAGATTCTCTTTTACTTGTTGATCAAGTTTATCTTTTACTTGTTGATCAAGTTTATCTTTTACTTATTGATCAAGTTTACCTTTTACTTGTTAATCAAGTTTATCTTTTACTTATTGATCAAGTTCCTCTTTGATTTTGTTAAATCTAAATTGAATTGCTTAACTTGATTTAGATGTTGATGTGATAATTGCATAATTATCATGTGTTTAATAAGGATTATAGAGACTAAACAATGCATCAAAGGCATCAAAGGTTTTACATTAATTTAGGATTAGATGGGTACTTAATTTATTTAACCTTGATTAATTAAATTCTGGATGCTTAACTAGTAGAGAATTCATGGATCATCTTAAGGCTTATTAATGTGATCTAAGACCAAGAATTTGATTAGCAATTGAATGGATTCATAGTGATCAATGATGAATTAAATTCAAGATTAGTTGATTTCCTTGAATTAGTTATTTACTTAATTCTATTTATAATTTTTAATTAATTTCTGTCAATTAATTTTGTAACCCTTTTCCCCCACTCGTTAACCTCTTAATTTGATTGTTTGATTAGAATGATCCAAGTGCTCGATCTGTTTGTGCCTTATACTACAATTATTTTGGTGAATCATTTTGTAAATTTATTTAATTTGACAGTCGAATTCATGGATCATCTTAAGGCTTATTAATGTGATCTAAGACCAAGAATTTGATTAGCAATTGAATGGATTCATAGTGATCAATGATGAATTAAATTCAAGATTATTTGATTTCCTTGAATTAGTTGTTTACTTAATTCTATTTATAATTTTTAATTAATTTCTGTTAATTAATTTTGTAATCCTTTTCCCCCACTTGTTAACCTCTTAATTTGATTGTTTGATTAGAATGATCCAAGTGCTCGATCTGTTTGTGCCTTATATTACAATTATTTTGGTGAATCATTTTGTAAATTTATTTAATTTGATAGTCTCGATAGCTATCAGCAAAAAGTTTGGGACTAAAGTAAGGAAGAAATAGAGTCTCTGTTGTCCCTTGTGACGGAGAACAAGGCCAATGTCCTCAACTTTTTAGCTGAGTGGGCCGACAAATGTGGGGCCATCTATTGTAAAGATGTTTTGGTTGAGCCCTCCGATTCTTTAAGATAATTTTTAGGTACACTGATTTGAATATGTCAATAAATTTGTGTTTCATGATTTCTTCTAAGTGTAATAACATGTTTGTTTCCTGTTTGTAGAGAGCTTGGCGCAACCTGGTGGATTTAAAGCTCTAGCACCGCGTTTGGCCTAAATGAAGGTTGGGGTATTAGGCTCTACATCCCAGCCTACGATTATAATTCCTCCACCTCAAACTCAACCTCAAGAGGGAGATCCCAAATCTCTTGCCTAACCACTCCGCCCACGCAAAAGGTAGGGAGATGGATGACAGGAGCTAAAAGGAAAAAGGTCGGTAACCGAGGAAGCATCTATTGACCTTACTTTTGGCTGGGAGTTTGAAATCCTGGAAGGCGCCCCTCAACAGTATGCAGGCTGGTCGATTTGGGGTAGGGGGTTGATCTAGGGCGAATTATTGACAGTGCCTTTCTTTCCTACGCTTATTAAGATGTCTTAATCAATCAAGAATTAAATGAGATTATTCAAGATTCCTAGGTCTAGGCTCTTCACAATGCTTCTGTGCTCCAATTCCTGGAGTTTGCCTTTGAGTCTGTTCGTCAGACTCATGAACTGGAGAAATAGTTGGATGCCTTTTGGGTGATAAGAAATAGCTGGAGATGGCGGTGACCTAGAAGGATGGGTAGCTGGCCTAGATGAGTGAGGAACTCGGTCTATAAAAGGCCAAAATTATTGGGCTCCAGAAAAAGGTTGAGGAAAACAAATCTCAGGAGAAGACCTTGAAGGATCAAATATCTTCAACCGAGTCCAGCCTGATCGCGATCCGTGTTGAAATCGAAATCCTCAGGTAGTCCAAGGCAAAGTTGAAAGATGATGTTTTGTATCTTAAAGATGAATAGGTTGCTTCACTGTACGACTCATTTCCCAATGTACTCACCTAACTTTGCCTCTTAAACCTGAACCTTATTACCAAAGAGACTGGTTCACAGAAGGTGGTCAGAGATGGTTATATCGTGGATGTTGTCTCTAAAACCACCCCAGTGAATCAGGTTCTAGCAACAAATGGTGGCAATGAGGAAGGTGTTGAGAGTGAAGAGGGTGGCCAATAAGAAGAAACTGAGGTGGAGGAGGTCGACCATGGAGCGCCTAACCCGGATGCTTGATTTCTTTTTTCTTTTCTAGTTTACCCCCTGGTTGGGGTTAAATTTGAATGTATATGGACAAGTCCCAAATTTCGGACATTTTTTCTAATTTTAAATACTTGGAATATTTTCTGCTTTCACTTTTATATTGCCTTTATGATTTCCAATTGAGATGGGTCCAACGCTCTATCTCGGTACTTTTTCAACTGACACTTAGTGAATATTTGTCTAAATTTATTTGCAAAGTAATCCGTCTTCCGAGTTTAACTTTGTAATAATAAACCACGTTTTGACTCTTGTTCTTCACTAGAGTCTTTTGACACTTAGCTAAGCTTTTAAGTGTGATTTTGACGTGAAAGCCTCTTAGGGTGATATCATTTTTCTAGATACTGACAAATATTGTTGTCTTATGCCGGGCATCGGTCAGATACTCTTAATCACTTTATACTTGCTTTAAGTTTATGAGTTAAGGTTAGACTCATTAGGGCATAAGTTAAAACACTTTAACTTAATTCTAGACTGCAAAGAACAGTTAAGTGAGTTGCCCTTTTTTACCATCATTTTTGCATCAGAATATCCGATCCGAGATGGACCTTGTATTTCTCGAACCTCTCCAAGGTGCATTAAACTTATGAGTTGCAATAATTATGAGTGTGTAAAATGACGAAGTGCTGGAAACATATTCATTAATTTATTCATGTCGAAACGCATCACTTACATGATAAAAACATAAAATAAAAATAATTAACTATAATACTTTCTAATTTTATCAGTGTTCCAAAAATTCTTGATACTTTTGCCAGTGAGGGTCTCTGGGGTATAGGCTCTAGTGTCTATTTTGGAAGTGATCTGGTGTGGTCCCTCCTAATTTGGAGCTAGCTTTGCTACTTACATGTTTTTGCCATTGATATCTGCTCTGCGCAAAACAAGATCATTGGATACGTACCTCTGTGGTATCATTTTGCAATTGTACTGGGTTACAATCCTTTGTTTGACAGTGGCTTCACGAATGTGGGTAATGCAGCGTTATTCCTTCAACAAATCAGAGTTGTGGCGGATGAGGTCTGGGTTGACTTCTTCAGAGAAATTATGTCTTCTCGAATTCGATTCTCCTATCTCGACCGGGATCATAGCCTCGTAATCATATGTTAACTTGAAGGGAGTTTTCCCTATTGAGGAATGAGGTGTGGTCCGATATGCCTATAGGATATAATCGACTTATTCTACCCAATTTCCTTAAGCTTCATCAAGTCTCCTTTTGATCCTATAAAGTATAACTCGGTTGGCAGTCTCAACTTGTCTATTAGTCTTTGTGTACTCCACCGAAGTGAAATGTTGCTTGATCTTGAGTCCGACATGAGATCCTAAACTTTTAGTCAGTAAACTGCATTGTGTTATCTGTAACAATGGATTTTGATATACCAAATCTACTGATGATGTTTTTGTAAATGAACTTCTGTATTCGAGATAAGGTGATGGTGGACAATGGTTCTGCCTCAATCCACGTCCAAAGCTACCACCCAGTATTTAACTTGTCCCAGGATTTGGGGGAAAGGACCTAGGATATCCATCCCCAATTGATAGAAAGGCCAGGGTATGGACATTGTAGATTGCTCTTCTGTTGGGGCTGCATAAATGTTTAAGAACCGTTGATATTTGTCTCACTTCTAGACATGTTTCATGTTGTCAACTTCCATACTAGGCCAATAATACCCAGCCCTCAGCGCTTTCCATGCTAAGGACTTTTTTCTATGGTGATGGCCACAACTTCCTTCATGAATTTCGGCCAAAACATACTCTGTTTCTTTTGAGCTAAGAAGAAAACTTGGGACAGTATAGCTGATTATCCATGATGGTGTACCATGCCGCTATCTATATTAGTTTCTGGACTTCTTTTCAGTCTTTAGAAAAAGTGCTATCACGGAGATAGACAACTATAAGTGTGACCCATTTTTAAATATCTTCTAGTATAAGGACCTCGAATTCTATAATACTGGGTGCAATGAGTGTCTCATGGATCACAAACCTATTGTTACCAGGGCTTTTGATGCTAGCGAGCTTTGACAAGATGTTGGCTTTTAAGTTGTGTTCTCTGGGGATATGTTCCACCTTAACACTGTTGAAATTCTCCATTAGCATTTTTACCTTGGTTAGGTATTTTTGCAACAAGGGTTCTTTAGCCTGATAATCACCCTAGATCTGGGCTGTCGCCAGATATGAATAATTGCATATAATCACCTATGTGGTCCCATCTCTTTTGCCATGGTGATGCTTGCAAAGCATGCTTCGTAATCCTCTTGGTTATTTGAAGTCGGGAACTTAAACCGTAAATAATATTCTAACATAAGCATGACTCCATTTTCTTGTATGACCCCAACACCACTTTCTTTGGCACCACTCCATTTTCGAGGACTTGTACGACCTTACACACAAAATATATTGGCTTATGACCTTCATTGGTTTTTCTTATCAAGACTAAATAGATTGCTTCATTGTTGACTAAAATGTTGGTGTATAAGGTCTTTCTAGGATCTGGCCTCGTCAGGATTGGGGGTGTTGCCAACATCTTCTTTAACTCTTGGAATGCGGCCTCACACTCAGGGGTTCACTCAAAAGCTTTCCCCTTTTTTAGAGTTTTGAAAAAAAGAAGAGATTTTTGAGCGGCTTTGGCTATGAAACAAGTGAAGGTTGCTATTCGTCTTGTTAATTGTTGCACTTCCTTCACAGATTGCAAACTATGCATATGAAGAACGACTTGACATTTCTCTGAGTTGGCTTCAATGTCACGATTCATAAATAAAAACCCCAAAAACTTACTGGCCTGTACCCCGAAAATACAATTCTCAAGACTCAATTTCATATTATGCTTCCATCTTTGGGCAAACACTTCTTCTAAATCTTTCACATGGTTACCTGGTGTGGTGTGGATTGTGATTAAAATTTAGAATGAAAATCAGTTGCCAAGTTCCACCAAAAATAAAAACCTTGCAACCAGTTGTAGTTAGCAAGGGTCGATCCACAGAGAACTAATTCAATTAACACTGTAAATTGATTCCTAATTTAAACTCTCAAAAATAATAAACAATAAAGAGGGGGTTTTGTTTGTTAAATCTAAAATCAGAAATTAAATTCAAAACAAAAACAGTAAATATGATTTGGAAAATCAATTAAAAGACAATGGTTAAGAGATGGAATCCACCACTAGATTTATATGATTATGCTAACCCACATATCTTTTATACCAATGTGATCAATTATGTTTTTATGTGATTGTGAGATTAATTCTCTGTTTTCCTTAAGTTTTGATTAATCCAGCAACCGCTCACAAATTAATTCCTAATCAATAATTATTTGTAAAGCAACCGCTCTTACACCTACTTATTGATTGCATTAAGATTTAGAAAACTAATCACACTAAGATCTAATCTCACACCGGGATTAAATTACTTAGATCATATGCCTCACTAGTCCTACCACCGCAACCGCGCATAGCAATCCTAGTTTTACCACTTTCGAAATTGGCAAAGAGTATAAAAACCTTTATACCAAAATAAGAACAGAAACATATGAATAAAAACACAATTGTATTGATATAAAGAAATATGCAAGAATCACATAATCAAAACTAGGGTTTCATCTTCCCTTAACCATATAAAAGTTTAGCCACACATGGCAAATTCAAAACCAAAAGAATAGAAGAAGAAAAACATTGTCAAGAATAGAAGTGCGAGAAGAAAACTAAAGATCAAACTAGTTTCCAAAGGTTGGGAATGATTGATCTCCAATTGCTCGAACACGAGACTCCAATCTTCGATCCAATCTCCTTCTCCTTTGTTCTTGGTCTTCTCCTTAGCCTCTTGGCAGTTTCCCAGTCCAGACCTATCTTTTGAAACCCCAGGCAATCCTATTTATAACTTTTTGATACCTAACACATCATTAGAATTCGAATCTAAAGTTCGATGCGACGACACGGGCCGTGTCATATGACACGGCCTACCCCGTGTTAGGTTCATCATCAACGCAAATTCGAATAGATTGCAAGTCAGAGGAGTACACGGCCCAACCCGTGTCATATGACACGGGCCGTGTTCTCGGTCAGGGCTGAAATTTGATATTCCTCGTGAAATCAGAGAGATACACGGCCTACCCCGTGTCCTTTGACACAGGCCGTGTTAATCACTTTCTTCAAATCCAACCTTGATTCTTCATGAATGCCCTTATTCTTTTGCTTCTAGGGGTTGATACTGATCTCCTTGAGTCTTTAACTCTCTTCTCAATGGTTCAATGCCAATGGACTCCATCACTCATAGGTCTCCTGAAAATCACAATACATTTATGAGTGTAAATAACCACATTTAAGCATAGTTTCACAATAAACATCCAAAGACAACTCTAAATCAGAAACTTAGCTAAATGTCAACAATTGAGCACATATGAAGTCCAATTAGATCAAACAAAAGGCATTTAAGAGCTGAAATTATCGATAGATCATTACCGGACTCTGTTATCTTGACAATCATGTCATCAATATAAACTTCCAACATCTTACCGATCTATTCTTCGAAAACTTTATTCATCATTCGCTAGTAAGCTGCACCTACATTTTTTAACTTGAATGACATAACATGGTAGCAATAGCTTCCCATTTCGGTTATAAACACAATCTTGTATTCGTCCTCCAGATTCATAGGAATTTGGTTGTAGCTAACATAGGCGTCCATAAATAAGAGAAGCCAAAATCCAGATGAGTTATCCACAAGTTTGTCTATATTGGGAAGCGGGTAAGGGTCCTTTAGACATGCTTTATTCATGTTAGTGTAGTCGAAGCACATACGTCACGTCCCGTTAGCCTTCTTTACTAGGACCATGTTGGATAACCAAGTGGTAAAAGAAATTTCTTTGATAAATCCAGCATCTAGGAGTTCCTTCACCTACTTATGTATTACCTCATGTCTCTCTGGTCTGAATTTTCTTTTTCTTTATGCCATTGACTTTGCATTTTTTTTATGGAAAGTCAATAGCAAATAAACTCGGGGTCCAGTCCAAGCACGTTAGCAGACATCCAAGCAAATAGATCCTTGTTCTTCTTAAGAAATTCGATCATCTGTGATCTTTCTTCTTGATTTAACTATCCTTCAATCTTAGTTACTTGATCTGACTTTGTGCAAAGTTAAAAGGATTGAAGTTCTCCCTTAGGTTGGGGACGCATTAACAGGTCTGTAGTGATTGAGGCTGAATTGTTACGCTGGCATGTGGTTCGTGATTTCTTGGCAATCTTCAAGCTCTCAATGTAGTATTTTCGAGTTGTTGCCTAGTCTCTTTTAACCGTGATGACCTTGTCATGCTAATCAAGGAACTTCATAGCTAAATGAGGTGTGGATATCATGACCCCAAAAGCATTGAGTGAGGGGCGACCTAGGATGACATTATAGGCAGAAGGGTAATCTACCACAAGAAACTTGACCTTAAGTGTTTAAAACAAATGATCCTTCCCCAAAGTTAAATAGGTCTCAATGTATCATACCGATGTGATTTTGTTCCCTGTAAATCTGATCAACTCGTTGGTATACATGATTAAATCTTTCCTTAAGAGTCCTAACTTCTCAAAGAGATCTAGGAACACAATATCAGTCGAGCTCCCTTGGTCAACAAATATACGCCAGACTTCAACATTGATTATTATCCTAGAGATCACCATGGGGTCATCGTAGTATGGGATAGTATTTTCATAATCCTCATCTGAAAAAGAGATTAACATGGTTTTCTTGGGTCCGTCTTCTGACTTTAATCTTGGATGGGAGGCTACGCTCAACATAACCCAAAAAGCTTTCTTTCTTGCATTCCTAGATTCACTGTCGCTCGCAAAGCCCCCAGAAATTGTATTGATTGTCTAAGTTACTTCCATGTGACGGTGTTCATTATCTTGAATGGGATTATCCCGGGGTTGTGCCCTTTCTTCATTTTGGCCATTATCTCGAGATAGGCCTGTTCTAGTATCTTCGTTCCTTAAGGTTGAGCCTCTTCCCTGATATGGAGATGGGCTTCTCAGAGGACTGTAACTCCTCTTCCTGTAATTCCTTCCTTTTCTCTAATTTTCATTTCGAGATTGGTGAACATATCATCCTAGATGGCTAACCAGGATTAGGGATTCGATAGTATCCTGGAGGTTGATGCAGTCCTCAGTGTTATATTCGTAGCCTTCGTGAAACACACAATGCTTGGACTTATCCGTTTGTGCATGTTTTTTTAATGGAGGAGGCTTTTGTATATCTCTGAATCTCATATTCATCACTTCCTGGTAAATCTATGCTCGAGTTGTATTGATGGAGGTATAACTTTCATACTTCCCCTTTAGTGGTGGCTTCGAGTTCCGAGTTTACGCGGGAGCCTGACTAAGCTTCGGTTTGGCATCTTCTCCCTTCGCTAGATGTTTTCTAGTGTAGATAACGTCCTCCATGTTGATATACTTGTTAGCTCTAGCCCAAAGCTCATCTGTCATCTTTGGCTCTTTTTTAGCAAATGAAAAGGAAAACGCTTCATGGCAGAGACCTTCTCTCATGTAATATAAGTTGAGTCTCTCTTCCCATTCACGAATGTTTACTACTTCTTTGTTGAACCGAGATATATAATCTCAGAATGATTCCTCTTTTCCCAGCTTGATATGGGAAAGACATGAAATAGATTTCGACTGCACCTTACTAGTGGTGAAATGCAACAAAAATCTTGAGGACAAGTCTTCACAATCAACAACTGACTTTGGAGCCAAAGTAGTGAACCATCTTAGGGCGGCTTTCTTCAGGAAAAAAGGAAAAGCACGACACATGAGTAGATCATCTCCTCCAGAAAATAGCAAAGTAGAAACGTAAGCATCTAAGTGCTCTTGGGGGTCCATGGTCCTATCATAGGCTTCAATATTAGTTAGATATTTGAAGTGTCTAGGGATCTTGTAGGTCATCAACTCATCATAAAAAATGTTGATTCTGCTTAACTGATTTTCTTCATTCGGGCTCCTGTTCTTTATTTTCTCACACCGGGTTGTCAGCCCTTTGTCTGGGTCCTATTATCTTGGAATGTTTTGGGTTACGTCCCCCGTCATAGGCTGCTTTCCTCCTATTGTCGCAATTCCTGTGGGGAACCCGATTTTCATCGTTCCTTTCCTAGTTAGCAGCTCTTTCCAAGTAATGAGCACGTTCATCCTAGAGTATGACCAGGAAGACCAACTCCTCTCGTGATAGTTCAAGGAGATGTGATTCGCCCTGTTGGGACTAAACTCCTTCATTGTTCTCCAGCGTGCCTAAACGTTGCAACACTGATATCCGTTGTCTGGCCACACCTGAGGAGGTTCCGCAATGACTAAGTCAATGTATCGTCGGACCACAACGCGACTGTGGGGAGAGGTTCTCGTTGGTATGAGAAGTCTCTTCTCCATCTTGCCTGGGTTCTAATTGGGCAACAACTGGATCTTGGATTAGAGCAAAGACCGGATGACAGCTAGAAGATGGTTGATTTTGAATGACAAAAACGTGATTTTCGCCTGGTAGTGATCATGATGATAGTAATGGGAATCAAAATTTATCGTTCCCACAGACAGCACCAATGTTCTGAATGAGTTTAAGAAGATTACCTAAACAAGGTTGGTGAAGGTGGTTTCTTTCATTGCACGGTGGTTGTGACAGTGGTGCGAAGGGTGAGTACTTGCAAAAGGCACTCTGAATCTCAAGTTAGACCATGTACAAGGTGGATAGAATGTTTTGGGTTAGATGCATTTCTTTGTTTTTTGTGTGGTCTTTATTGAAGCGTCTTGGTAGATAAAAATCATGTTTAAATCTATATTAAATGCTATTAATTAAGATAAAAACTCAATAAGATTATTATCTCTTATAACTGATTTCTTTATTTATGAAGAATTTTATGAGAGATTTACTCCTCATAAATTAGTATATTTACTTATCTAAATATACTCATAAATATCTAAAATTCAATTCTAACAGATCAAATTACTTCTGAATCGCTAACTCAAAACCCGATCTAGAACAAAACCCAATATATTAGAATAATTTTCTCACTCTTTTATTAACGTAAATTGGCAAGACTGAGTAAAGACCCTCCTTCCCGTCCCCTTTCTTCCTTGACAATAATCTAGCATCCTTTCTCCTTCACCATAGGTATTCATTACCTTCTTCATTCTCACTCTAAGATTTTTTAGTCATAGAATTTCTATTTTTGCTTTAATACGATGGTGAAGCTTTTAATTTATTATGTAGTTGTTCATTTTATTTGTCACTATTACTTTTTTCCACTTTTAATAACATATATTTTTTTTTCTTTTAATTCTTTGGTTTTCCCTTTATGATATCTTTCATGGAATTGATATTTAAAATTTCAACTTTTGTAATGTAGTTTTAAAAATTTTAAGTGTTATAATTATAATTATTTAAATAAATTTATAGAACAATATAATTCTAATTTTTAATAGGATATACCGGAGTGAATACATTTCTTAAAAGAAAATAATTTATAAACATAATGTTAATAAATTTATATTATAAATTTTTATTTTTTATATTTACAAGTGTTTCTCCTAACCTTAGAAACTTGGCTTCACCACTAAAACTTCCTACTTTAGAAAGCAATTTTTTATATAAGTAAAATTCTATGTGTCATGTTAAAAATAAATATATTTTTATTAACACAACTTTGTATATGTCAAAAATTGAGTTACATGCATAATATAAAAAGTATCACCCACAAATTTTTCCTACATCAATTCCATAATTAATATATCTACTATGCTTCTACCGACACATTTCCATAATTACTATATGTACTATGTTGAATATTGTGACGTTTGCTACCTAATAATTAGTGAGTGTATTTCATAAAGGAGGAGTTCTTATGTTTGTTTTAAAAAAAATGAAATGATTTTATTTTATGTTTCATTTCAAAAAAATAAAAATAAAGCATGATTGTAAATGTTTATGGAAAGACAGATAAAATTTCTTTTTCCAATACATCATCGTTAGTTTTGTAGTATGACTTATTAATAATGTTAAATTTGATTTACTTTTTTTCTTTTGGTACGTAACCCACTTAAATCTTACGGACAATAGAGGTAATATCACTGTAACATGTAAATTAAGGGTGTGTTTGGATAAAGTTTTGATTAATGTATTTGTTTAGGGGATTTAAAATTTTTTATTATAAAATATTTTATTTGGATAATTAAATAAAAAATTTTAAGAATTTCAAAGAATTTTAACCGAGAATTTTGTCAACTAAAATTAAAGAATTTCAAATTCTTCCTGTATTAAAAGTGATTAAAAGTTTGAAAATAATACTATATCTTCTTTAAACACTCTCTTTAAAAATATAAAAAGGGTAAACATATTTACTATTTCGATAATATAAAAAAATCAATATTTTTTATTTATTAATTACATGAATTATTAAGAGAATTGATTATGAAATATTAAAATATAGATTTATTCAAAGATTAATGTATGTATTGTACATATATTTAGTAGATTTAAAACCAATTATAATTAAATAGTAAAAATTATATAAATATAAATTAATGTATATATAAGTGTATGTAGTTAACATTATTTTTTTAAGAGTGTCCCTCACGTCATAAGAAAAAAGTCTAGTAAAGTAAATAAAAATAATAATAATTGTCGCAATGTCCTTCTCAACACGACACAACACTGAGTGGCTAATTTTTGCCAATGAATGCAAGAATAAAAAAAGTTATCACAAATCAATTTATCCATTGAAAATGGAATAACTCTATTAGACACCTAAAAAATTGTCTACTTTCAGAGTTTAAGTTTGATGGTTAATTACATGAAGGAATAATATTAGTACCCTATATCGTCCATTCTAAGAACAGTTACTTATTTAACTTATTTGTCTGCTAAATTATATAAATTGGTCCTTTATTATTTATAACAAAAATTTTATTTTATTTTATTTTTTCTTGTTCCATTTTATCATGCATATTATCAATAGTGATAAATGACTATGATAGGAAATAGATAACTGATGAGCCATTTTTTTATGAAACAAATTTAAACTTCACAACATATTATGTAGAAGTGGTGAATTAAAAATAAATTTTCAAGAAAATATTTTTGTAAAATAATCGGCCAAATAAAGTTTAAAATGTTTAAGCAAATGAGATTTTTGAAATGATTTTAGAAAGACTTTCAAAATTTGAATTCTCTACAATCACAAGATTAAAGATAAGCACATTTCTTTACATTTATTTTTTATTATTTTAAAGAAAATAACTTATTTATTTTAAATTGTGAAATTAGATCCAACTAATGCTTATGACAAAATCCAATAATAACATTCCCAAGAGTATTGAGAAGAATTTGTTGGTTGTCCCTTTAATCCTCTTCCAATTTTTTTATTGTTGGACAATTTTTGTTTATTTTAAATTAAAACTATTTATTTATATTATGAAAATTAGACCACGTGAGTACTTCTTGCTAAATCTAATAAAAGTATCCTAAAGAGGATTGGGAAGAGGTAATTGATCACCACTTTGATCTTTTTCTAATTTTTCTATCATTTGCGAAATTTTAAATGTTTGATATTTGTAATGCAAAATAACACACATATTTAAATTAATTAGAAACAAATATTTGGAGTATAATTTTAATTATGGGGTATCTCTAAGGTCCCACCAACTCTTCTAACAAAACTTAAGAAATATCCTTACTTCAAAAAAATCATAAATTTTGTCGTCACTTAGTCTAACTATAGGTATTTTATTTTTAAGCTCAACCCATAACATTTAAACAAATAAGATGATAACACACAAATGATGAGTAAAAATTCTTATTAGAAACCATCAAATAAAAAAATTCTTATTAGAAACCATCAAATAAGACCACATCAACAGTTCTAGCAAAATATAAGAGATTTCATCACATTCAAAAAGCCAATAATTTTGTCATAATTTTGGATATTATATCGTCGAGAATTTTAACCATAATTAAAATTTATTTTATGCAAAAATAATTCCAATCAAATTAGGCATACAAAATACAAACAATAAATACATATGATAAGAAAATATGACAACCAATCAAGAAGTAATCTCCTTTTATTTGTTTTATTCTATTTTCTTTTTATTGCCTTATTCTCAATTTTGTTCGTCCATCACTACTAGACGAACTCCTTCCCTTTCGTTATCCAATTTCTTATTCTTTCATTAATTTTTCACTAATCAAGAAAATCTAATGTTATTCATGCCTCTACCCCATAGTTCAGAGTGAAACCCACGATCCATTTTCAATGAAGATAATAGCTAGCTGGAAGAATGCCTCCTCAAATCAAAATAAACAGCTGCTCATGAGGGAAAGCAGGCTAATTTAATACAGTAGGCAAGGGCCACGAGCAATGCTACGCTAGAGATAGTTTTGTGTGTATATAGATATATTATGTTATATTTATATATAAGAGATAAAAAATCAAAAAGAATGTATAAATAAATTTTTTCTAAATATATTTATCACAAAAAATTATTTTTTTTTAATTTATTATTTTTTTATATAAATATAACGTGATACATTTATATATACGTAAAAATATCTTTTTACATGATCAATCGTCTCAGTCAAGGTGGGGCCGGGAAGGGGAAGCATCGCTCTGGAGGCTCCAGTACAAAGAACTGAGCATCGTCACCTGCCAATGTCGTATGTGTATGAAAAAGATAGAACGCGGTGAAGTTGGCTAAATTAGTACGTGGAACTGTGAAAGTCTTATTAACCACTTTCTATTATTACAACGTGAACTTTTGTTTTTTGTGTTTTTTGCTGCAAAAAGATATGATATTAAGAGGTAAATCAAATGTTGGTATTCTCCTCTGATAGCTCTCTTTATCTACTTGCGCTAGCTGTTACACGTTATTAATGGAGTAAGTATGTAAAAATAAAGTGCACTGCCTAGGGTGGAACGAGGAAATGGGATGTGAATTATATGACGGATGAAAATGTGCACGTGAGTGAAGAGGATGAGTTTTATTATATTATCTTAAAAGATTATTTAAATATTTAATATAAAAAATATTAAATAAAAAATTAATATATTTAATATTTTAATAACATAAAAAATATTTAATATTTTTTTATTTAATATAAAAAATTAATTGGATAATCATATAACTTATTTCAAAAATTAAATCAGAAAACTAAATCATTGGATTAACTATTTGACCGCAAAAATAATTTAAAGAGATAATTGCATAATTCAAGGAGATTATGGTAAGTTGCTTTAAGATGATAGATTTCGGATTAATGTTTTATTTTCTTGGCATAATTGTTAACGATGATGGCATTTTCATTTCATAAAAAAAGTACACTAATGATATTTTGAAAAAATTCCAAATGGAGAACTCAAAGCCAGTTTCTACTTCAGTTGAAGAAAAATTGAAGTTGATAAGAGAAGATAAAGATGTGTGGATCCAACTTATTACAATAGTTTGATTGAAAGTTTGAGATTTTTTATTGCAACCAAGACATATATAGTCTTTGGAGTTGGATTACTCAACAAATTTATGGAGAAGCCATGTACATGTCATTTGCAAGCAACTAAAAGAATTCTTTATTATATCAAAAGTATCCTGATAGATGGAATTTTTTATGATAGTGCTAATGATGCGAAACTTATTGGATACACATATAGTAATTAGGAAGACGATATTGAAACAAGAAAAAGTACTTCGAAGTATGCATTTCATCTTAGCTTAGGTACAATATCTTGGTCTATAAAGAAATAACTAGTTGTTGCACTCTCTACAACATAAGCAGAATACATAGTAGCAACCAGTTGTGCTACACAGGCATCATGACTAAGGAGAATTGTTGAAGAGTTACATAAAAAATAGAGTAATCCCACTACAATATTTTGTGATTACAAGTCTGCTATTACACTATACAAGAATCTAGTGTTTCATGAAAAATCCAAGTATATAAACATTCGGTTCCATAAGATTCGGGAATTGGTGGTAGATTCGGGAATTGGTGGTAGAAAAAGAAGTGTTAATTGATTATTGTCAGACTGAAGAACAAGTTACAGATACTTTTACAAAGTCATTAAAAATTGAGCTATTTTGCAAATTAAAGAAAATAGTTGGAATGACAAATTCTACGAGCTTGGTTTAAGGGAGGCAATGTTGATAGTTAAACCAAAGCTCTAGAGATTGTAACAATGCTCTAGATGTTACACCAATGTCCAACTCCTAAATCCAAGTTGATTGCTACCTGCACCTGCTTTAGAAGTGTCAAATATTGAAAGAAAGTTAGCCAAAGAACTTGCAAACACGTAGCTGCTGCTGTCTTCCATTTACCACATGTTAGCAAGGGAGTCTTAAAGAATGAGGAGATCAAATTGTTTTTGATCACCTCTGCACCGCTTCATTGAGGTTATTTCATCATTATGTTTGTTTAAAATTTTTTATTATGCATTTTAGCCTATAAAAGGCTGGCTCATATACCGTGTAATCATCATCAAGTGAAATCAAATAGAATTTGTAATATTACTCTTCCTCTCTTGTAAGCTGCGTGACTCTGAGTGTGTGTGAGATTATTGAATTTGTGCTATCATTTTCTACTGAGGAAATTTTGAGTATGATTGGACTTGTAAGGAAGAAGAGTCAAAAGGTATGAAACATTTTATTATTGATAAGGTGCTGAAACATTCTTCAACGCAGTATTGTTTTTCTTATTGTGTTGAAGATATGGCCAAAGAGCGAGATTGGTCCCTTATACGCAACAGGTTGCAACAAACAATTTGAAGGTTCTGAAGTCCTATGCTTTGGACTTGTCAACAGTTCTGTTGAGTAACTTTGAGAATATACTGATTCTGACATAAAATTAGAATTTGCCAATCTGTTTATGTCATCGTTCTGTAATAGTAATAGGTCAATGTTTTCTGTTACCTTCATATGTGGCATTGACCTTGTTATTACTCGCTAAAGCATACGTTTTAGGATTTTAGCTTCCATTATAATTCTATATTATGATACAGCTTTTGGCATCTAATGAATGCCCATGACATTTACTTGTTATGTGTTAATTGGTTTGAGGCATTTGATGTCCCGTGCCAATTGCCATATTGAGATGTAGGGTATATATATGTCAGTTCCAGAAAATTTCTCATTAGTATTTTCATAATTTCATTGTGTTCTTTGGCCAATTTTATATCTCTATCCTCATCTGAGCTCAATTTCTATGTGCCTAGGCAGTCAGTTTAAGTCATGATTTGAGTTAATTGACGTGAAATGAATCTGTGCTCTAATAATATTAAAAGAAAAAGAAAAAGAAAAAGAAAAATTGATGAGGATTTGTGGTCTTAAAGAGCTTATTAATTTTGTATTTATCATTGGGTCTTGATAACAATAACAATAAGCTTCAAAAATGTTGTGTCAAGCTTCAAATCTCCACATTGTGATCATAAATCGGGAGATCTTGCATATATAGACAAGTCTAAGAGCTTGTTTGGATGTGTTTTTTCAGATTAAAAAATATTTTTTTAAAAAAGTATTTTTATTCATTTTTAACATGTTTGGATGAGTTTTTTAAAAAAATACTAAAAACTGTTCAAATTATATATTTTTTAAAGATAAATTTGAGAGTTTCTAAAAAAGATATTTTTGTATATCATAAAAAAATTGTTCCAAGTAATTTACTATAAAAAACTCTTTTTATATTTTTACATCTAAAAAATATTTTTGAGTATTACATCGAAATATAAAATTATTTTATTTTTTTTAAAAGACTATTTATAAAAAAAACTACATAAAAAAATCTTATTTTAAAAGCTTAAGACACTGCAACTCAAGTATCTCTTATGGTGATTTTATGCTTAATGACTGATGGTGATTTTTTGAAAGGCCCACGAGTCGGAACCGTTTCAATTCAGTTGACCTTTTAAAAATTGAAATATAGCTACATTAAAGTCTATACTTGATCATTATATATGGGCATTTATTGCCAGTATATTCATAAGGTATTTCTCTGCTTTATTTCACTTATTTTTCTGGTTCATATAGAAGTTGAAAAAACTGTTTACAATTATATAGTAATTTCATCTAAAAAAAAGTATTCACCTTGCTAATTCCCTACTTCAATCACTGTTGTTCTCATGGGTATGCATGATTGGTTTTTATTAACTAGGTTGCTTGTCTGATGATTTAGTTGTTGAAGTGACAATCAAAGATGTCATTAGTTGATATTACCTTTCTTGGAGCACCCCAAAATGAAATTAAATATTGGTGTTTTTACTGCTGAGTTTGTATCAGGTCGATAAATTGTTTCACTAGAAGGGTTTTCTCTTTTCAATTATTTCCTACAGGACTCAAGATAGGTTTATTTCATCAAAGTTTGAGGAACTGGTTGGACTTATGGTTGAAACTATGCCCTCATGCCATTTTCTACCAAACATCCCAGACTTGATTGTCTTTAGTTCCTAATAGTCCATGTCTCAAAGTCAGAGGTATCTGAGGTTAGGTTTTGTTCCCATGTTTTTAACCTTAAGGTCTGTTTTGGTCATGATGCATATGATATTTTGTAGGATTTTGATGTATATCATCTAGTAATTTTGGTCATGAGCTTGAAGTATCTTAAATTTTCAAGGTCTTTCAAAACAACTACATGCAGATTAATGTCATAAATTTATTTACATGATTAGAAACAGGACAACGATTTAAACATGATAACTCTGTCAAAATATCTACTTACTTACATGTTGATGTACAACATATACAATTCTCTTATATGTGTATTCAACTTAAAGTGAACTTCATTTTTATATCCATTGACAAGTTGTAAAAGTGGCACAAGAATGTATTTTCCAATTTGGTCCACCTGCAATCTTATTAAGGCGCACACAGCCATCTTGAAAATGACATGCTTGTACCATGAATTTTGCTAGTAATAGGATATTTTTAAGTTGTCATAAGTCTTATGAATTTTAATATTAAGCACTGTTGAATCCGTATTATTATAGTGAATGTTGTGCCATGTTAACATTGCAAGCCATATCCTAAGCTGCATCCGACCAATATAATTCTTTATTTTTCAAGCAAAGCATGTGGAATCACACACAAAAAAAAAAAAAGAAAATGATTTTGATGGATGAAGGGAGTGCCGGTAGTGATGCAGAATACCTAAATGCCAACACAATTTCTAGAGGGGGCAACTCTTCCATCTCAAATAAGCATCATCTTCATTTCGGTATGCTTTAGCTTTTAATTTGTTTATTGGCTGGAGTCTGTTGTTATTCAAGATGAGATGATTCTAATGTGAGTGACAAGACTCTATGTTGTTGGATTTACACCTAAAATCCACTTCTCTAGTTTTTCCATAGGACTTAGATTATAGATCATAATTAGGTGGTGATAAAACATTTCGAAAGATAATGATTTAATATATGACAGCAACCCAATGATGATTAATTTAGAACCCATGCTAGCAAGAAGTGGTTGTTCTTGTGCCACTTTTTCTAGGAGGAAGGAAAAACCTGCTAACCCCGATTTTGATTCTAGGAGTGAAGCTGACAGTCACCGAGGAAGGAAAAGCTTGAGCAAAGTACTTGTATTAGCCACTTGATCAGAAAATGATGAGCCACCAACCACGGCAGCAGCCGCTGCAAGGAAAGGTATGGCAAGTGTTATGAAGATGCAAAAAATCTTGAAGGCAAGAGTGCCTCTAGTATGCTGTCTCCATGAGTTTGAAACTAAAAACGACTCAAAAGAAAGTCAGCAGGAAAAGAATGTAAGCAGCGCCAATGTAGGTTGATACATCATGATTTGTAGCATATTTGGATCATTATTTTGTATTTCCATTGTTCCCCATTTTGGAGCTCACGTAAGTTGTAGATCAAGTTGAAATCAAATGTACTGCTTTCTTCTCGTATAAGTATGCAAGAATGAGAAAGAAAAGCCGGCTTTTTGGGTTGCTGTTTTGTTTACCAACTATTGTTTTGCGAGGGGCCAAGTATATTCTGCATCATGTTCATAGATTCTTTTCGCGTAGCTCATGAGAAGAAAATTTATCTGAAATTTTATATTAAAATGCTATGAAAAAATAATGCACTGTCATTTCTACGTGACTTCTACTACATTTTTTTTTAATTTCATCTCGTGTCACGATCTATCACAGAATATTTTACATACTGAATATTAAGCGTCCAATAAAAATTAAGTTTGGAGTAACCCCAAGTAATTTGCACACACTTTACGATATTCTCACCTTTAAAAGGTAGACTCTTTGAAATAATCATCTCATTCTATATTTTCAAATTCTGTTGCACACATGAAAAGGTTAGAACTGTAATGAAGAGGTCTTTGTATAGTGTGAAAATTACCTGAGTAGGTTTCAAATGTTGGCCACTTAGAAGAGATACAACAAAGACGAGAATCTAATAGCTATTGCTACCACATAATGTCTTTGCATGATATAGACTTATCTGTGGCCAGTTCCACTTGACAAGAGACAAAATCCTTATTGAATTGAAATCAACCTAGAATGCATAACTTTCAGTGAAAGGTGTAACCTAATATCTTTAGCCAGCTCAAAAAACACTACAACTAATTTATGTCCAAACTATGGTCTTCATCTCCTCGTACATGGGACTAAAACAATGTCCATGTCCCATCAAGTGGTTGTCTAACGTTTACATCAAAGTGTGTAAATTCCTACTCTAGCCATTCATTGTCAGATAGGGTTTCAGCAGCTGATAGACTCAATTCTATGTCGCTAGGAGCACCAGACAATCTTTTTTAAGTTCTGATTCTAGAGGGCCATCCCATCAATGTTTCTGAACAATACAGATCATCCAAGTAATCCACACCACATGCATTTTCACCCAACCAAAGGAGTTTAGTAGAGGGAGTATGCAATACATTGCCTGGTTACCTATCAACTGCAAGATAAGAACATGAGACTTAAAATGGAGCAGAAAAAGAATGAAGGAAATATAACCTTTTAACCCATATACCTTCTTTATAATGATAGGAAGGTAATACTTTGTGAAATCTGTTTCACTTATAAGGGGCAAATATGATTGAAGAATTGTGGCCACCAAAACCAAATGAATTAGACAAGGCTGCCTTGATATCCAGTCTCTCTTTCTTTGGACCCACAAGCACATTAGGATCCTAATTTTTGTTTACAGTAGACCAAATTAGATAACTGAGAATTTGAACCCTATAAATGACAGGACACAACACACTTTCAAACAAAGGAGAGAATGGTGCAAAAGTATCATACCACTCCTTCATCTGGGTTTTCTAGATTGATATTAGGATGAACCCACCCTGTCCTTATTGCCTACATAAAGAAAAAACAAAGCTCAAAACTTTTTTTGCCATGAAACTTTGCTACTAGACAAAAGATTAATCATTTTTCACCTGCACTGTTGCTACAGCTTCCACACCACCAGCTGCCCCTAGTAGATGACCAATCATAGATTTGGTAGAATTCACTCTTAGCTGTACAAACAAGAGATCCAGTAAGCATGACAATAAGGTAAGCAGCAACATAAATTAAAGCAATTAAAAGGGCAAGAGATTAGAATTACCTTAAGATTGATTACCAAGAAAATAATAGTAATAATAATAATAATAACATACAAAAGAAAATTTACCTCAGGATTTTGACCAAAACAATGAATCAGAGCCTGGTACTCCTTAAGATCTCCAGCTGGTGTGGATGTGGCATGTGCATTTATGTAGTTCACATCCTCTCTTGATACTCCCGACTGAGCTAATGCCTTTTCAATGCAAAGTATAACACCAACCCCTGTTTGAGATGGAATAAAGAGAGATAAGTGCAAGCTTAAGCCATGTATGATTTGCAGAGATATAAGGAACCAAAATTTTAACAAATTCATCATTCATGTACTCAGCAAGTATCGTTAACAAAGTGCAGAATAATTAAATAGCTGATTCAATATGATAGAAAAATTTTAACTTTGGAATCATACAGAAGATGGAGCAGGATATAGTAAATCTCTAACATTCTGGAATAGTCATGGTCAAAGTGCAATTGCAATTCCATAGTTTTTAAGATGATAAGATCACATTAAGTGTGGAAAGTCTCACAATCACACTGAGAATTTGTATAAACAGAAAGGAACAAACATAAGTGACAAATATGAATTTGTATATAGAAGTTTTACCATCCAATTGAAAAAGTTACCAGAAAAACATTCAATTCTTTTCTTCCAAAACATGCCTCGGCAGAATTTATACAAGATGATCATTGCACACCATAATTTCAATAGATGGAGAGATAACAGAACAACATATCCATGAAATGTTTAGGGAGCATTTTAGTTTAATCACCTGGTTCCTGGATCACTAAGCCAGAGGAAACACAAGATTATCATATACAGAAATGTTTAGGGGGTTTAACTTTACTTATTAATTAATAACAAATGATAGCCATTTTCAATCAGCTATCCATCAGCTTTCATTATGTGATTCATATACTAATTTATCAAAAATCCCTAGAAAACAGTAAAAGCCACAAGTAAAGGAAAATTGCATCCATGGGGAGCGAAAATGCCAGAAAGAATTCTAAATATATAAATGGATTCATAATAAACATATACAAGTGTCCTGCAAAGACCCAGATCACTGGCATCACCATATTATCCTACAAAGGTTGTCCGCAAACATACCAATTATTTATGTTTCTAACATTATATGAATGGAATACACCTTAAAGAAGTAGTAACATTTTACCATCAGGATGTGGCTCAGTCACATGATAAGCATCACAAGTGAAGCTTCCACCGAGGAATTCTGCATATATGTTTGCACCTCTTTTCTGCAATATACAAAATTAGATGACTATATCAATTATTTGAATTATATTGCCAAAACGATAGATGTAATGAAAAATAATAGGCAGTGTCAATGGCAACAAGAAGTATGAAGCATGATTCTAACACGGGATAGGACAATGGATGTATCAATGTGTTTATATACTCTTGGAAGGAACTGAAGGATGATATTGATGCAATGAATTACGTACATAAGTATCGCAGTAATATTCTAAAACATGATGTAAAGTTAAGTTGTGCTTTATTATCAACTTATTAGATTAAAATAGAAATACCTTAGCATGCTCTAATTCTTCTAAAAGCAAAACTCCAGCCCCTTCCCCCATGATAAATCCGTCACGATTCTGTAATATCACAAACGCAAACTAATGGTTAGCAACATAAGTGCAGGACAAGAAGAAGAAAAGGATAAGGAATAAAACTGCAAGCAGTACAATTGTTTAGTATCCTTGTAAATTGCAATTCATCTATCCATTACTTCATCAAAAATTGTTCAAATTTCATGAATATTGAAAAAGATACTGTAGAATTAGCTGACTTTAAAAATTGAGCAGAATTTTTCATTATCATCTCCCCCCCCCTTCCAAACTTAAATTTTAGACGTCAAGAACTTCTAATTGTTAAGGTTCCTTTTTTTAACTTCTCATGGTGTCTTTTACATCCTATTTGTATACAAATGACATGAACTTTTGGCGTCTCAAATTAATTATTATTATTATTTTTTGTAAGAAGTAAAGAGCATAAGTAGTGTTGCAGAGGTGAGGATGTTGCGTTGGATGAGGAATGAATGCATTAGAGAGACGTAGGGGTAGCACCTATTGAAGAAAAATGGTATATTCTTGCCTTAGGTGGTTTAGCCATGTGAGGAGAAAACCATTAAAAACCACAGTAAGAAAAGTAGATTAGATTGAGGATATCCTAATAATTAGAGGTAGAGAAAGACCAAGAAAAACTACAAGGAAAGCCATTAAAAAGGACTTAGAGCTAAATGACCTTTTTAAAAACATGATTTTTAATAGAACTCAATGACATCGTTTGATCTATGCAACTGACCCCACCTAATGAGAAAATACTTTTGGTTGTCGTTGTTGTCGTATAAAGTTGAGTTGACGAGCCTTCAAAATCTAGCAATAGTTTTATTAAAGTAAGCTCCCTTGATTTCTTGAAAAGACAAGACGTACTCAACCAACTTTCAATGGTATTATAGATTTATTCTTTGTTAAAAAAATTAATGAAAACTCAGCAATAAAAATGGGAAAAAGAAACAAGAAAGCAACAGGATTTCCATAGTATTACAATATCCCAAGGGCGTGAAGCTTTAGTAGGATCACTATTTCTCTGTGAGAGTGCCTTGCATGCCACAAAGCCTCCCAAGCCTGCACCAATGATTGTTGGATTAATATCAGATTTATGCCATGATAACTTCATGCAAGCCAGAAAGAGTGAGTAAAAATAGGATACCAATTGGTATAATAGCAGCATCTGAGCCACCACAAAGCATCAGGTCCTGCAGATAAACTCAAATTTTTAATGCCTTTCAATAAAATGACTTACACACACTCATTTTCGTAAAAGGAAAAGTTGGAAAATATGAGAATTGAGAAATCCACTATCTTACAAGCAAACATTGAAGTAAAATACTTACAGCTTCATCTCTAATGATATGGTTTGCTGCATTCAATATGCAAAAATTACTTGTAGCACAAGCTGTAGAGATTGAATAATTAGGGCCCATCCACCCCTACAATTTTCATAAAAGAAATCATTTGTCAGAAGCTTAAGACAAAAAACAAGACACCCATTTATGGTGTCCATAATATGCGCCAAATTTTATTTAAACAGACCAGATCCATTGCGAGCATGGCAGAACCCATATTTGTTGTTGCAAAGGGTACACAGAAAGGATTCATCTTCTTATATGAGATTCTTAAAGCTTCAATGGCATCATTGAAAACCTGTTCAACGCACAAAAGAAAGATTAAATAGTCAATCAATCAAAGCAATCAGCTTGCAGATATTACAACTTCCGACAGATGTTATGATGCTTCTAAATATAAAATCAACCGCCAAATTTGACACCAGTCTCTACTTGCTCAAGTGCTGTATCTAAAAATTCAAGAGAGTTATTACCTGCATGCCACCCATTGCTGAGCCAATCAAAACCCCACATTTTTGTTTATTTAACTCATCCATTACATCTTCAGTAATTCCACCATCAACCAAGGCTTTTTTCCCAGCTGTTAGCATATACAGCATAAATTTGTCCATCCTCTTTGAAAGTTTAGGTGCTACCCAGCCATCAGTTGAGAAAGACTTGATCTCGCCAGCAATCCTCTGGAGACAGAGAACACTGAGAACAAAAGCTACAGCAGGCAACAACTGAGAATACAATTTGAATGAAATTTCATTTACCGTTGGAAATTCTGCACAGTCAAAAGTATCAATCTCGCTTATGCCACTAACACCATCAAGTAAATTATTGTAGAAGACATCTGGATCATGACCAAGAGATGTAACCACACCCAAGCCCGTCACAACTACTCGTCTTTGCTTTATAGGAGGTTTTCTCATTGTTGTAACTTCTTGAGCAGGTTGCAAAGCTACAGCCATTGCTTTACCTTGAAATTTTACAAATGCAAGGCATAGGTCAGTGATATATATGAATAATTGACCATAAATTATGGTTACAAAGTGGCTTCTTTCTACATCAGCACAACATTGAAGATCAAACTAGCAGGCAAATTCCTACCAATCAACAAAGTAATGCCAGCAGCCTTGCAAGAAAGTGAATGCCTACCACTTGGAAAGAATTACGTAATAGATGCGTATTTTTAAGGGCAAGGAATTATAATCCTAAAGGTGCACATTAATATTTAGCAGGAAATGTAGACACTGGCAAAGAATAGATATGCTTAGGTTTAAGTAAACTAGGTTACAGTAAACCTACAACAACAAAAATTGCTATGAAACCTTTATCACATGGCAGCAGGCCCAAACATATATCCATTATTTAGAATGACAACAATCAAGACCACTGAACCAAACACTACCATGCCGCTACATGACATGTCCAAAGAGTTTACAGTATTGAAAATCTAAGAGAAAAATCACTCATAATGTAGTTTATGCAAGAAATTTATATATCTCGTATCATAATTAAAAAAAAAAAATTCTCCCCTCACATGTTTTTTTAACTTTTAACATACAGCGAAGATAATAGAGGCATATAATATCTCCATAAATCCATATTGTGCACACAGAAGAATGAGAGAACCAAAAGAGAAACCTTTAAAGAAACTGAGACTGAGAAAAGACTACATGGGGCTATGTTTTTTACTTTAGCTTCAGTATAATTCTTATTTCAGAGAAATAGCTCAAAAGAACTTACTCTTGTGCAAAACAAATCTTTGTATATATGATGAACAACTTCCATGATATTACCAGGAAAACAAAGAGGCCATAAGCAAAATGGATTTAATTTGAAAGCACTATCAGTGTCTGTGTCTGTCATTCAATCATGTATTATCATATCATAACAGTACATCAAAATTAAACTCACTTTATCCACTTTAGCATGGTTTTGATGCCTAACTGTACGATAAACCACTAGGAAAGCAAATCGTTCCAATTAATATGCTCAGTTAATTTATTCAAACCACGTTTGTTAATGTCTAACGAAGCAAACCAATGAAGCTACATAGCAAGTGAGTAAATAAAGCAAATGTTTATACCCCAAAAATATTAAATTAAATATTAAATAATAATAATAAAACAAAAACCTAGAAAATAAACCAGAGACAGAGACGAAGAAGCAAACTAAAAACAAATGCTTTATAAATCAATAACTAAGAGAAAAATACCAATATTTCACGATTAACCAGATAGTAATAAATAAAAACACTCAATAAAAAAAGTAAAATTTTTCAATCACCAGCAACATCTCAAGTTCAGATTAAATTAGAAAAAAAAAAAGAAAATTACCAGAGTGAGGCAGTCGATTGAGACGCCTGTGGCTACGATTGAAAGTACAAGTGTTGGGTACGTGCTTCCTCGGGCCAGAGCACGTGGTTGAGTCGCAGGAGACTGACATGCAAGCAGCCACGAGCCACGTGCAGCCGGGAGAGGCCATAGAAGAAGAGGTAGCCATGGAAGAAGAAGAAGAAAAAAAAAAAGAGAGAGAAGACCCAGAAGCTGAAATCGGAAAACCCAGATGGGAAAAGAGGTTACTTGAAATGGGAGATGAAGAGTCACAGTGGTGGTGAAGGTGAAGTTGATGATGGGGTGGTAAAGGTGGTGTGAGTGTGAGTGTGAGTGTGAGTGTGAGTGTGAATGTGAGGATTAGGATTGAGAAGAAAGAGAAGGGTCACGAATGGAATCGAAGGTTGTAAAATGTGAAGCTGTTCAAGACGCAGGCTTCGTAGAATCTGTGTCGTTCTCAGAAGAAGAAGACGCCAACTGCTCTCCTCTCTCTCTCTCACTCTCTCTCTAATTACTGGGAGACACTGAAACAAAGTGGAGCAAAATGCGAAGCGTAGAGACATTAAAATTATAAATAAAATAATGAAGACTTCAGATTTGAAGGTTAAAAAATATACCTTTTTTCGGAGTGTATATATGTTTTTTATGAAAAAAATAATAAAAATATATATATAATTAATGGTATTAAAATGAATGTAAAAAATATATGAAAAAAATAAATAAAAAAATAAGAGTTAAAATACTTAAAATATATATATAAAAATATTAAGGTTTATTATTCGGCCAGGGTTAGCCGAAGGGAACATGTGGTGCTAACGCGATTAGCTTGATTATTAGGTTTTTGTTTAAATTAGAGTTTATAAATGAGTTTTGTTATATTTTTTAAAATATTTTTTAATAATTTTTTAATATTTAATAAAAAAATATTAAATAAAAAATAAATATATTTAATATCTTTAAAATATAAAAAATATTTAATATTTTTTTATTTAATAAGTAGAAGAATTATTAAAAAGATTATTTAATAAGATTTAGAATTATTCTTTGTAAATCAAAGAGTGTTAAGAATATATTTTTTATCATATTTTTTAATATATTTTTTTTATAAAATTATGTTACACATTAAAGTATAAACTTAAATTTAATTACACTTTAATCAAATTAATTATACTTTAATTGAAATTGAATATGTACTTTAATGTATTATGTGACCTAATAAAAGATAATGTGTTCATAGCACTTCTCTTGTAAATTTAAGTTTGAGTAAATTTAATTTTGTAAACATAAGTTTGGTTAAAAGTAGATTTGTAATAATTTTATTTATATTTAAAACTTTTATCTTAAAAGTGAGTTTGATAAAATAAATATTATTTAAATAAAAGATTGAAATTACTTTTAAAACAAGATTAAAAGGAAAAAAGTATCCAACGAAATTTTAACTAATGAAAAAATAAAAAATTCTCACTTTCACACTAAATAAAATTTGGGACAATTTTTCGTTAAAACTGAGTGAAAAGAAAAATATCCAAACAAAAGTTAACTTCGTTGAAAGTTCACTTGCAAGCCAAACGTAGCCTAGATCTCTAACTCTTAACAATTACTATTTGGTTTTGAATATTGAAATATCTCGTGATATGTATACAATATATATATTTTGGTTGACGTTAGTGATTAGATTTAAAATTTAAATAAAAAGAGTCTTCTGTCGTTTTAAATTTGTGTTTATATATAAAAAAAGGTTTGAATCCCAATAATGTTAATTTCGTTATATATGTGAATTTCTTAATCTCAGTATAAATGATCTACATTTATCAAAATGAAAAACTATACTAGTCTAGTTGTGCGTAATATAATTCGAATAACACGTGATCCTAATAAAAAAAATGACATTAAGATTTATTTGTTATATGAAAAACATTATACCATTCTTTTATGTTTGAACTTTATTGAAATTGAGATCGAAATTAATTTTAATTTAATTTTATAATTTTATCCTCATAATATAATTTATCTCGTGGTAAAATTAGGTTATTATGTATGAGAGGTAAAATTAGAAGGTGATAAGAGAAAAATAATATATTTATTTATTTAAAATCAAATAAAATTCTAATAAATTCTAAGGGTGTAAGTGGGTGGTTTAGTTAGAAACTTTTAAAAAAAAAATTCAAACCGATCAAAATTAATTAGTTTGGTTTGGTTTGATTTTCTTGTTTTTTGATAACTAAATTCGAATCGAACCGAACTAAACATTTATGGTTTGATTTGGTTCGGGTGATTGGGTTTATCATTATTTTTTTTAACACAAAAATTAACTAAACAACTATATATGTAATATAAAAAAGTGCACATAATGTATCAAAAATTTCAAATAATATTAGAACATAGACTAATTTTTTGTTCTTCCATCAGATAATGAACATTCAATTTCAAATTGAGTCACACAATCATTGGTCTTTGAGATTTCCTGTTTATATCAAATCCAAAATGTTAAAATAATGAGAAAAGAAAACCTCCTAGTAGGTGATAAAAAAACAGAATACATAAAAAAAAAAGTTAAAACTGAATGACAATCAAGATAATCTTGGTAAAGATCAAATATGACATACAATTTTTGTGATCTCATAAATAGGTGATAGAAAATGATTAAGAGGATAACCAAAACAAAACTACTAGCCATATGATATACATGACTTTTATCCAATATCAATATATAGTCAGTACAAACATAATAATAGGTTTCATCTAAAGTTAATTAAAACTCAGTCAAAACTTACATCAATATATAGTCAGTATAAATATAATAATGGGCACGGTTTTGTGAAAGAAAATAAAAACACATATGTCTAAATCTAATGTTTGTGTATGTACAATAGTGGTTTGGTTCGGGTGGTTCTTCGAATTTAAAATTCTCAATCCGAGAATCGAACCAATTAAGCTTTCATTGGTTCAGATTTTACCCAAATCAATCAAAATACCCAAACCAAATCAAACTAATTTAATTGATTCGGTTCAAGTTAGACGAATTGGTCGGATTATTTGAACCAATTTACACCCCTAATAAATTCTATTATATTTGAAAGGATTTGTAAATATAAACAATTGAAGTCTATGAAATTTTAAAAACTGAATTATTTCTTATTTTTTACATTTCAATAACAAATTTTGATTTATAAATCAAATTAAATCTCATTTTTATTCCAACATATCTACTTGAACAAAATTTAAGAAATTCATTAAATATCTACAATTTTAAGTAAAAATAATTATTACATTTAATTGAAGTATTTATTATTAAAATACTCAAATTATTATTATCAATTTTTTAAGAATGATTACAAATCCTCTTAATAAATATTTTTAATAATCTTTTTAATTATTAAATAAAGAAAATATGATTTTTATATTTTAAAAATATTAAATGCATTTACTTTTATAATTTATTTATTAAATATTAAAAGAATTATGAAAATAAAATTACATGAAATATAACAAAACTTGTTTATTAATCGTCTCTTTCACTTATTAATATTAGATAAAATTTTAAAAATATAATTAATACATTATTAATTTTCTAAAATGACATATAAAATAAAATAAAGAATTTTATTGAACCGTCAATCAAAAAAGAATGTGTGTAACCAGTATCCAAAAATTTGTGTACAATTTTACAATAAAAATGTAACCTGCAATATAATTAAAAAAAGATTGCTGGTGTTCAATTATTGTCACACTTTTTTAATGTTGTTAATGTTCTTTTTTCAACGCCAATCTTTTTCTTACATTTTTTTTTTGTTATCTTGAGAATGCCTTAACCGTGTCAAGGGATTTACGTAGAATGCTAAATCTCCCCCTCCCGTAATGACAAAATAATATTTTTTATAAATAATTAAAAATAATCTAGAACAATAAATAAAGCAACTACCCATCACTATTACTTAGCCATATTCTGACCTAAATAATGTATTATAGCTTAAGAAAAACTACAAAATTTACTATTTTCATAAATTTTTCTATGAATATTAATTTTACAATAAAAATATTTTTAATGAAATATACCCAAATAAATACAACATGTTTAAGTAAAAATTTCACTACTTAACCATATTCTGATAACAAACGTAGCTTAAGAAAAACTACTGCATTTATGTTGCACATTAAATTTGATATGAATATTTTACCAACATTCTTTTTATGAATTTAATAGTGTTAATTATTATTATTATTATTATTATTATTTTCTACAAAAATTATTATTTTATTATTATTATTATTATTATTATTATTATTATTTTACCGATTATTATTATTATTTTACATAGAAATGGGGACTAGCTTTTTTGCCAAATTTGGGGAGATGGGATTGAACCCCGACCATCACCTTTGATGGAGCTTGGGAAATACCATTTAAGCTACAACTAATTGATTTATTATTATTATTATTATTTAGAGGACATGTCTACAATTACAAACTCACCAAAAAAATACATGTCTACAATACAACATATACTTTATGTTGTACTAATATAACTTAATATGTGGCACAACGCACAATCCTATTCATTTATTCTTTTTGTTATCAATCTTTTCTGTAACAGAAGGGATACATCTCATTCACTTGTTAAGTAAAATGTTGTGTTAATTTTCCACATTAATCACGTAATTTTCATTAGCTGAGAAGGAACCCAAAAGCTGAGAAGCTAGGTGGTAATCTTGTTCAATACTTGAGCAGCTTATGCCATGGTAACTCACTTCACTTGTATGCACCAAACTTGTGTTGGTCTAGAAAATTACTTCTACACATACTTACACATCAATATGAGCAGTCAAATTCAAAGTAGACGTGTGTAAACATTTTAATAGAATTAGATGTAATTAGATAATAAAAAATATATAAATTTAAAATAATGTGTATATAAATACGTATGAATAATATTAGTTGGTGAGTTGGTCTATCCCTACGGCCTTTGCGACTCTAAACTTTAGTCCATTGTTCCGTTTAAGTGAAAATGAGATATATATATAAAAAAAAGAAGAGAAAAATGGAATGATTTTATACTTTTGGCTATTGAGGAGAGAAAAATGAGAGGAAAAAAATGTGGGACCTACAAAAATATTTTCTCCTACTTACTATGAAGAAAATAAGACAGAATTAGAGAAATCTATTAAAATGACAATTATTGTGTCTCTAAGTTTGTGTTGCTCTACCGACACTCACAACCAGCCATTCTCCTCCACCATGAATTTCTACAATGAATAGGATCATGAATAGTAAGAAAGGCGTACCATTATATTGTCTTACTATTACTAGTCTGCCAAGAATCCTTGAAATCAAGACTCAAACGTGGCTGGTTTTCCTGCAAAGTCAGTAAACTAAATCAGACCAACCACTGTCAAAATTTCTCACAAAATAATGCCACAAAAGAAAAGTTTGTAAAAGATCATTTAGTCTCTAGAATAATTTTTAGATAAATATAATTTATTATAAATATTTAAATTATTATTTAATATATATAAAATAATAAAAATTATCATAAAATTATATTAATTATTAATAATTTTATACATATTAAATAATAATTTAAATATTTAAATAATTACATAATAAACTGTATTCACTTAAAAACTTTTCAACCCTCTAATCTACGAATTAAAGTTCCAATGGAAGGCATGAAAATTGAAATGTTATCTACCACCTTTCATTAGTCATCCCACATGGATGGTTTTAACGTGGACCTTGCATGGACGTTTGACTCTACTCATTACTATAAGTTTTTAAATTTCCAGCAAAGGCCATATTATTTATTTATGCCAAAGCCCTCTAACTATTGGTATTTTTAAACCAGTTCTTTATAAAAAATTTAACTAAATCCATCTCTTTTGTTCTAGACTCATATTCATATCCACGTAAGTTGTTTCAAATGAAACAAGTGACCTGGTGATTTCATTTAAAAGGTTCGACCCCATGGTTATGTCATGGGAGATTGGTCTAGTGGTACCCATGAAGCACGGACACGTCGATTATTCGAATGGGAGATTTGTGTTGATATTTTTCGAAGACACCATACGACATGACATGATTCTCGAACACGCTAAACTGTCCGACACGACACGATCGACGACTTAAATTTCTCTTAAAAAACTTGGTTGTACCTACGATATTTTCGGTTAAAACGTCTCTTTTCAGATTACAACATTTTCATTATGACACGCTCATCACGCAATTTCCATCTGGACATTTGACGGCATTGGACTAGTTCTACCCATGGCCAAAGGTTCCATGACAACTCTCAATCTATCATGGGAGATTTGTGTTGTATCCACGAGACTGATAACTCATGACGATTATGCATTTGACAGTATGTTGTTCTAAGCTTCACTAGTTGTCGACTGCATTATTGATTGTAAGGTGAGTTTCGCTCCCATCAAAGACCTAACTATGGCATGGGTTTAGGTTGTTGGGTTTATGGTGTGGGTATTTTGATCATGAGTCTGAATGATTAATTGGTTGGTTATTATGATGGTGATATTGACTTGCGTTGCTTGAATGGATGGCTGAAAGATTTCATAGTAATATTGTTGTGCGTCTATGATGTTTTGGTAGCAATTATTTAATTTATGATATTTCCCTGTTGCAAATGCATAGTGGACAAGCATAGAATTTGGTGCTGATAGAACCCTTATTTTATTTTATTATGATTTAGAGAAGTAGATTGCATTGTTGATTACTAAGTAGAAGATAAAATATTAGTTAGTTATGTATTGGTTATATATTTGTTATGCATTGAGAGTGAATGGTTGAAAACTTGGTAATCTATAATTCCAACGAAGTTACATGGTAATTGTAATGGCTTATGTGGGTATTGATGTGAGTAAGATGTGAGGACATTATCTTTTGAAATATTAAATGTGATATTTAACGTTCCATTATTTTATTTTTTTTCTAATACTGACATAAATAGTTTCATAGTTGCACAACTGGTTAAGTATATCTAGTCAAAGAAAAATCCAAGACACAATATTATTGATCCGCGATTGGAGGACTTTGAGATGGTTGAAAATTTTCGAGACTATTCTTCAAGTAACATTGAAATTATTTTGATATGGAGTGTGAGTTACTACCCACTAAGTTATATTACTTTTTAGAAAGTTGTTTTTGTGAAATACAATGTGAGGGTTTGCTTTATATAATCTATTTTATTAGGCACATAAATTGGTGTGTACATTAGTTTTGTTGTGAATGAGTATTGTTAACCATATTATTATCTATACGGTTATATTTAATGAATTTGTACTTAAATGGTTTAATTTTGCATGGAGTAGCGAGTTGAAGCAATGTTGTTAAGTTTTGAAGAGACGAATGATGCAGCAACCGATGGTGGCGAGTGGGAACAATACATTTTCATTGACAATATTGATGATTTGGCAAAGTTAAGTTCGAAACTTTTTCTATGAATGAGTTGAAGAAATTTCATTTTGCCAATACTAGCTTGACGTATGAATTTTACAACGCTTATGGTGAAATGAATGGATTTAGCATAATGAAGGGTAAGGTTAGCCGAAATAAGGAGGAAAAGATACTTTGGAAGAACTTTTATTGTTCTAGGCAGGGTTATCGAGAAGACAAATATGTGAACAATCCAAATTGTCAAAGGGAGGAAAGAATGATGACTAGGCGTCAATGTAAGGCTTTAATGTGGGTTCACGTTGACCCATTTACTGACCGTTTGCATGTTACCTATTTGTGTGACGACCATAACCATGAACTGGTTCCTAAGAAGTATGATGGACTTCTGCGTTCACATCAGATAATGACAGATTTTAACATAGCTCAAATGAATAACATGTGTAATGTCGGTAAAAGTATGTCAAATATTTATGGATCTTTTGTAAGTCAATCAGGGGATTTTCACTTGGTTGGATTCAGGAAAAGAGAGATGTATAATCAAATTCATAAGCAATGAAGATTAAAGGGTGGTGATGCAAAAGGGCACACTAATGTATCTCTGTGGGTTGGCAAGTACAAATCCAGTGATGTTTTGGAGGCATACAGTCGATGGTAAGGGTTGTTTATGTTGAACTAGAAGTCTCACATCTAGTTGGTTATTATGATTTGATATTGACTTGCTTGCTTAAATGGATGGCTTCCTCTATTAGTTTTCATCATCCCAAAATTTCCTCTTTTTTCTCTTGATTTCATATTTAGAGAGTAATTTCTTCCTCATATTTTCTACTCTTGTTGTGCTCTCATCATATTAAAGATTTTTTATCATGTAGCTCTTTTCTCAACTCTATTTTAATTTATGATAACTTTCCCAACAAAGTGGTATCGTAGATCTGCAAATGCATTCTTAATATGCTCTTTACTGTGGTTACAAAGATTGTGGACAAGAATTAAAGTGTGGTAGTGTGAGAGTGTATGTCATTCGACTAGAAAGACTTTATTTAAGGTGCTGATAGATACACTATTCACGGTTCTTCGTCATTATTCCGTTATTATTCTAATATATGGGTACTATTCACACTCGGATATTGTTCATGGTTACTTTCATATTGTAGATATACTTTTACTAATTGTTAACGTACTAGATTTGTTCTAGATAAAATATTACGTTAGTTATGTAAATTGCCGCTTTATTGAAAAACGGATCGTTGTTAATATCATGCAAAATATGAGATTGAATGGTTGAATGAAACTTGAAGATAAAAGCGATCTAGGAAGGACAATTCCAACGAAGTTAGGATACTTGATGACAAGTAAGGAGATGGATAAATGTTGTTGGCAACTTATGTGGGTGTTGATAATGAGATTTGAGATGCTCTCACCAAATTGATGTCAGGAATATTCTTAAAAGGAGGCTTTATACATGAATGAGTGAATCCATAACAAGATCGGGATCACATCAACAATCCGAACACGTTATTTTCTCACCACAGATCAAAATACAACATGGTAGAAAACGAACGTGCGATACTTCAAAATCTACCTCGACTCTTATGTCAACTCATTATCAACATAACAAATAATAATGTTACCGATAATCTTTGATTTGATTTCTAATTCTTAAAGAAGAATCCAGTGAAGACATAAAACTCTAAGTTTGTCGATGAGTCAACTAACGTGCCAAAATCAACTTACGGTTAAATGCTACCTTTGTGGCATCTAAGAAAGATTGTTGGCAAACAAGAAAAATGCGATCCAAACAACAACATCCCAAGGATGTGTTATTGATCCGATGGAGAAATCTTTGAGAATGGTTCCAAAGGTGGAAAACACTCAATGATGTTTGGATTATGGATTCGGGAGCAACATGGACATGACTTCTTCAAATTAGTTTAGTACTTATGAACCTATCTCGAAATCCGTATTCATTGATCATGCCTTGAGATGCTGAGTTAGTAATGTCAAAATAAAATTACACGATGGTACTTCGCACAATTCAAGGGGTACGACATGTGAAAGGTTTAAAGAAGAATTTATTACTCGTATTGAAGGTGGGATCTTGAAGGTTATTAAAGTGCTCTTGTGGTGATGAAAGTTGAAAAGATCGCGGCAAATCTATACATGCTTACAATACGCTACAAAAGGCGGTGCATCGATTGCATTAGCGAGTGCCAAGAAGAATCAACGATAATGTGGCATCGCAAATTAGGCCACATGTCGGAACGTGGTTTGAAGATTCTCGCGAACGAGATCTCCTTCCCGGCTCAAATGGTAAACTTACCTTTTGTGAGCAATGTTACAAGCAAGCAAAGATAGATTAAAGTTTGATAGATCAATAAACGCATACTAGACTTGATTCATTCTCGATGTGTGGAGTCACCGTAAATGTCCCTAGGAGGAGCAAAATACTTTGTATCATTCATTAATGATTTCTCTCGAGATCTTAATCAAGAAGAAGTGGTTTTCCAATCTTCAAAGACTTCAAAGGAGTAGAACTTGAATCCTGGAAGAGGATCAAGTGCTTGAGGAGGAGGAAATATACGGATGGCAATTTTCTGCATTTTGCATGCAAGAGGGTATCCAAATGCAATTTACAGTTGCACACACACCTAAGACGGTATAGCAATGATGAATAGAACTCTCCTAGAACTGGTGCCAAGTCTTTCGGGCAAAAGTGGAAAATCGATCGCCATCAACATTGCAATTGGTTTAAAGACACCAATGGAGATGTGGAATGGCAAGCCAGTAGATTATTCTTATCTTCATGTATTCAGATGTCCTGTATATGTGATGTACAATTTCCAAGAAAGAACGAAACTGGATCCAAAATTCAGGAAATGCATATTCTTGGGTTATTTGACGGTGTTAAGGGGTATCGCTTGATCCCACCGCCCGCAAGGTTATGAGATGTGATATTTGTAGAAAATGAACAAACAAGAAGATGGCATCACTTTGAAAGAGACTACTAAGGTACAGATAGATAGAAAAGCTGGAGAAGAAGATTCCTCTGAAGTAGAACAAGAACCAGAGCACGAGGAACAAGAACCATATGAGGCCAATGATATAGAAGTTCGGCGGTCAACTCGTCAGATAAGGCAACCATCATGACACTCAGACTATGTTATGGCAAGCCACAATGCATATTGTCTTCTAACGAAGGTTTTTAGGAGGCTGTGAGTAGCTCAGAAGCTTCTTTGTGGATGACAGCAATGCAAGAAGAGATGGAAGCCCTACATAGAAATAAGACATGGGAACTTGTTGAACTTCCAAAAGGACGGAAAGCCATTGGAAACAAATGGGTCTATAAGATCAAAAGAGATGGCAACGATCAAGTGGAACGATATCGTGTAAGGCTGGTGGTCAAAGGGTATGCTCAGAAAGAAGGAATTGATTTCAATGAGATATTCTCTTCGGTTGTCATACTTACCACGATGTAGAACATTTGATTTACATCTTGAACAATTAGATGTAAAAACAACTTTTCTTCATGGAGAACTTGAAGAGAGATATACATGCTCCAACCAGAAGGTTTTAAAGAACAAGCGAAGAAAACTTGGTTTGACTAAATCTCTGTACGTTTAAAACAGTCGATGTTGGTAAAGAGATTTGATTCTTTCATTATTAGCCTCAAATACAACAGACAGTTCGTTGACCCATTTGGTGACGATGATTTCATCATCTTGCTATTGTACGTGGATGATATGTTAGTGGTAGGCCCCAACAAAGATCAAGTCCAAGAATTGAAGGGACAGTTGGCTAAGGAGTTTGATATGAAGGACTTGGGACTAGCAAACAAGATTTTAGGGATGCAAATTCACCGAGACAGAAAAGATAAGAAGATTTGGCTTTCTCAAAGGAAATATTTGAAGAAAATCTTGCGGCGCTTCAATATGCAAGATGTAAGTCGGTTCTTCCCGTCAATTACAAATTATCCTCAAGTATGAGTCCTAGCAAGTGAAGCAGAGAGGATGGAAATGTCTCGAGTTCAGTATGCATCAAAGCCTTATGATGCATGAATTTTAACATAGCTCAAATGATCCCATAAAGAGCATGTGTAATGTCCTAAGATACATTAAGTACCTGTCAAATGTTTATGGATCTTTATTAGTTATGTTGATTTAGATTTTACAGGGATTTTAAAAGAAAATCACTTGGTTATGTGTTCACACTTACAGGATTCAGGAAAAGAGATCTAAGATGTATAATCAAATTCATAGCTAGCAATGAAACAGAATTAAACACGGGTGGTGATGCAAATTGTAAGAAATCTAGCATTCACAAAACAATGTATCTTTTGTTCGTGGAAAGGTAGATATGCAGTAAGATTCACACTCAACAGTGATGATGCCAATTAACGCCGACAAGTTTATTTGATGTCGATCATATCAAAAACGTCGATGAGTAAATGTAAGATATGATTGTTTTACAACACTTATTTTGGTGTGATGGGTCCAGTCATCTTGATTATCAAGTTTGCAGTGATATTTTGGCGTTTGATGCAACCTACAACAAGAACAAATATAGGTGCTCCTTGGTTGTATCCTCTGATGTCAACCATCACAATCATATTATTATCTCTAGTAGTGCTGTAGTATCAGATGAAACAGAACAGACCTACATATGGCTTCTACGGCAATTTATGGAAGCAATAAATGGGAAATGCCCTAGCATTATTATAACTGACAAGGATATATAGCTATGAGGAATGCCATAGAGAGTTTTTCCACAGGCTCATGATAGATTAAGTGGGTGACACTGGATATGCAATGCAACCAACAATTTGGGTAAGACCAAGTTCACCTAAGGGTTTAAAGATTGTATGCTGGGGGACTTTGAAGAGGATGAATTTCAACAAAAGTGAGAGAGATTGGTGTAGGAATGCCGTGTGCAGGGCCACAGTTGGGTGTAGGAAATTTATGAGAAGAAGACTTTGTGGGCAACAACGCTGATAAGAGGAAAGTTTTTTGCTAATTTTCGAACAACTTCTAGGTGTGAGGGGTTGCATGCTCAGATTGGGAAGTTTGTAGATTCATATTATAACTTGACAAAATTTTAAGAACAATTTCAAAATTATTTGACTTCTTAGCACAACAAAGACGTTGAGGTTGATTATAAGGGCAATTATAGTCATCCTATATTGAAAACCCAGTTGCATGCTTTGGAGAGGTCTGTGTTTTTTATCTACATACTAGATGTGTTCTTCTTATTTCGTTCTATGCTAGAGAAGGTAGCTTCAATGAAATTAAGTGGTTGTTTTCAGGGAAACTGACATGTCATTTATATAGTAACCTAGTATTGTAAACCAAGCAGCATGTGACATGTATCGTGCTATCCAGAAGAGTTGTTGAAATGTTGATGTCAAAGGATAGAGTCGTTAGGGATCCCTTGTGCTCATTTAGTTGTTGTGATGGTTTATATAGACATGGATGAGCTGCCAAAATATCTCGTTCTGGACAGATGGATGAAGAAAGCAAAGGAAGTAGTTCAATCTATAGTTCAGCAAGGCACAATGTTAGGGAACTATTTATTCTTGTGTCGATGCAGTGCTTTGGTTGATAATTGCAAGCGCATGTGCAATCTAACTTATTGTAGTGATGAGGATTATAATCACATCAAAGAAGATGTCATGAATAAGACTGCAATGCTTGAAAGAAAGCATTTAGGACAAGTACGTGATGCTGATGGCGATGGTGGGAATTCCTCGCAAGGCCTATGTGAGGGATCCTACACGGGTTAGCAAAAGGGGTGGTGGTGCAACCATTTCATCCATGGGAAGCCAAAGTGAGTGGCATTTGTAGTGTTGCATTTGTAGGAGAGAAAGTTATATTCGTTTGTGTTGCCCACTTTCTTCATAGGTTGAAAGGTTAAGGAAGATATGAAATCTGGACTCAAATTCAGTTGTGGATGATGAACTCATTTTTAATCAGCACACAATTGACGAGGTGGTTAGTATGGTTTAGGGTGCTGTTTAAGATTATAGTATTTTATCACTTAGGATATTGTGTTAATGTTTATGGTTTAGGTTGCTCAATTTGGTAATTATCGTGCAGTATTATTAGACCTCGTTAGAGGGTTTAATGCAAGATACAGGTTCTCAGATGAATCCAAATGCCGAGCAAATATGATGTATTTGGGCCAAAGGGATTCCCAACACGAATTGGAAGGGTAGCAGGTAGGTATGAACTTTTTAAGTTTTGGACTACTTAATTTAGTAGTTGTCAGGTTTATTGTTGATTTATCCATTATGTTTATCCATAATTTACTTACATAACAAATATGGCCCTGTTTTAGTAATGGAATAAAAGTTTATTTATTCAGATAAATATTGTGTAGTCCTAATGCAAATAATTGAGGACATGTGGCTGCATTAGCTACAAGCGTTTTTTGAAATTCAAAGGCTTTCTGCTCTTGTTACTGATTCTACCTATATGTTTTTTCAATATATATTGGTAGGGACCTATAAGTAGCCGTAAGAAACAAATGTTTGATGCACTGAGGTAATGAAGGACATGTTGTATTCGTATTGAATAATTAAACTTTGACTTTGAGTCACTGGTTATTGGATCCTATGGTAATGGATATATTGCTCATTTTTATTACGAAAGGGTTATGGTTTGATTTTTTTTTCTTTAACCCATCAGAAAGGGTTATGGTTTGATTGTTGATATTTAGTGTTAGATTATGTTTGTTCAATTTTTTATTCTTTTTGTTAATCTGACTTGAATTTCGGTGATGCAAAAAGGAAAAAACAATTCTTTTGTTTCATTATTATGTATCTATGACTCATATAATGAACTTTGTAGTGACCTAAAGATTGAGGTCCGCACCTGAAAAATTGAGGTAAACGATGTAGGTGGAAAAAACTTAGCGAAGTAGGTGCAAATATGAAATATTGACTCTGATATCATGTAAAATTTTAATTTAAAATTAATTGATATTAAATAGAGTGGCCTAACAAATATATAAACTACATTTAAAAAATTGAGATAGACGATGTAAGACTTGTAAAACTCTCATTGCCTTTGTTCTTGTTGCCCCAAATCCACTAAGAAATATATTTATTCGTAACAAAGATAAGTATAACAATAGGAGATTAACAAGTACATATATAAAATTTATTTATAAGAACCATGTTGGGACCTTAAGGAATTCTTTGCCAATTTTGTGGAGGTGGGAAGCCACTTTTGGGACTAATTTTGCATATTTAGATGCATGACCAACATGACTGTATGTGCAATCACCAACTAACAATTGAATATAAATGTTTAGTCCATGGTCCAATTATAGTCGAAGTAATAGAAACCGTGATAAGGGTAATATACTCTCTAGTTTTGCAAACACACAGTACATTGTCAAATAAAGTTCACTTGGTTGGCCTTACTATATAGCAAGGCCTATTTGCAATGCATCTCCGAGTAACAATAACACAATATATGACCTAAACATTAATTTTGCGGACCATAACCACCATGCAGAAAGCTTTTCAAAAAACCATTAACAAATCCATCACATACTACTCTTACTTAAACAAAAAGCATACACTGATAACAATGATTTTCCAAAAAGCCTCATAGAACCACTTATTTTGTTAGTTTTCGCATCCAATTATGAAGGAGCTACCTTGTTCAAAATAGCCGCCATCCTTAGTTCTATCAGTTTCTTCAGTTCATTCAAAGGACCCATAACCAAATTAATTGCGGTCTTCATCCTCATGACATTCTCCTGTAACTACAAGCCAAAAAACATGATGAAAGGGGTCCATGTCCAACTCACTTTATACAAACATTACAAACTTAATAAGTAGAAGAATAATGTGACAAACTGGTGGGGTGACGTGTTGTTCGTTTTAAAGTGTATTCAAAGCATTATGATGCTTTCTTCGTATCAATAGATTATGATTGCGATTGACAACTAGTGCATGAGGGAAGTGTTTTATAGTATGGGTTGGTGTCTTAAACTTTAGTTTTTTAAGTTTTATAAACTATTTAGCTATGAACATTTTGTTAATTGATCATGGTATATTTGACCCAGACATATTTATGATTTATGTTTCACTTTTAAATTATATTTTGCGTATCTTTTTACACCTTTAGAACTGATTATAATTATGTCAAGTATAAGAATACTCATGAATAATAGCATTAGTTTTTGAGCATTAGTTTCAGTTTTGGTTTGTACATTAAAGACTGGGGCGTATAGTCAAATTGGAATTAATTATACATATAGACAAAGGGATGCAACCCACATGTTCCTAACAAATGAAGTCACAGACATCAAAATTGATGTTTTAACACCATCTTCTAATTATGTGTAAATAATTTAAGTTCATATTATTTTCCCTTATCTAAGCAGATATATAACAATTGTATGTTACAATATAACAACTAAAAGTACCAACTGACCAAAATGATTAGTTACAACTACTTAGAATTGAAAGTACAAATAATTATATATAGATTATCAGTTACACTAACTTTTCTTGATAATTTGTTCTACTCTTTACATACGGCTACTAATTTTGAAAGACTGAATTTGTTGTATAATAAATATGGTATCCAATAAATTGAAAATGATGGAAAACTTTTGAGAGTATCTTTAAGACAAGCCATGATTTATTTCTTAGATAATTTTCATAAAGGAAACGGTTAATTTTCTCCTATGTAGAAGCAAATAAAATGAATTTTGAAGACAAACAGGTGCAATTAATTTTCCCTTCATTAGCAACACCATTCTAATCCAGAATACCATACTCTATCAGTGAGTCTTCCTAGTCAAGGAAAACCTATGCACATTAAAAAAAAGTAGAAAAATAAAGCAAAATTAGTTTAGAACACATGAAAAATGCCGTGAAAGTACACTCTACCATCTCCTAAAAAAGAAATTGCAAGAACTACAAATGATTTGATTTGTTTGTCTGACTTTCAGAAAAAATACTTAACATTGATTGGAAAAAGCAAATAACTACGTCAAGAAGCAAGACTAATACAGACAGGTTGTGTCACCATTGGTTAATGGTTCTTATTAAACCTTCCTATCCTATGTAACACTGAACCTTGATGGTTCACAACAATCTTAAAATTTGTTAATATACCTACAATTGGCTTTGCCAAATGAGACACTTTCTGAGCAATCAACGGGAGCATAAAAAGCCAAAACCAACGATGAATTCCAACGATTATTAAACCAAAGTATAAACCAACAATAAATTCCAAAGTGCAACTTAAAACACTAAAAAAAGGCTACACTAAATTATTCTTAAAATTATTCAAATTGTTCACATAGAATTAAGCATTGTTCCGATGGTTTTGAACACTAAAATTTACCAACAACAACCAACATGAAGTTGATGCATCGTTCTTGAATGATATTTACTCATTGTTCTCATTCTTGACAGTTTTCAGCTTCTTAGAAGTTGATATGTATTGACATGTGTTGCATAGTCATCAATCTCTATGGCTTTTTCACTTCCCCTCTTTGCAAGGGTCACAAAATTTAATGAAGAATAACTATCAATCATTTATATGAGACAATTATAAAGGAAAGAAGGTTTAGTAACTAGCTGTAGATACTAACATTAAGTGCGCAATGTAAGTATAGATAATAACTACCTTGTAAGAAGTTGCATTTCCATCGGTCTCATTAATACTCTTAGATGGAGTAAAAAAAATTGTCCTTCTACATTTACGCAAAGTAAGTGTTAACGTATTAATGTATAAAGTTTTAGAAGAGAATAAAGTCTAACTTTAAAATAATACTTCATTGAGATCATAAAAATCCATGAAAAACTGGACAATGTTGGGATAAGTGCAGACTCTCTGAAAATTATAATTTGTATTATAAGGATTTTCAATGTTAGCTTCTTTTACAATCATTTTGAACAAAAAAAAAAATTTGACCAATTCTTTAACCACTTCTGGGTATTTTTTGGGATCATCTCCCTAGAAACATTTAGGAGTTGACATAAGTTTATGTTTAACATCCAAAAATTGTTCAAAGCACTTAGTAGCAAATAATTACTTTCTGTAGAATTAATTTTCTTGTCGTACTTTAACACAATGAAATAAAGTCTTGGCTGCAATATCCAAAAGTTTCTCATTTTCCTTATTAAAGAGAATGAATGAAGAAGAGTCGGAATGATCCATGACCGACATTTGAAACTTATACCTATAAAATAAGTTGAAATAACTCAATTAAAAGCATCACATTATACAACAAATAAATATTCAAGTGAAACACAATATGGCAGCAAAGTATAATTGTATGTAATGTCAACATAGAGGTATGATGTCTAAATTTGATTTTACTAATTTCTTTAGCTTCCAAGCATTGGTGAAGCACGAACAAATGTTGACATGCAGGTTAGTAAGACTTACATTATAGTGTATGAAGGAAAATGATTATCGCAAGTCTTGCAATACCACTTCAATGTGGAATTTTCCAGCGGTGTATCTATGTCTTCAACAACCCCTGTTGTGCATTTACCGTTGGGGCACCCATTGTAACACCATTTAGACATCTCTGCCAAATTTTTTAATCATTGCTAGGACCACAACTCTCCCAATCTGATTTATGTAGTTAAATTATGAAACTTGCTCTCTAATTAAATGCTTTGAGTTAAATTATGAAAATTGAAGTTTTGTTTACCTCCTAAACCTCTTTCAACTCATCCAATGTCTTCCTTGAAGTTTGGCAGTGGAAATCATCTTCATAAGAATAAGTACTTTGTGAAGACAGATGACTTAGAGCAAGTGTGGGGTCTTGGTTTCCCGCTTCAAATCTTAAATCATATAAAAAAAGTAACATGTATTAGTACACAAACAAAAAAATAGACAGAACAAAATTATACATAGCTGCTTGTAGTATCTGGTCTTGAAATCTAACACTTCAGGGATGTTAGCATTTATGAGCAGCTTGGTTGCATACTTGGTATTCGACACCTCTATCTCTCCTATGTTTGACATGAAGAAAAAGTTATAACAATAATGAAACTTGAAAGCAAGTTAAGTTTAGAATATTTTTTTTAGTATGAGTAGTTGTTACCAAAATATCTTCTTGTTTTAGCAAGCTGCAAGATGATGATATATGGACGAATTTGGTTCTTCTCAACATATTCTAATAGCTGATCCACATACTATTCTCAAAAAATGCACTTAATCTTGTCACCCCTGTGTTTTGTAGTAAATGTATTAATTACAAATAAAGAATATAATCAAGACAAATAGCGAATATTAAAAATCAAGTAGATGTAAGACCAATGTACACCTGTGATCATCGAATTCCAACTGAATACTCCTTGCAGGTAGCTTTTTTCATTATATCTTTTTAACTCTCTGATGGACGTCATCTCTCCAATAACATCTACATGAATGGAAGTTGCAATGGATGTAGAACAAACGATTGTAACTAAAAATAAAATGAAAAAGACAAATGTTGAAAAGCTTACTAATCAAGAATTCGGCCTCATGTGAGATCCTCTTGATACTATGGAAAGGAGTGAAATTGAATGGTTGGCGTGGAATGGATGACTCATCAGTGTCATGTACCATTGTGTGATATTAGAAGTAAAGTCTGTATTCATGCAAGCAAGGCTTGTTCAGTTGGTTATTTAACCCAACAATTACTTGCTTAATGATAACCAAGTAAAGCATCTTAAAGATTTCATTGGTTATTGCTTTCAGGTAGGGGTGGACAAATTTAAAATAACCAACTTAAGCATCTTAATGTAGAGCCTAATTTATTTTACTAACTAAGCATGAGATTGCAATCATGAATTATATTTATTGTCCCTTTAAAACATGCTAAATTGTTTTCAAGTTCTTGGATGTGAATCAGCAAAGGCATGTGACTCAGTGATGGCAACAGATTCATGTTATTACATGGATACAATTTTAAAGTTTAAATCTCATCAGGAACTCAGCATAAGAAAGCTAGAGATTATGACCCATTTTGCCTCATTATGCAGTAGTCAAGCAGTGGTTGGACCACCTTGAACAACTCATTTCTTCCAAAAGAGGGTCTAAGACTCTGTAATTTAAACAAACAATCTTATCAAGACTAGATTCCTCTAATATGATAGAGTGGAAGGCTGACAATAGGATTTAGGAAATTGGGATGCTCAGAGGTAGACCTTTTTTTTTTCTGCCATGACTTATAGATAGAGTTAAATCAGAAAGCTTAATGCAAATTTGAAATGAAATTTTAAGCTTAATGATTTTTTTTTTTTCTGTAGACCACAATTGTTAGATTGAGGGTCAACAAAAGTAATGATATATATTTTTTAGTGTGATAGATTTAAATATTACCAAAACCAAATGAGAATACATAAAAAAATGTTCTGTAAAATGAATGATAGGTCAATGGCAAAGAAAAACCCGGAGTCACTAAAAACTACATCTATGTGTCTATACATTGATGAAGAAGAAACATTATTACAATGAAAAAGGAAAAATAGAAGAAACTAGGATAGCCAATAATAATGCATTAAAATCACCCAGAATCTTATTTGTGTCCTGATTTTATTTCCCTTTGATTGCGGTAACATAAAGCTCAAACAACACTTAACTAATTACATAAACTTTATATGGATAGGCAAAACTTAGGAAAAAAAACCAAACTTAGTTAAAGGATGTGCAGTGATATATAATACCAAAACATTGTCTGAGTAATATATATAAAAAAAATTACTTGTAAGGTAAAAAAATACACTCAAATTTAAATTGAATAGTCTCTCATCCATATATGGACTTGTCAACACTGCATCCTTGAGTCCAGAGTTTAGATGAAGTTCAAATATTTATCCAGACAATTCATTGCTTCCATTTTTTTTTTTCTTTTTTAGGTTCTAAGAAAAAGCAGCAATGATCTTAAAACATCCAAATCCCCCCACCACAAACACCTAACTCATAATAAACAATATTCTTGCTAAGTTTCAAAACCAGGTTATATCAATCTCTCACTTAGTTTCTTACCTTTGTCGCAGTTTGCAATAATAGAAACCCAGTTAATACAGCCTTATATTTGGAGTTGCAAGATGCTTACTTCTGGTTGGTAATTGATAGCTAGTACAACTTCAGTAACTCCAATGGCCCTAAGAGCCTCTATCTAAAAAAAATGTCAAATTAAAAGGTAAATTAGTAGGATGGTCTATAAAGTCATATTAAGGGAAATAAACATAAAAGAAGCACATAAAGGCATAGTCATGCAAACAAACAAAATTTATATAGCCTCATGGTATAATACGTCAATGAAATTTAAGGGATACTCTGCAAAAGAGGATGCTATGGTTCAATTTAGATGTTGATTCATATATTTATCAGAAAGTATTCGATTCTCACTTCCTCATAAAACCACTTGATAAGGTGAAAGAAAGAAACAACTCGGTTTTCACACAAAGCATACATAACTCAATAAGTTGAAAGAAAGAAACTTTGGAGATATTACCTTGCTAAAAGTGTAAACCGAATTTTATGAATCAGAAGAATGGTAGTCTTTATATAGAAAATCAATTGCTTTTGACTACTTTGAATTTGAATTCAAAATTGAAAATAATTACATATTTTTAGTGATTTACAGATGTTTAATTATTCTGCTAGAGATACAATTCATCCATAAATTCAGTGATTTTAAAATTTATAATTATTTTGCTATTTAGTGGGTATGCATTGTAAGAGATTGAATATAAACAAAATAAGGACCTGGTTAATTTACAGCACCAAAATAGGAAAGGAATATTTTGAATAAATATAGAAATAATTACCATAATAGTGAAGACTTTTATTGATTATATTTGCAAATCAACAAAATCAAACATTAACATAATAATGAATGAAAATTAAAATTCAACCAGATCAAGCAAATCGTAAATTACTACATGCAACAACAAATGAAAATTAGAAAATCAAGCAAATCAAACACTAAACTGTATAGATAATAATAATAATAATAATAATAATAATAATAATAATAATAATAATAATAATAATAATAAAAGAAGGAAGGAACAATTACCTAGGGGCTTGAGTTGTGGCCTGAGGATTTCATCTGTCGCGATTGTGGCTTCGGTTGTGAGCTCTCCGCGACTGATATGGGAACAGTGAGGGAAATTACACATATGGCTGCCGCGATTGTGAGGGAATGTGAGCGAAATTTCATTTAAATGTGAGGGAAATCCTACTTGAATATGACGGAAATTTCCCTACGATTATGAGGAAATCCCATTTCTGAGATTACATCTGCCACGATTTTGGCTTGAGTTATTGTCAGGATTGTGTGGAAAATTACACACGCTTGAAGCAGTTATCATCATGTGGCCTGAAGCTGTGGAGGTGTCGGTTCTGAAGCTTATGCTAGAATCGGGGATTCACATTTAAGGTTGAGATTGAAGATTAACCATAGCATGTTTCTTTTGATTGAAGATTTTAAAAATTGAATCATAGCGTCATTCTTCGAATAAGGGATTCACATTTAGAGAAGATTGAAGATTAAAGATTGGAATGAGAAATTCACATTTCGGTTTGATTTTTACATTTTCAGCCACCTCTTCGATCTCCTTCATTTTCCCAAACACGCTAGTTTTTTCAATTTGATTTCAGCCACCGCTTCGGTCTGATTTCAGCAGCAATGTGTTTCTTCACTCTTGCTTTATATTATTACATCAAATAATATGTACAATTCTTTTTACTCATCATCTAATATTATTTATTATATATATTATTTTTTTATTTTTTTTACTTTAATTACATTTTTTAAAAAAATATAAATAATACCTATACTCTTTTTAAGAATATAAAATAATCTTTATTCTTCTTCAATCTACATAATTACAAGATCAAAATACTTTGTTTTTTTTTCATTTTTGTTATTTTTTTTGTTATTGAATTATATTTTTTAATTTATTTATTATTTAAAATTTGTACACGTAACATTTTTCAATAATAATATTTTCATTACTTTTTTTTCACATTATTTTTTATATTATTTTTTGTATTATTAATTATATTACTTTTTTATCACTTTTTTTATTTAATCATAATTATTAAAATAATATAAATAATAGTATGAAGGTATAATGTGATATAATTATTTTCTAACATTTTTTTATCACATATCTTATATTATCGCATCAGATCAAACGTAAAAAAATATCACATAAGATAACATGTGATAAAATATTAATTATTTTATTTATCATATATTAAATAAGAAATGTATTTATTTGATGAAAGAGAAAACACATATTAAAATTAAGGCATTTATTTATTTTTATATATTATATCATTATATGATTTGTTTAATTTACTGCCTTTGTCAGTATTTTTTTCTCTATTGCATGAAAACAGTTTTGGTTTTCTATGTAAAAAAATTGAGATCATTAGAAAATGAGAATTTGAAAAAATATTGTCTTAACCTTGAATGTTCCTTAAAACATAATAATTACTCTGATATTGATGGTTTAGATTAATTACTTTTAGAATTGAAAGTGTTAAGAGGAATTGTACAAGGAAAAGATTACTTCAATTGATACACTCAACCACATAAAAAAACTTTATTATTTTCCAAATGCATATATTACTTATAGAATTATGTTATCGGTTCTTGTAACAGTTGTTTCGGCTGAAAGAATTTTTTCAAAATTAAAATTAATAAAATCTTACCTAAACTTAACAATGTCTCAAGAAAGATTAAATGGATTAGTTATATAATCAACTGAAAAAGAAATATTAGAAGAAATTGATTATTAAAAAAATTAATAACTTTGCATCTCAAAAAAATCAGAAAATAAACTTTAAATAAAAAGTTATATTAATTTTATGGAATATATTAAAGCCTTATATTGAAGTTTGGCTTTAGACCGCTAACTTCGTGGAGCTGCCCCCATAAAAAATATGTGTAGCCCTATTTGTGCAAGAAGAAAAAAATGTATAAACTTATGAATATATGCATATTACTTTGGAACAAACTGATGTAGGATACTAGCTAACTTACCAGTACCGCTAAACCTAACCAAACGAGGCGTCTGACAGTGAAAAGTTATCATTATTATTATTATTATTATTATTATTATTATTATTATTATTATTATTATTATTAGAAAAAGATAATCATATATTATTTTTAATGGTGTATGTATTATTTATATTTTTTTAAAAGATATAATTGAGTGAGAAAAAGTAATAAAAAAATATATATATAATAAATAATATTAGATAGAATATAAAAAAAATATATATATATATTATTTGATATAAAAATATAAAATTATTATTATTATTATTATTATTAATAAGCTCAACTTATATAGGTTACGAAAAGAATACGGAGAAAAGAACAACAGAAATCTAGTATTGATTTACTGATGAAAAATTCTGAGATAAATTCTCATTCTATATTATTTAATGTGTGTCATCTTAATTATATAAGTTATTATTATTTTTATTTTAATAATATTTTTAATATTATAATTAAAGTGACACATATTAAATAATACCGAAGAAAAAAAAAAAATTATTATTCGAAAAAGAATTTCCAATAAGTTATTTCAAAGTAGACTCCCTTATTGATAAAATACGCCTTTTAGTCAAAAGATCTTTCTTTGTTTTTTTGTTTTAAAAAAAGGAAAATAGGTTGATCCAAAATAAAAAAAATGCATTTTTTACAAAAAAATATCACCTCATATATAGAGTATGTGGTATAATGAGAGTGTAGGTATAAAAAAAATAAACCTAGATAATATATATTTAAATGATAAAATTTGTGCAAATATAAAATATTGTGTAAATATTAACTTAATCTAGAATATACACACACTAAATTCTAGCTTTTTTTTTTTGTTTGGTCAAAATTGAATTTACTACTACTTGTTACAGATTTGGCTTCTCTAAAATAAGTCCTCATTCTAGAAGTAAAAATGAGAGATCTCAACTATCAATGAGAAAATCAACATTGATTTTACATGTACATGCATAATAAATCATAAATTTGTTAGAATTCAATCCTTTGGATTTTTTATCAATGATTAAGATCCCTTACAGTTTGAGTCGATCGACCCATTTTTTCCGCATAGGCATAAACAAAGCTAGAATCGGGCAGAACCAGCCCAGATATTGTTGGGCTAGTAATAATAATGTTAATAAGGCCTGGATCATATATAATAATAATAATAATAATAATAATAATAATAATAATAATAATAATAATAATAATAATAAAAGAAGATATATATCTTCATATTTTGATATATGTCACTATAACATATAATAATATTTTTAAAAATCTATTATGTACTAAATATATAAACTCAATAATTATTATGTGACATTCTATATTACAATTTAGAAAAAAATATATATACGTGTGTCGTCAAGATAAATTAGATTTATTACCAACAAATATAAATATAAAAATTTATAATCGGATATTAATTACCTTAACATATATACCTTTCAATATTAATTCATATTTATTTTCAAAAAATTCTCACCTATCTTTAGTTTATTATGTTATTAATTGTTTTCATTAGTAATTGATCTTAAAATCTCAAAATTTTCATAAATATATGATATCATCTTTCGCTATATATATGTCTTGTCACCTTAAATTAATTAATTATAATATTTATTCATATATATATTTATTCTATATTATTTAAAAAATTTCAACATATATATATCATACGAGTGAAAAATTTGTATAAAAATATAATAAAATTAATTAAATATAATTTATTATGAGAAAATTAAAAAAAATTATAGAATAAAAAATTTAAATTATTTAAAATTATATAAACTAATTATTTATTAAATTCCATATAAAAAATATTTATTTAGATATTTAATTACATAACCCGATTATGAATGCATGAGAAGAGTAAATTAATAAAAATAAAAAAATAATTTTGAATAAATTATACTATAAACTTTACTAATTATAATTTAATCAAATTCATCTAAATTATCTAAAATATTATATTTTTAGACTAAATATATTTTTTATTATATCTATTTTAATATTTTTTAATTTATCCCGTAAAATACACTAATTCAAAACACAACTTCATGTTATATTTGGGTGTTTAAAGATGACAACATTAAATTGGGCCTACCATGTTGCCTGGTTGGTTTTTAGCATATTGGGTTATTGTGTTCAGAACTGGACCAACCCATGTGGTTCCAACAGATCTGACTCCTCTTCGGATTTGAGACCTCATAATTGCTTTGCACCTACCCCACCCAACCACAGAAATGAACAACAACAATAACAAGAACGCAGACTCAACTCAAAAGTCTAAACTCTGAATTCAAAATGGTTTTTATGGTCCTGCAACATGCGATGTTTCTGTTTGTTAATTAGCGGTTGGCGTTGCAAGTTCCCAGTTTGAGGTTATTCTAATGGAACTCAACTCCATAGCTATGCAATTTGTTCTCCTTCTTCTACTTCCTCTTCATGCACTCGCTTCCAATGCGGTCAGTATTACATACTACTTTTTTTTTAAAAAAAAAAAATTGATTTTGATGGATGAATGGAGTGCCGGTAGTGATGCAGAATACCTAAATGCCGAGACAATTTCTAGAGGGGGTAAGTCTTCCATCTCAAATAAGCATCATCTTCATTTCGGTATGCTGTAGCTTTTAATTTGTTTATTGGCTGGATTCTCTTGTTATTCAAGATGAGATGATCCTAATGTGAGTGACAAGAGTCTATGTTGTTGGATTTACACATAAAATCCACTTCTCTAGTTTTTTTATAGGACTTAGATTATAGATCATAATTAGGTGGTGATCAAACATTTTGAAAGATATTGATTTAATATATGACAGCAATCCAATGATGAGTAATTTAGAACCCATGCTAGCAAGAAGTGGTTATTCTTGTGCCACTTTTTCTAGGAGGAAGGAAAAACCTGCTAACCCCGATTTTGATTCTAGGAGTGAAGCTGACAGTCACTTGTCTGCAAAGCCAGTGTTCTTACACGGGGAGTGAATATGCTAGCAAAAAGAAAAAATGATGTGATAATATGCTAGCAAAAATCACGTCATTTTTCCCATTACACCACTATTCACACAATTTTATAATAGTTGTGATTAAGTGAGTGAAAGTGATAGGAAAAAAACGATATAATCAATGGTATAGGAAGTAGTATAAAAAGTGATGTGAGAGAAAAATGACCTGAAAAAATCAGGTTTGGAAAATGATGAGCCACCACAGCAGCGGCCGCCGCAAGGAAAGGTATGGCAAGTATTATGAAGATGACAAAAAATCTTGAAGGCAAGAGTGCCTCTAGTATGCTGTACCCATGAGTTTGAAACTAAAAACGACTCAAAAGAAAGTCAGCAGGAAAAGAATGTAAGCAGCGCCAATGTAGGTTGATACATCATGATTTGTAGCATATGTGGATCATTATTTTGTATTTGCATTGTTCCCCATTTTGGAGCTCACGTAAGTTGTAGATCAAGTTGAAATCAAATGTACTGCTTTCTTCTCGTATATGTATGCAAGAATGAGAAAGAAAAGCCGGCTTTTTGGGTTGCTGTTTTGTTTACCATCTGCTAACTATTATTGTGCAAGTGACCAAGTATATACTGTATCATGTTTTTTGGCATTCGATAAAGGTAATTACAAATTCTTTTCCAGTAGCTCATGAGAAGAAAATTTATCTGAAATTTTAAATTAAAATGCTATGACAAAATCTACGTGCCTTTTACTACATTTTTTTATACAATCTATCACAGAATATTTTACATACCGAATATTAAGCGTCCAATAAAAATTAAGTTTGGGGTAACCCCAAGTAATTTGCGCACACTCTACGATATTCTTACCTTTAAAAGCTAGACTCTATGAAATAATCATCTCATTCTATATTTTCAAATTCTGTTGCACAAATGAAAAGGTTAGAACTGTGATGAAGAAGTCTTTGTATAGTGTGAAAATTACCTGAGTAGGTTTCAAATGTTGGCCACTTAGAAGAGATACAATAAAGACGAGAATCTAATAGCGATTGCTACCACATAATGTCTTTGGATGATATAGACTTATCTGTGGCCAGTTCCACTTTGCAAGAGACAAAATCCTTACTGAATTGAAATCAACCTAGAATGCATAACTTTCAGTGAAAGGTGTAACCTAATATCTTTAGCCAGCTCAAAAAACACTACAAGTAATTTATGTCCGAACTATGGTCTTCATCTCCTCGTACATGGGACTAAAACAATGTCCATGTCCCATCAAGTGGTTGTCTCACGTTTACATCAAAGTGTGTAAACTCCTACTCTAGCCATTCATTGTCAGATAGGGTTTTCAGCAGCTGATAGACTCAATTCTATCTCGCTAGGAGCACCAGACAATCTTTTTAAGTTTTGATTCTAGAGGGCCATCTCATCAATGTTTCTGAACAATACAGATCATCCAAGTAATCCACACCACATGCATTTTCACTCAACCAAAGGAGTTTAGTAGAGTGAGTATGCAATACATTGCCTGGTTACCCATCAACTGCAAGATAAGAACATAAGACTTACAATGGAGCAGAAAAAGAATGAGGGAAATATAACCTTTTAACCCACATACCTTCATTATAATGATAGGAAGGTAATACTCTGTGAAATCTGTTTCACTTAAAAGGGGGCAAATATGATTGAAGAATTGTGGCCACCAAAACCAAATGAATTAGACAAGGCTGCCTTGATATCCAGTCTCTCTTTCTTTGGGCCCACAAGCACGTTAGCATCCTGATTTTTGTTTACAGTAGACCAAATTAGATAAGTTTGAATTTGAACCCTATAAATGACAGGACACAACACACTTTCAAACAAAGGAGAGAATGGTGCAACAAGTATCATACCACTCCTTCATCTGGGTTTTCTAGATTGATATTAGGATGAACCCACCCTGTCCTCATTGCCTACATAAAGAAAAAACAAAGCTCAAAACTTTTTTTGCCATGAAACTTTGGGCCACTGGATAAAAGATTCATCATTTTTCACCTGCACTGTTGCTACAGCTTCCACACCACCAGCTGCCCCTAGTAGATGACCAATCATAGATTTGGTAGAATTCACTCTTAGCTGTACAAACAAGAGATCCAGCAAGCATGACAATAAGGTAAGCAGCAACATAAATTAAAGCAATTAAAAGGACAAGAGATTAGAATTACCTTAAAATTGATTACCAAGAAAATAATAGTAATAATAATAATAACAATAACATACAAAAGAAAATTTACCTCAGGATTTTGACCAAAACAATGAATCAGAGCCTGGTACTCCTTAAGATCTCCAGCTGGTGTGGATGTGGCGTGTGCATTTATGTAGTTCACATCCTCTCTTGATACTCCCGACTGAGCTAATGCCTTTTCAATGCAAAGTATAACACCAACCCCTGTTTGAGATGGAATAAAGAGACATAAGTGCAAGCTTAAGCCATGTATGATTTGCAGAGATATAAGGAACCAAAATTTTAACAAATTCATCATTCATGTACTCAGCAAGTATCGTTAACAAAGTGCAGAATAATTAAAAAGCTGTTTCAATATGATGGAAAAAATTTTACTTTGGGATCATACAGAAGATGTAGCAGGATATAGTAAATCACTAACTATTCTGGAATTGTCATGGTCAAAGTGCAATTGCAATTCCATAGTTTTTAAGATGATAAGATCACATTAAGTGTGGAAAGTCTCGCAATCACACTGACCATTTGTATAAACAGAAAGGAACAAACATAAGTGAGTGAAAATGCCAGAAAAAATTCTAAATATATAAATGAATTCATAATGAACATATACAAGTGTCCTGCAAAGACCCAGATCACTGGCATCAACATAGTATCCTACAAAGGTTGTCTGCAAACATACCAATTATTTATGTTTCTAACATTATATGTATGAAATACACCTTAAAGAAGTAGTAACATTTTACCATCAGGATGTGGCTCAGTCACATGATAAGCATCACAAGTGAAGCTTCCACCAAGGAACTCAGCATATATGTTTGCACCTCTTTTCTGCAATATGAAAAATTAGATGACTATATCAATTATTTGAATTATATTGCCAAAATGATAGATGAAATGAAAAATAATAGTCAGTGTCAATGGCAACAAGAAGTATGAAGCATGATTCTAACACGGGATAGGACAATGGATGTATCTGATGGGTCACCTAGACCCATACCCGGGCCCAAGATCTAGCAAGTCTACTCTCGCAGGCCCAAGATGAAGGGAGGTGTCAACTAATGGTCTGTTAGTGGTGTGTCTGTTAGAGGAGAGAGAAACAGAAGGGATAAATAGATGGGGGAATATTCACGGGAGATTGTGTGATTGTTTTTTTTCCGTTATTGGCTTAGGCCTTGGGGCTAGGAGAATTCCTCCATAGCTGGGAGCTTAGTCTCTGGTTTCTTCCTTTTTTTCCTTTATAGACGCTTACAGTGTATATTAATAATACTATCTCCCTCATCAGATAGGAACTGTTCCTATCAGTATCAATGTGTTTATATACTCTTGGAAGGAACTGAAGGATGAGATTGATGCAATGAATTACGTACATAAGTATTGCAGGTAATATTCTAGAACACGATGTAAAGTTCTTTTAAGGTGTGCTTTATTATCAACTTAATAGATTAAAATAGAAATACCTTAGCATGCTCTAATTCTTCTAAAAGCAAAACTCCAGCCCCTTCCCCCATGATAAATCCGTCACGATTCTGTAATATCACAAATGCAAACTAATGGTTAGCAACATAGGTGCAGGACAAGAAGAAGAAAAGGATAAGGAACAACACTGCAAGCAGTACAACTGTTTAGTATCCTTGTAAATTGCAATTCATGCATCCATTACTTCCTCAAAAATTGTTCAAATTTCATGAATATTGAAAATGATGCTGTAAAATTAGCTGACTTTAAGAATTGAGCAGAATTTTTCATTATCATCCCCCCCACCCCACTTAAATTTTAGACGTCAAGAACTTCTGATTGTTAAGGTTCCTTTTTTTAACTTCTCATGGTGTCTTTTACATCCTGTATGTATACAAATGATATGAACTTTTAGCATCTCAGATTAATTATTATTATTAATTTTTGTAAGAAATAAAGAGCATAAGTAGTGTCACAGAAATAAGAATGTTGCATTGGATGATGAACGAATGCATTAGAGAGACATAGCGGTAGCACCTGTTGAAGAAAAATGACATAATCTTGCCTTAAGTGACTTGGCAATGTGAAAAGAAAATCATTAAAAGTCCTAGTAAGAAAAATAGATCAGATAGAGAATATCCCAATAGTTAGAGGTAGAGATAAACCAAGAAAAGCTATAGGAAAAATCATTAAAAAGGACTTAGAGCTAAATGGTCTTTCTGAAGACATAGTTTATGATAAAACTCAATAGCATCGTTTGATCCATATAGTCGACTCCACTTAATGGAAAAAGGCTTTTGGTTGTTGTTGTTGTTATATAAAGTTGAGTTGATGAACCTTCAAAATCTAGTAATAGTTTTAGTAAAGTAAGCTCCCTTGATTTCTTAAAAAGACAAGACGTACTCATCCAACTTTCAATGGTATTATAGATTTATTCTTTGTTAAAAAAAATTAATGAAAACTCAGCAATAAAAATGGGAAAAAGAAACAAGAAAGCAACAGGATTTCCATAGTATTACAATATCCCAAGGGCGTGAAGCTTTAGTAGGATCACTATTTCTCTGTGAGAGTGCCCTGCATGCCACAAATCCTCCCAAGCCTGCACCAATGATTGTTGGATTAATATCGGATTTATGCCATGATAACTTCATGCAAGCCAGAAATCGTGAGTAAAAATAGGATACCAATCGGTATAATAGCAGCATCTGAGCCACCACAAAGCATCAGGTCCTGCAGATAAACTCAAATTTTTAATGCCTTTCAATAAAGTGACTTATACACCCCTATTTTCATAAATAAAAAGTTGGAAAATATGAGAATTGAGAAATCCACCATCTTACAAGCAAATATTGAAGTAAAATACTTACAGCTTCACCTCTAATGATATGGTTTGCTGCATTCAATATACAAAAATTACTTGTAGCACAAGCTGTAGAGATTGAATAATTAGGGCCCATCCACCCCTAAAATTTTCATAAAAGAAATCATTTGTCAGAAGCTTAAGACAAGAAACAAGACACCCATTTATGGTGTCCATAATATGCGCAAAATTTTATTTGAACAGACCAGATCCATTGCGAGCATGGCAGAACCCATATTTGTTGTTGCCAAGGGTACACCGAAAGGATTCATCTTCTTATATGAGATTCTTAAAGCTTCAATGCCATCATTTAAAATCTGTTCAACACACAAAAGAAAGATTAAATTAAATAGTCAATCAATCAAAGCAATCAGCTTGCAGAATATAATAGCTTTCTTGCTCCATCTTGGATTGCATTTGACAGTAATTTCAATCCACAAAACCAGCAGATATTACAACTTCCGACAGATGTTATGATGCTTCTAAATATAAAATCAACTGCCAAATTTGACACCAGTCTGTACTTGCTCAAGTACTGTATCTAAAAATTCAAGAGAGTTATTACCTGCATGCCACCCATTGCTGAGCCAATCAAAACCCCACATTTTTGTTTATTTAACTCATCCATTACATCTTCAGTAATTCCACCATCAACCAAGGCTTTTTTCCCAGCTGTTAGCATATACAGCATAAATTTGTCCATCCTCTTTGAAAGTTTAGGTGCTACCCAGCCATCAGCTGAGAAAGACTTGATCTCGCCAGCAATCCTCTGGAGACAGAGAACACTGAGAACAAAAGCTACAGCAGGCAACAACTGAGAATACAATTTGAATGAAATATCATTTACCGTTGGAAATTCTGCACAGTCAAAAGTATCAATCTCGCTTATGCCGCTAACACCATCAAGTAAATTATTGTAGAAGACATCTGGATCATGACCAAGAGATGTAACCACACCCAAGCCCGTCACAACTACTCGCCTTTGCTTTATAGGAGGTTTTCTCATTGTTGTAACTTCTTGAGCGGGTTGCAAAGCTACAGCCATTGCTTTACCTTGAAATTTTACAAATGCAAGGCATAGGTCAGTGATATATATGAATAATTGACCATAAATTATGGTCACAAAGTGGCTTCTTTCTACATCAGCACAACTTCGAAGATCAAACTAGCAGGCAAATTCCTACCAATCAACAAAGTAATGCCAGCAGCCTTGCAAGAAAGTGAATGCCTACCACTTGGAAAGAATTAAGTAATAGATGCGTATTTTTAAGGGCAAGGAATCATAATCCTAAAGGTGCACATGAATATTTAGCAGGAAATGTAGACACTGGCACAGAATAGATATGCTTAGGTTTAAGTAAACTAGGTTACAGTAAACCTACAACAACAAAAATTGCTATGAAACCTTTATCACATGGCAGCAGGCCCAAACATATATCCATTATTTAGAATGTTAACAATCAAGACCACTGAACCAAAGACTACCATGCCGCTACATGACGTGTCCAAAGAGTTTACAGTACTGAAGATCTAAGAGCAAAATCACTCATAATGTAGTTTCTGCAAGAAATTTATATATCTCGTATCATAATTTAAAATAAAATAAAATAAAATTCTCCCCTCACATGTTTTTTTAACTTTTAACATACAGTGAAGATGATAGAGGCATATAATATCTCCATAAATCCATATTGTGCACACAGAAGAATGAGAGAACCAAAAGAGAAACCTTTAAAGAAATTAGGGGTGTCCATTGGGACGGATCAACTCACGAACTCGCGAGTTTCGACCCAACTCATAAAATGCGGGTTGAGTTGGATTGAAAAATTCTTCAATCCATAGTGTGTGGGTCGAGTAACGGGTTGAAACACTTTCAACCCAACCCAACCCACCCCCTCTTTTTTTAAAAAAAAAAAAGTGGCCTAGACAGAGTGTGTTTTTTGCTTGAAAAATGTCTTTAAAGTTCGTAAATATCTTTTCTGATATAGATAGCAATAGCGTTAGACCATGTAAATACGTTAACAAATAGAGGTCAAAGTGGGAAGATAAAAAGACATCAAAACCCTATCTATCTACTCCTTTTCCACTGGCTCCAGTTCAGCTAGTAATTCTCTCTTTTCTGTAACTAGAGTCTACAACTAGTTTTTTGCAGTGCAGTCGTTCTCCCAAGCTCTCAGCATTTGTGCCTTGAGTTAGTGACAATTGCTTCTTCTCGCACCTGATCTCCCATCCGTTCTCTGCAATTAGTCACGCCACCACACAGCCACGCGTCCCTATTCCCTCTTGCGACTTTTTCAGATTTCTACACTACATAGCCCCAATAGGTAAGTCTTCTTCTTCTACTCTTTTCATGTAAATCTGGAGCATAAGAGGGAGTGCAATTGGGTACAATGCAGCTGCACCGTACAGGCAAGGAAGCTACAGGAGGCAGAGCGGCCAGCAAAGCTATGGGTACGAGCAGAATGGGCAGGCGATGAATGTAGTATCGCTGGAGAAGAAGAAGAGCAAGCTTGGAGTGTAGGATTGCACTTGTTAAAATGATTATCATTGATGAGCTTCCATTTAAATTTGTTAAAAATGAAAGCTTTAAAAGTTTTGCTCAAGTTAGGAACCTCAATTCAAAGTTCTTTCTAGACAAACTGTTAGTAGAGATGTTATGCAATTGTATGTGTTTGAGACTAATTTGTTATTTGAGTTATGACTAACTTTGTTTAATTTATTCCACACTTAGTAAGACTTGTTAATTATTAGTTTGTTATGTACTTATTGATTTATAGTGTTTAGTTTATTTGAAATTAAGACTTATAATATTAATTTGTTAAACTTTATATTGTAATTTTCTTTTAGGATTTAAAAAAAATACATCGGATTTGACTCAACCCAATTTACTCTTGAATAGGTCGGGTTGACCAAAAAAATCTCTTCGACCCAACACACTACTCTAATGAGCAATCTAATCTAAAAATACTGTTGAACTCACCCAACTCAACCCAACCCAACCCAACCCACGATAACTCTTAAAAGAAACTGAGACTGAGAAAAGACTACGTGGGGCTATGTTTTCGACTTTAGCTTCAGCATAATTCTTATTTCAGAGAAATAGCTCAAAAGAACTTACTCTTGTGCAAAATAAATCTTTGTATATATGATGAACAACATCAATGATATTACTAGGAAAACAAAGAGGCCATAAGCAAAATGAATTTAATTTGAATGCGCTATGCGCTATCATTGTTTATCATTCAATCATGTATTGTTATATCATAATGGTGACATCTATCATACACCCTTAAAAATAGGGTGCATGATACACCCTAAAATAATAATCATTGGATTGACTAAAATTTCCATCAATGGTAGGAATTGATGACTGATTAATTGCTTAGCAGGTAAAAGTTAAAATCCATTCGACTTTCTTCATTGTAGGATCAAAAGAAGGGCTTGGTTCAGCTTAAGGGGTGGCTCTGATGGCACAGGGGAGGATGGACGGTGGCTGGTGCGGTTGGGAGCGGCAGTACTGGAAGGCTCATGAACGCAGGGGTGATTTGACTGGTTGATGCTGGCTGAGACGGGTTGGACGGTGGTTCTTCGGGTGAAGATGCGGTGGTGGTACAGAGGTGTTGAAGAACAGGGGTTCAAAGCAAGTCTTTTCCTCTTAAACCCCATAGACTGGGTTTGATGAACGAGTGCTTCCATGGCCTCAGGCTGCCGGATCTCGCAATGAAAGTGGAGGGGCATGGTGTTTCCTCGTCCGCCGGAGCAAACCTGACATGGGAGAGCCACCGCCCATAGCCATTGCCGGCAACGCCAGCCAGATCTGCGGCTCGCAGTGGCCGGATCTGTCTTGGCGGTGCAACGGGTGCAATGGGTTCTAGGTTCCACGGATCTGGTGCGACTCTCGTTGGAGAGTTCGACGACGACTGTGATCTTCCGACGGTTGCCGGCGCCGGCGGAGTGGTGGCATGGGGTGGATGGGTGGTGGATTTTTATTCAAACGTTTAAAAACAAAAGTAAGAGGTGACAAAAAAAAAAAGAGAAGTAAATTACCTACAATTACAGGTATTTTTTACGACTCTGATTTTTTTTACCCCATATAATGTATATATTTTATTTTACATTCTTCTTAATATTATTTATTATATTTATTTTTATTGTTATTATTATTTAATCATATTTATTTAAAATAAATAAAAAATAATATAAAGATATTATTTTTCTATTTTTTAAAATGTATAACACCATAACTTAACAAAGTGTATTATAGCATCCCTCGTATCATAATAGTGTATCAAAATTAATCTCACTTTATTCACTTTAGCATGGTTTTGATGCCTAACTGTACGATAAACCATTAGGAAAGCGGCTTTTTGATCAAAGTAGTGTTATTTTATAAATTATTTATTAAATTAGGATAGTTTTAAAACTATTTACTAATTTGAGGTCTTTTTTGTCAAGTTGGCAAAGGACCTCATATTTTATCTTATTTTTGCCACGTCATGCAAAAAGCAATTCCAAGTTGTTTTTCGCGTAAAAAACATCCCATCAACTCCGAATAAAGAAATTTAATACTATTTTAATAAAAAGTAAAAAAAAAAACTTGGAGGAAGGAAAGTTTTTACGTTATCTACAATTAAATTTAATATTATTTTAATTAAAAAGTGAAAGAATACGTTGGAGTTCTTTTTACAAAATTTCACGCGTTTTAAATTTAATATTATTTTAATTAAAAAGTGAAAAAGTAATTGCAAATTTATTATTATTTAAATGAAAAAGTGAAGAAGAACTTAAGTTCTTTTATCAATCGAGATCACGTCCTCCCACGTCTTGAATAATCAAATTTAATATTATTTTAATTAAAAAAAAAGAAAGAACTCCAAGTTGCTTTTTCCTACTCTGTCATCATGTCAAAACAGTCATATTTAATACTATTTTAATTAAAAAGTGAAGGAAGCGAACTCTAAGTTCTTTCTTTTTCAAATCTTCTCTCTCACTCCCAATGATCAGAAGAATCGAATTTATTATTATTTAAATGAAAAAGTGAAAAGTAACTCCAAGTCTTCTTTCCGGATGAATCACGTCCTTGCATGTAAAAAATCAAATTTAATATTATTTTAATAAAAAGTGAAAGAACTTGGAGTTCTTTTTTCAAATACCTTCGAAATTTAATTTTGCCCATCCCTTAACTGATGCTCTCTATTTAAATCAACTCGAGTATGCACTTCACTCTTCCATTCTCTCTCGTCTCTCACAAATTCGGACATTCTTCAATTTCATTCTAAAAACGAGTCAATTTGTTGTTTTCCTTTATTTAGATGGTAGAAAGTTTGAAGGGTCACAAATGCTCACATTCGAAAGCGACACTAGCCAATTCAAATTAAACGTGGTATCAATTATCGATGTCGAAGATAAAGATTACGCTAAATTAAACCTTTAGTCCGTCAAATCATTTCTACTTACATATAAATTTTTTATATCTCAAATGAGAAGCAAATATCTTCTTTCTTGAAATATTTGATGATGAAGATGTTGAATGCATGATCAACACTTTTGATCAACACACTATGACAGATTGGAATTATGCGTTGAGATCAACGTTGTAGGCGAGATGTACACCATGTTGATGAGTATACTGTTGCACCATGTTGTGGTCAATTTGATGCCTACATTGGGTTTCAGATGATGATGAAGATTGGAATAGAGACCTAACAATGGAGTCCAGTGAAGATGAAGACGAAGGTGAAATTCCGATGACGATTATCTCCGTGACACTAAAGTTGAGGATGATTTTGATGTTGTTGACATTTCCCCAATTGTTATGGCTTCTCCAAATCATCATTACCTGTTAGTGAACTTACAACAAACAGGTTAGTTATAATTTAGTTGATATATAGCGAAATTAATACTTTATCTCATGCGTTTTTAAGACATGTATAGGTGAACATTCCATAGAGACTTTTTTTGACTTCAACTCCACATTATAAATATATTTATTGGGACCACCTGATCAAGAGATTGGTTTTATAGGGCGGAAAGAAGCAACTCCAAGTTCTTTCTTTTCACTTTTTAATTAAAATAATATTAAATTTGATTCTTCGCATGTGGAAGGACGTGATGTGATTGACAGTTGGAAAGAAAGAACTTAGAGTTTCTTCACTTTTTCATTTAAATAATAATAAATTTGATTCTTCCGACTATTGAAGGTACAAAGAAATTTGAAAAAAGAATTGTAGCACTTTTTAATTAAAATAATATTAAATTTAATTCTCATTACGTACTTGATTATGGCTGATTAGAAAGAAGCAACTTAGTTGCTTTTTCACTTTTAATTAAAATAATATTAAATTTGATTCCTGCACGTGAGGATGTGGCGAAAAGAAAGAACTCCAAGTTCTTTTTTTTTTATTAAAATAGTATTAAATTTCTTTACTCTTCATGAGATGCGAAATCAATTTGAATTAATCTAATCGTTTTTCGTAATTAAAAAAAATAAAATAAAATATGCGCTTTTTCGCTGCTTTCAAAAAGACCCCAAATTAGTAAATAGTTTCAAAATTATCATAATTTAATAAATAATTTGTAAAATAACATTACTTTGATCAAAAAGGCCTAGGAAAGCAAATCGTTCCAATTAATATGCTCAGTTAATTTATTCAAACCTCATTTGTTAATGTCTGACGAAGCAAACCAATGAAGCTACATAGCAGGTGAGTAAATAAAGCAAATGTTTATACCCCAAAAATATTAAATTAAATATTAAATAATAATAATAAAACAAAAACCTAGAAAATAAACCAGAGACAGAGACGAAGAAGCAAACTAAAAACAAATGCTTTATAAATCAATAACTCGGAGAAAAATACCCATATTTCACGATTAACCAGAGAATAATAAATAAAAATACTTAATAAAAAAAAAGAAAATTTTTGCAATCACCAGCAACATCTCAAGTTCAGATTAAATTAGAAAAAAGAAAATTACCAGAATGGGGCAGTTGATTGAGACGCCTGTGGCTGCGATTGAAAGTACAAGTGTTGGGCACGTGCTTCCTCGGACGAGAGCACGTGGTTGAGTCGCAGGAAACTGACATGCAAGCAGCCACGAGCCACGTACAGACGGGAGAGGCCATAGAAGAAGAGTTAACCATGGAAGAAGAAGAAGAAGAAGAAGAAGAAGAAGAAAAAGAGAAGACCCAGAAGCTGAAATCGGAAAACCCAGATGGGAAAAGAGGTTACTTGAAATGGGAGATGAAGAGTCACAGTGGTGGTGAAGTTGAAGGTGAAGTTGATGATGGGGTGGTAAAGGTAGTGTGAGTGTGAGTGTGAATGTGAGGATTAGGATTGAGAAGAAAAAGAAGGGTCACGAATGGAATCGAAGGTTGTAAAATGTGAAGCTGTTCAAGACGCAGGCTTCGTAGAATCTGTGTCGTTCTCAGAAGAAGAAGACGCCAACTGCTCTCCTCTCTCTCTCTCTCTCTCTCTCTAATTACTGGGAGACACTGAAACAAAGTGGAACAAAATGCGAAGTGTAGAGAAATAAAAATTATAAATAAAATAATGAAGACTTAAGATTTGAAGGTTAAAAAATACTTAATTGATAATTGTTGGCAAACGAGTGTTAATATTTAAGATTCATTATTCGGCCAGGCTTAGCCGAAGGGAACATGTGATGCTAACGGGATTAGCTCAACTCGGTTTGTGTTTAAATTAGAGTGGGTAAATTGTGGAGTATTAAGAACATATTTTTTATTATATTTTTTATTAGATTATTTTATTATATATATGTTAAAATATAAATATAAATTTAATTACATATTAATTGAATTAATTATATATCAATTGAGATTGTGTGTATAATTTAATATGTGATGTTATTTAATAAAAGAGAATGTGTTTTTAATATTTCTTTATAAATTTAAGTTTGAGTTAATTTAATTTTATAAATTTAAGTTTGATTAAAAATAAATTTGTAATAACGTAATTTATGTTTAAAAATTTTTATATTAAAAGTGAGTTTGACAAAATAAATATTATTTAGATAAAAATTAAAATCACTTTTAAAATAAGATTAGAAAGAAAAAAGTTTTAACAAAATTTTACTTAACAAAAATATGAAAAATTTTTATTTTCACTCCAACTGTAATTTAAAGCAATTTTTAAAAGAAAAATACTCAAATAAAAGTTAACTCCGTTATGGAAAAGTAAATTTGCAGGGCCAAACTTTGCCTAGATCTCCAACTCATAACAATTACTATTTGGTTTTGAATATTGGAATATGTCTCGTAATATATAATTACACTCTAAATTTTGGTTGACGACTTGACGTTAGTAATTAAACTTAAAATTTAAATAGAAAGAGTCTCATTGCATCTTAAATGTGTGTGTATACACGTGGTCTACATTTATTAAAATGAAAATATAAACTAATCTAGTTGTGCGCAATTTAATTCAGATACACGTGATCGTAATAAAAAAAAATGACATTAAGATTTATTTGTTTTATGAAAAACATTGTACCATTCTTTTTTTTAACCATTTGAAGTGATTAAAAATTAAAAATGAATTGATTGGATTTAGAGAACAAATTTTATGTTTAAACTTCATTGAAATTGAAATTAATTTTTATTTAATTTTACTATTTTATATTTCTATCCTCATAATATAATTTCTCTCGTGGTAAAATTAGATTATTATGTATGAGGGTAAAATCAAAAGGTGATAAGAGAAAAATAATTTATTTATTTATTTAAAATGAAATAAAACCTTAATAAATTATATTATATTTGAAAATATTTTTAAATATAAATAATTGAAGTTTATGAAATTTTAAAAACTGAATTATTTCTTATTTTTTACATTTCAATCACAAAATTGAATTTATAAATCAAATTAAATCTCATTTTTATTCCAAGCATATCTCTTGAACAAAATTTAAGAAAATCACTAAATATCTACAATTTTAAGTTAAAAATAATAATTACATTTAATTGAAGCATTTATTATTAAAATACTCAAATTATTATTATCAATTTTTTAAAAATGATTACAAATCCTCCTAATAAATATTTTTAATTATTAAATAAATAAAATATGATTTTTATATTTTAAATATATTAAATATATTTACTTTAATAATTTCTTTATTAAATATTAAAGAATTATGAAAATAAAATTACATGAAATATAACAAAACTCATTTATTAATCGTCTCTTTCACTTATTAATATTAGATAAAAATTTTAAAAAATAATTAATACTTTATTAATTTTCTAAAATGACATATAAAATAAAATAAATAATTTTATTGAACTGTCAAATAAAAAAAATGTGTGTAACCAATATCCAAAAATTTGTGTACAATTTTACAAGAAAAATGTAACCTGCAATATAATTAAAAAAAAAATTGCTTGTGTTCAATTATTGTCACACTTTTTTAATGTTGTTAATATTTTTTTTCAACGCCAATCTTTTTCTTAGATTTTTTTTTTCCTTTTTTGTTATCTTTATCATGCCTTAACCGTGTCAAGGGATTTACGTAGAATGCTAAATCTCTCCCTCCTGTAATGACAAAATAATCTTTTTTTGATAAATAATTAAAAATAATCTCGAACAATAAATAAAGTAACTACCAGCCACTATTACTTAGCCATATTCTCATAACAAATGTAGCTTAAGAAAAACTACTGCATTTATGCTGCACATTAAATTTGATATGAATCTTGTATCTACATTCTTTTTATGAATTTAATAATGCTAATTATTATTATTATTATTGGTGAAACTAATATCTCTACAAGTTGGTTCATTTAAATTCTTCATAAAATTAATTTCTCTTACGCAATTTCTTCACAAAAATTAAAAATTGTGATTATTTTAGCGATAGATAGAAGCGAGAGCTAGCTCGCTAGCTTTTTTTGTCAGATTTGGATAGATAGGATTTGAAACCCGACCACCACCTTTGTTGGAGTTTGAAAAAAGACAAAATTTAAGTTTATTTTTTATATTTATTATATTTATTTCATTAATTAAATTATAATATGTATAAATTTAAAAAAATAAAAAATAAAAATTAATAAACACATATCATAAAATTATTAATAAAATAAATATAATAAACATAAAAAAATAAATTTAAATTTTATCCATTAAAAATATCATTTAAGCTACAACTCATTGGTTTATGTTGCACATTAAATAAAGTAACTACCAATCACTATTCTTAGCCATATTCTCATAACAAATGTAGCTTAAGAAAAACTACTGCATTTATGTTGCACATTAAATTTGTCATGAATATTGTACCAACATTCTTTTATGAATTCAATAGTGCTAATTAATTATTATTATTATTATTATTATTATTATTGATAGATTATTATTTGGGGAGATGGGATTTGAGACCATCACCTTTGACAAATACCATTTAAAGTCTCATTGATTTTTTTATTATTATTAATGTAATTATTTAGAGGACATGTCTACAATTACAAACTCACCAAAAAAAAATACATGTCTACAATACAACATGTACTTTATGTTGTACTAATATAATTTAATATGTGGCACAACGCACAATCCTACTCATTTATTCTTTCTGTTATCAATCTTTTCTGTAACAGAAGGGATACATCTCATTCACTTGTTAAGTAAAATATTGTGTTAATTTTTCACATTAATTATGTAATTTTCATCAACTGAGAAGGAACCCAAAAGTTGAGAAGCTAGGTGTTATTCTTGTTCAATACTTGACCAGTCTATGCCATGGTAACTCACTTCACTTGTATGCACCAAACTTGTATTGGTCCAAAAAAATACTTCTACACACACTTGCACATCAATATGAGCAGTCAAATTCAAAGTAGACGTGTGTAGAAGTTTTGGTAGTACTAGATGTAATTAAATAATAAAAAATATATAAATTTAAAATAATATGTGTATAAATATATATGAGTAACATTATTAGTTGGTGAGTTGGTTTATCCCTATGGCCTTTGTGAATCTAAACTTTAGCCCATTGTTCCGTTCAGGTGAAAATGAGACCAAAAAAAAAATGAAAAGAGAAAAATGGAATGATTTTATACTTTTCACTATTGAGAAGAGAAAAATGAGAGGGAAAAAATGTAGAACCTACAAAAATATTTTCTCCTACTTACTATGAAGAAAATCAGAGAGAATTAGAGAAAATTATTAAAATGACAATTATTCTGTCTTTAAATTTGTGTTGCTCTACCGACACTCACAGCCAACCATTCTCCTCCACCATGAATTTCTACAATGAATAGGATCATGAATAGTAACAAAGGCGTACCATTATGATATGAATTTCTACAATGAATAGGACAATGAATAGTAACAAAGGCGTACCATTATATTGTCTTACTAGTCTGCCAAGAATCCTTGAAGTCAACACTCAAAGGGGGCTAGTTTCTTGCAAACTCAGTAAACTAAACCAAACCAACCACGGTCAAAATTTCTCACAAAATAATGCAACAAAAGGAAAGTCTGTAAAAGACCACATAGCCTCTAGTCCACTAATTAAGGTCTAAGATGGTAACGGACAGAGGATGAGTCGCAACAACCTCTACATCTTGTTTTTGCAGATAATATTATTTTTATTTTTGTCTATATATTAATACAAATATTTATTTATTATTTTTTATGAATAAATAAATATTTGAAAATATCTAAAGGTATTTAATAAATTTAAAAAATTAAAATTTTAAAAAAAAATATTTTAATAATATTTAAGTAATAATAATTTTTTAAATAATTTTATATAAAAATATTTTAATAATTTTATTTATGAGTATTTACAAATATTAAAAGAACTACCCTTACTCTCATCCCATTTATTAAATAAAATAACATAAATAAATATTTATATTTACAAAAAATAATATAGACGAATATCCACGAGACGGATAAAATTGCCACCTCTATTAACGTCTCAATGGAAGGCACGAAAATTGGAATGGTATATATCACTTTTCACTAGTCATCCCACTTGGATGGTTTTAACGGGGGATTCACATTTAGGGAAGATTGAAGATTAAACATTGGAATGAGAAATTCACATTTCAGTTTGATTTTCACATTTTCAGCCACCTTTTCAATTTGCTTCATTTTCCCATACACGCTAGTTTTTTTTAGGAGTATCAAAACGTGACTTTCAGCCACCGACCATTTGACCATACACGCTAGTTTTTCTTCAATTTGATTTCAGCCACCTATTTATTCGACTTGATTATTTCATTTTAACACGTTTAATTTTTTCAATTTGATTTCAGCCACCGCTTCGGTCTGATTTCAGCCACAGTGTGTTTCTTCAATTTGCATAATTACAGGATCAAAATATTTTGTTTTTTTTTTCATTTTTGTTATTGAATTATATTTTTTAAATTTATTTATTTTTAATTTTTATACACAATATTTTTTATTACATGTCTCATATTATACATAAATTAAATGTAATATAAAATAGTCATTTAAAATAACATGTGACAAAATATTAATAATTTTATTTATCATATATCAAACAAATAATACATTTATTTAATAACAAAAAAAATACATATCAAAATTTTAAGATATATACTGTATTTTATATATTATATGATTATATAACTGCATTTGCCATTTTTTTTCTCTATTGCATGAAAACATTTTTGGTTTTCTATTTGGTGGTAAAAAATTGAGATCATTAGACAATGAGAATTTGAAAAAATATTGTCTTAACCTTGAATGTTCCTTAAAACATAATAGTTACTCTGATATTGATGGTTTAGATTAATTACTTTTAGAATTTAAAGTGTTAAGAGAAATTGTACAAGTAAAAGATTTCTTCCATTGATATATTCAATCACATAAAAAAGCTTGATTATTTTCCAAATGCATATATTACTTATAGAATAATGTTAACGGTTCTTGTAACAGTTGTCTCGACTGACAGAAATTTTTTAAAATTAAAATTAATAAAATCTTACCTAAGCTCAACAATGTCTCAAGATAAATGAGTTAGTTATATCATCAACTGAAAAAGAAATATCAGAAGAAATTGATTATTAAAAATATTAATAACTTTACATCTTAAAAAAAAAAAAAAAAACTTTAAATAAAAAGTTATATTAATTTTATGAAATATATTAAAGCCTTATATTGAAGTTTGGCTTTAGACCACTAACTTCGTGGAACTGCCCCATAAACAATATGTGTAATCCTATTTGTACAAGAAGAAAAAAATGTATAACCCTACGAAAATGTGCATATTACTTTGGAACAAACTGGGATAGGATACTAGCTAACTTACCAGTACCGCTAAACCTAACCAAACGATACGTCTGACAGTTAAAAGTTCTTATTCTAATTATCTTCTATGTTCGTTAGGACTCGTGTCCTTTGTTCTACTTGTACTATTATTATTATTATTGTATAAGCTCAACTTATATAGGTTATGAAAAGAATATGAATAAAAGAACAACAGAAATCTATTATTGATTTACCGATGAGAAATTCTGACATATATTCTCATTCTACGTGTCATCTTATTTATATAAGTTATTATTATATCTATTTTAATAATATTTTTAATATTATAATTAAAATGACACATATTAAATAATATAAAAAAAATTATCGAAAATCATCTAAGAATTTCTCAATAAGCTCTTTCACCTGTAGATTCCCTTATTGATAAAATAAGCCTTTTAGTCAAAAGATATTTCTTAGTTTTTTTTTTTAAAAAAAGGAAAATGGGTTGATCCAAAGTAAAAATGCTTTTTTACACATACAAAAAATATATCACCTCATATATAGAGTATGCGGTATAACGAGAGAGTAGATATAAAAAATAAATTTAGATAACATATATTTAAATGGTAAAATTTATTTAGATATAAAATAATGTGTAAATAATTATACATAATTAACTTAATCTAGAATACATATTCACACTAAATTCTAGTTTTTTTGTTGTCAAAATTGAATTTACTCCTACTCGTTATAGATTTGACTTCTCTTAAATAAGTCCTTAGAAGCAAAAATAAGGGATCTCTACTATCAATGAGAAAATCAATTATTGACTTTACATGTACATACATGATAAATCATGGATTTGTTAGAATTGAATCCTTTCAATTTTTTTTTCAATGATTAAAATTACTTACTTAGTCCAGTTCAAGTCAACAGATTTTTTCCGCTTGGGCATAAACAAAGCTTGAACTGGGGCAGAACCAACCCAGCTTTTGTTGGGCTAGTAATAATAATGTTAATAAGGCCTGGATAATAATAATAATAATAATAATAATAATAATAATAATAATAATATAAAAGAGAAGATATATGTTTTTATATTCTAATAAATGTCACTCTAATATATAATAATATGTTTAAAAATTTATCATGTGATAATAAATATATGATATCAATAATTATCATATGATATCTCATGCTATAATTTAAAAAAAAATATACATATATCACCAAGTCTAAATTAAATTTATTATTTACACATACAAATATAAAAATTTATAATCAAATACTAACTGCCTTAACATATATACCTTTCTATATTAATTCATTTTTATTTTCAAAAAAAATTCACTTATCTTTAATTTACCATATTATTAATTATTTTAATTGGTAATTGATATTAAAATTTCAAAATTTTCATAGGTGTATGATATCATCTCTGTTATATATATATATACCTTAAATTAATTAATTATATTTTTAAATTACCATATATATATATTTATTTATTCTATATTATTTAGAAAATTTCAATATATACACCATCATATGAGAGTAAAAATTTTGTATTAAAATAGTAAAATTAATTAAATATAATTTATTAAAAGAAAACTAAAAAAAACTATATAATCAAAAGTTAAATTATCTTAAACTATATAAACTAATTATTTATTATGAGATCATATAAAAAAAAAATTTACTAAAAAGAATTACATAACCTTATTATCATTACATGAGAAAAGTTGATTAATAAAAATAAAAAAAATAATTTTAAATAAATCTTACGATAAATTCTACTAATTATATCTTTAGACTAAATATATTTTTTATTATATCTATTTTAATATGTTATAATTTATTCCAAGCATTACGTAGAAAACAAAACTTCGTGCTATAATTTGGGTGACACTATTTGAAGATGACAAACATTAAATTGGGCCTACCATGTTGCCTGGTTGGTTTTTAGCAAATTGGGTTGTTGTGTTCAGAACTGGACCAACCCATGTGGTTCCAACAGATCTGACTTCTCTTCGGATTTGAGACCTCATAATTGCTTTGCACCTACCCCACCCAACCACAGAAATGAACAAGAAGAAGAACAAGAACGGAGACTCAACTCAGAAGTCTAAACTCTGAACTCTGAATTCAAAAGGGTTTTTATGGTCCTGCAACATGCGATGTTTCTGTTTGTTAATTAGCGGTTGGCGTTGCAAGTTCCCAGTTTGAGGTTATTCTGATGGAACTCAACTCCATAGCTCTGCAATTTGTTCTCCTTCTTCTGCTTCCTCTTCATGCACTCGCTTCCAATGCGGTCAGTATTACATACTAAATTTTTTTTTAAAAAAAAAAATTTACAAGTTCAAAATTTTAATTGTGTGTTACAATGTGAACCCATTCATCAAAGCTTTGTTTTGCTTGTAGACACTTAATGAGACTAGTGGTTACTCCGCTGCTTCTCTCAATAGAGACACTAAAGGTATGGTTTTTTTTTTTTTTTTGTTGCTGAGTTCCTATCCCTGTTTTCATATAATGTATCAATTTAACTTTCCTAAAAATGCACATGAAAATGGTACAATAGAAATGAAAGTTTATGTTCTCCTAATGGTCTGCTTAGTTCATATATGAAATAGTATCTATGTGCCTCAAATTATTTGTGGCATCGAGGTAGTTAAAGGCGAAAGGCGCCTTTAAGGTGCTTGGGGGTTTTAACGCCTTGAGGCGAGTGGTGCCAAAAAGCCTACACCTTACTAAAGAAAGGCGTTAACATTAGAAAAATAAAACAGTAAAATATTTGATTATTTTGCATTGATTTTCTGTATAAATTAACTAATCAAGCATGACGTTCATAGTAAAAATAAAAGATTATGATGTTCTATTTACAAAGCCCTTTGCTTCTTGCTGGTAAGAGTCCCAAAGTCGTACAACTAGTTATTCTTTTAACATGATGACTATTTTACCCCCTTTAGCATCACAGTTAGCAAGTTAGATGACTGGTCTTTCAGAGATTTTTTTACTGTTATCCAGGATGGTGCTCCTAAAGCACCAATGTGCCGATCCCTTCTAGTGCCTCGCCTCAGCGCCTTAGGCGTGCCTTTGTCTACACTCTGTGACATATCATTTATGTTGAAACTTAATTGCTTACATAACAGCTAAGTGCATGCTGTTGAAGATCGGTTAACAAATCTACATATGGTTGTTTTAGATAAGAGCTCTGCTATATGACACGAATCCTTTGCAACGAATGGGATTACGAAAGCTTTACAAAGGAGGAAATGGAATAAAAGCAGTTAAAAGCACACCCCTTTATTTATGGCTCATTCGCATGATATTTTGTAAAAAAAATTGTGATAATGAGTATTTTGCTTTAGATAAATACTATTGTGCCATGAAACAATAACTCTTCTTAATTTTGATAATAGCATGCAATCTTTGTAATGTGCTTCATTTGATGGTGCTTGAAGTTACATTTTGATAATCATTTCTCTACTACATCAGAATAGACTCCGATTATTCATGCTTTAGTTTTCAAAAATATTTTCTTCCCCTTCTTGTACAGAACCATGCCCAACTGGTTGGGTTATTGATCATAACAAGACCAAGTGCTTTCTCCATGTTGGGAGGCCTCAATCTTGGAATGAGTCAGAGACCTGTTGTAATAAGTATGGTGGACATTTAGCATCATTGATATCACTTCAGGAACTACACTTTGCTCAGAGTCTATTTGGTGAATCTATAAGTTGCTGGATTGGTGGAAGAAGACTCAACTCTACTGCTGGTTATGAGTGGATGTGGTCTGACAATTCTCGATGGAATTCGTCCATACTTCCTTTGGCTGATGTTCCATCCAATTGTAGTCAACTATCCTGTCATAGGAACAGTAAAGACGATTTATGTACATTAACGACTAATAATTCAAACTCTCTCATGAGTGAGAGATGCGACAATCCTCATTCCTCCGTATGTGTACTTCATATAGGTAAGCCCTTGTTGTATATATCACTGCCAATTTTCATTTTACATTCATGAGATATTCAGTATTTATATTTTTTAATTTTATTCTCTCTCCCAAAAGGTTTGTCTTTTGTTCTTTATTCTTGAGAAATATGTTACATTTTGTTCATGCTACCTTTTCTTTTCTTTTCTTTTCTTCTATCTTGATTAATTTTTTCTATAATTTTTTTAATCATCATTGCCGACTAAACTGTTTACATTTTTTTCCATCTCAGATACAAAATGTAACCATATGCACTGCCATAGGGAATACCTTATCATCCTTGCAGTGGTGAGTGCAGTGATACTCTCCACAACATTAGTAGTGGTGGTTTGGCTTCTTGTATATAAGCGGGGCAAGAAGAGAAGACGGTCCAGAAAACTATCTGATCCGGCAGCTTCTCTTCCATCATGGAAAGTCTTTACCAAAGAGGAATTAAGGTCGATTACAAAGAATTTCAGTGAAGGTAACCGTCTTGTTGGGGATGCCAAGACTGGTGGTACATACAGTGGGGTCCTACCAGATGGCTCAAGGGTTGCAGTTAAGAGATTTAAGAGGTCAAGCTTTCAAAGGAAAAAGGAGTTCTATTCTGAAATTGGCAGGGTAGCAAGGCTTCGCCATCCAAATCTGGTGGCTGTGACGGGATGCTGCTATGATCATGGTGACCGCTACATTGTCTATGAGTTTGTAGCTAATGGGCCCTTAGATAAATGGCTACATCACATACCAAGGGGAGGTCGCAGCTTAGATTGGGCTATGAGGATGAAAATTGCTACAACGCTTGCTCAAGGAATTGCGTATGTTCAAAATATACTTTTTCTATGATAACTTAGTCATTTTCTGCATGTTAATCCAGAATTTTTTTTCTCCTTAATAAGATGCATATATTTTCACTAGGTTAATAAAAATCTTCTTACCATGCAAATTGTGCTTTTTTTGGCTGTAACTAACTGTAGGTAGTTAGGTCATTCCTTCTTGGTCTTTGCATGCAAAAATTACACATGGGGACATTTGATTTAATGCTTAGTCATGCTTTCAAACCTGTTCTTTTTAGTGGGATCTTATTTCTAGAGTATCATTGTCACTGGTCTGATGGATTATCAAATCCAATAAAGAACTGTCATGCTTTGTATTTCCCTGTTGCTAAAATGCAGCCACCAAACCAGCCATCTTGTTCTTGTATTTTAGTTTTTACACCAGAGCAATGATTATCTTCATTGACTTTTCATTTGAATAGGCAAGACAGGGATCTTCATTTGACCAAGTAAAATGTTATGATGAAATAGTAGGGTTAAATTAGTTCAAATATACTCCACTGCTGATACTTGTGAAGGGTAGAATTTCAGAGTTTGTATTTAGAGAACATCCATCTGGTGAAGAGGAAATAGTTAAAGTGCTTGTAATTATTGATGGGGTTTCAGTAGAGCTGGAAGTGAGTTGAGCCAGCTCATGAGCCTACTCGAACTCGTTTTATTAATAACTTAATGAGCTGAAAATTTTGGCTTGTTTACAAATTAGCCGAGCTTAAGTTTTTATATGTTCGACTTATTAGCTCGTGAGCCAACTTGACATATAAATGTATATACAATTTTTAAGAATAATGATTTAATTTAATATATATTAGCAATTTAGCATTTAATTTTATTTTTGGTTTGACTAAATTATTTTTTAATTGAATATATGTAAAAAAACAGAGATTTTATTAAGTTACAAATTCGAGCCTAACTCATGGAGCCTAAATATTCAATAACATACAAGGCTCGATATTGACTCATTACGCTTGAGTAGCTTGTGAGGTTAAGGTGAGCCGAGCTAGAGTCAAGAAAATGAACTCGTTTATAAATGAGCCGAGCTTGAGCTCGGCCTAGCTCGGCTCACTTCCAGCTGTAGGTTTCAGATTCATTCATGGTTTTAAATTGCAACTGCGATTGTGTTGCGATTACAAAAATTGCGGATAATTGCAGGGAAAAGGAGCTGCTGCAGTCGCAATGCTGCTGCATTGCGGTCCATTGCAGTTGCAGTCTTGCAGAGACCTCCACAACCGCAATATCATGGCTGCAATTGTGGTTGTGGACTGCAATTTAAAGCCATAGGTCATTCATTTATTATGGTATGTGCTATCTACCATTGCTGGTTTGAGGTTCCTTGTCCAGCACCAGATAGTAATTAAATTGGGATTTTTTTTTTCAGATATAAAACGATATAATTTATATTTATCTTCTCATCTTATGTAAGTTATGTTAATTTATTATTTAATAGATAAAAAAATTTGCATGCACCGAGCCTTGTAAGATCATTTAAAACATGAAAGATGTCAGTCACTTAGCAATAGCATCAACCTCCGAGGACTTTTTCCTGGATGGTTATATAAAGTTGCTTTACATCATTGTTTGCTCAGGCCTACTTGTCCTGTGTGCAACAGATTGTCAGATAATTTGTGTTCCTATGGTAGCGGATAGCCCAAGTTCTATCAAGTTATCAAGTTTAACTTGTTTGTTTTTCCTTTTGGATATCATGCTACCTTCTTTGTGTAAACTCTAGCATGGCCTTGTATGCTTTCTAGGATATCAGGAAGAAACCTGATAGCTTTTCAGTATCTTTTCATGCACTAGTAGTTAGTCAAGTAAAATTATATAAAGGGTAATTTATGAGAAAGCCATCTTCTACCTATCAAGAAGAAAGAGCGGAGGGAAGGGGGTAGAGAAGAGAGGAGAGGGAAATAAATTAAAACCTATGTCCAGAGGAACCAGATACATTTTTGTTGAGTTTCTCTTAATGGTGATTTTAGTTTTCATTCCCTCAAACAAAAGTATTTCCTGTGACTTTCTGAGTTTATTACAGGCTTGACTTACCAACAAAAAGAAAAAGACTCCATCGCATTTTAAACGTAATGGATTTATTAATTATGAGAGACCTTTTTCTGTTTCGACAGGTTTCTGCATGACAAGGTTAAGCCACAAGTTGTGCATCGAGATATACGTGCCAGTAATGTACTGCTGGATGAGGAATTTGGAGCGCACCTTATCGGTGTTGGTCTGTCCAAGTTTGTGCCATATGAAGTGATGCACGAGAGGACTGTGATGGCAGGTGGAACTTATGGATATCTTGCTCCAGAGTTTGTGTATAGAAACGAGCTTACAACAAAGAGTGACGTTTATAGTTTCGGCGTCCTACTACTTGAAATAGTGAGTGGACGTAGACCTGCACAGGCGGTCGATTCTGTGGGTTGGCAGAGTATATTTGAATGGTCTACACCTCTTGTGCAAGCTCATCGCTATCCTGAACTATTGGATCCTCATATAACTTCCTCATCTTCTAGTATCATCCCAGAGGCTAGTACCATCCAGAAGGTGGTTGACCTCGTTTATTCTTGCACACAGCATGTCCCATCTATGCGCCCTAGAATGTCTCATGTTGTTCATCAGCTACAACAGTTTGCCCAGCCACCTGCAAAGTAAAGCTAATCTTGTAATCTTGAGCTCGAGTTTCTGTATCTATAACTTCAAAGTGGGGAAATTTTTTTTCTTTTACATGTAACACTATCATATGTATTTTAACCTACCCTTCTTCAGGGCTGAAATTAGCTTTGGCAAATGATCAAGCGGTAGCTAGAGTTAGACTAGGTAAATTCTGCCAGACATACTCTTTGAAGTCATACATAGTGTAATTGTACAAGGTACTACTGTTGATGGAATTAAGCGACTCTTTTGTCAAAATTACAAAAAAGGATTAAAAAAAACAAGAAAACATAAGGCAACATTTGTTCATGATATGCAACGGAAGCAGTTCATTGGCGGAAATAAGTATTGGAAAGGCAACCTCCTGGTCACTGGCAGCCATACTTATGAATCTACACAAGAAGAGGCTGAGAATGGGCATGTAAACTGTACTCTGTTCGGCATGATGTTTCTAGTAATTTGAGAGGGAAGGGGAGAGAGGGAATGGCGAGTCTTACACAGTTCAAAGAATGCAATTTCCTTCTTGTAAATCTTACAGGCTGATAACAGCCATGTAAATCATGAGTCGGCCCTTGTTTCTCTCTTCTGCTCTGTGTAGTTTTTCTTGCCTTTGTGGTGAGCCTGCTCTAGTTTCTCCTCCTTTGTGGAGTTTTTTTTTTCTCCTTTGTGGTATTTTGGATCTCTTTTGTTGTGTGTTTTTCTGATGGGGGGTCGTATAGTGGCAGCCTTTCCCTGTTTTCTTTCTTATTTCTTAGTTTTTCTTCATATATTATTTTGGTTAGCATTCTGTTACAGTAAATTTGGAATTTCTATATTTGGTTTCCTCAAATCAGTCATATGCCTTGACTTTACAGACATTATGTATCAGTCTCTGCATCATCAATAAGCTTTAAAGATCACAGAGGTGCTACAAAAAAAGTGAGGCCTTAGTACAAGGAAGAAATCTTGATTGGAGCAAGATTAAGACACCCTATGCTTAATGGAGAAGAATAATGTCAACTTATTCTTTCATCTCTTTTATTCCCCTTGTTTTATTGTTTGGATTTATGGGGTTTAAGGTGGTTTTCTTGTCTTGTTCCTTCCTTTCTTCCTTTCTAGCTTGTAGGAAGTGATCTTGGATGGTCACCCATTGATTTGTGCCACAGGAATGTGTAATCCTTTCATTTTCCATAATGAATATCTATGTTCTGGCAAGAGGTTTGGGGATTTTGTGGAAGGATGATGTTGACTTGTCCATTGCTAGCTACAATAGTCGCTATATAGATGCCATTTTCAATAGGGGCAGAGGTGAGGAGGAACAGAGATTTACCGTTTTTTACAGGGACTCGATTGTTGCTAATAGACACATATCCTGACAGCAATTGAAAAACCTTAATGATGACTCCGAAAGACCTTTCTTTAATGAAATTTTAGACTCAAATGAAAAAAGTGGGGACCCATGATCAATTAGACAGATTGAAGCATTTCGGGAGGCTATTGATTTTTGTGACTTCCACTGTAACATCCTAAAAAATAATAATAATATAGTAATGAATACATAAAAAAAAAATCTCTGTGAAATATTTAAAAATAAGGTATTAAGTAAGAAAATAAATATTTTATATAAATTAACTATCAAAGTAATGTATTACTTTTGTTTAAATATTTATTTAAAAAATATAAATAAATGAATGAATGACGTAGAGAAGCATCGGGAAGTTAAGCCAAGATAAAAAAAAAAAATCTAATAAAGAATAGAATGATGTTGAGAATCTTAAGGAAGATATGCAAAGATAAAAAATCTACAGGTAATTAATGCAAAGATAAATATTAAAAAAAAATTGAAAGTGAATAGAGATAAGCATGTGAATTGTTTTAGAATTCTCTCCAAAAATATCCGAAACGTAAAGAGATTCTCTGAATATAACAAATGAAGATTTTTTTTTATTTTTTAAAGAATGATTGACCCTCACTTTATGATAGTCTATAAATAACTCCTTTATTACTCAACCCTCTAGCAAAAAAGAAAAAGAATGTGAGATTGAGAAGCAACAAGAGAGTTTTCGTTTCTGCAGAATCTTCATGAACTTTTTCTTTCTTTTCAAACCAGGTAGAGGAATGAAAAACTCTTTCCTTTTTGTCAATATTCCTCTTGCTCTAATATTTGATTCTATGAGTTTCAAAAGCTTTCAATATCTTTTTCTTACCTTGAACAAGATTTTGATTTCAACTCGTTGGTGGTCAATTTTTTTTACTCGGTTCTGACTTTGTGACCTCATATAGGGGCTTTGAATGAGGTTGAAATCCTAAGTAATTGTGTTCTTTAAGACTTTAAATTTTCAAATTATTTTTGGTTGCTGAATTTCATCAACAGGAACTAGACCTTCTCTGATTTTGGGTTTTATGATGATGAAACCTCCATTCCTAATTTTACTATGATCATCTTATTCAACTTGTCTTGATTACTTGAATCAAGAACTTATTTTTTTTACACTTACACCACTATAAATTCGAGATTATTACTCAAGTTTTTGTTCTTATTAATTTTCTGCTCTTATTATTTTTTTTCTGCTCTTATTTTTCTGTTTGAAAGATAATAGTTGATTTTGTTTGAGAATGAAGCTTGCTACTAATTTTTTTTTACCAATAGATGATGCATTTCTTTGAAGAGTCTCAGCCAAGACAGAAGGAAAATGTGGATTTTTAACATGTATAATCTTTATTTACTTACCACATACGGTTTTTATTAGACAAAAGAATAATTTTGTAAAATGAAGGAAATATAAGAAAGTATATCCCTAAAAGTTTTGGGCCGTATCCCTCCTCGGATACGAACCTTGAACCCCATCGTCGATCATTTCCCCATTTTTATGGGGACCACGAGCTTATTGGCCATTATTACCATGAGGAAAAATGATCGTGGGACGCCTACAAAGTTAGAGACGGACTTCAACGATCGTGGGACAAGAGATAAAGTCGAGACGAGCCTCAACGATCATGGGCCGAAATCCCCGCCAAGGCACGATCCTAATGTATGTGCCCGCGTGGATTAAAGATTCCAATCACGAATATATGACCAGTAAGTTAACCTAAGGAAAGATCTATTTTTCTATTATTCCATTAGCTTAAATTTACTTCGTGATGGTATGGAGTCCCATTACAGTACTGCACCCACCCCCTGAGAATTAAGGAAAACCACCATATACGTGTCTATTTCAAGTACCCTCTGAATCCATTTCAGAACAGGTACCAAAATCAAATGTGTAAACTTATGGCCATGAGGAGAAATTCTTAGGAGACACCATGAGTAGATATAAGCTCATATAATGTGATGTGCACATGAGTGATTAAGAGAATGAATAATTTGAGATTAAAATCCTAAAGTGATGGTACAAGAATTAAAAAGGAGATGAGAAAAGATTTCTTTATTCCTGAGTTTTAAGGAAAAACGTACATTTCCTTTTAATTTTATGATTATTTAATGCTGGTGTAGATTCTTACTTAATTTCTTTGATACAAATTGTTTTAAAAAAACTTATGAATATTAGATTATAGCCTATTGGAAAATTGAGAAAAAAAAGAAGCAATTAAACTATTTTCTGTACACGTGACGACTGAAATATCATTAATTAAAAATTTTGTTATTTTTCTTACCCCTACTGAAATTTTATTTCACTTATTTTGACGTGATATTTTAGATAATATTGATGGTAAGAGTTCTGATTGATTTTCGTGTTTAGCAAGTGTATATGCCAGATTTAGGAGATTATGTTTTTACGGTTACTTTAGGAGATCTATTTATGATAATTCTATTCTTTGATGAGTAGTCATAGTAAATAATATTGTAAATATATAAATAGTAGTACCTTATGAAGATTTGTGTAAGCCTCATTCTTTAAAAAACATGTACTCAACTTAGAAAATGTTTGTATATATAAACTAACTCCAAAAGAGTGTGACCCTCAAAAAAACTGTGTACAATATTGTGTATAATATCTAATACTAATGTTAGAAGTTGATTGTAACATACAAAATATACTATTACAATAAAAATAATAATTAAAATTAGAATAGTACGTTATATTCACGACCTTGGTTTTTCAGGATACTGATATACATGGAACAATGTCAGCAAAGGTGATCAAAACGTCCAAGTAAGATTGGATATATTTCTAGCCAATTCCTCTTAAATTGCGAGAAAACAATCAGCCCAGGTTTTGCATCTTTTCTCTTCCTATTCCGACTATTCTCCTTTATTAACTGACTCTGAAGGTAATAAAGTGGGAACTCAAGGGGGAAAAAAGGAGAGGCCTTTTAGATTTGAAAAAATGCGGTTATCTCATGATAATTGTTTGATGCTTGTTTTCCATAGTTAGACAAATAACATGCATTTTGCAAGAATTTCTTTAGTTGCTAAGAAAATTGCTTGTATGGGCCAACATTTGTAGAGTTGGAACAAAAGTACCTTCGGCCGTGTTGGAAAAAAAAGATAAAAATCCTCCAAGACCGAATTAGAGAGTTGAGTATGAGTAGCCCAATAGAGGAGAAGTTGGCCCTATTAAAAGACCTAAAGCAAGAGCTTAATTATTTTTTGTGTAGAGACGAAGTGCTGTGGAGACAGTGTTCTCGTGTTCGGTGGATGAAAGAGGAGGATCTAAATACCAAATTCTTTCATGGAAGAGCTTCAGTGAGACAGAAAAAGAATAATATTTTCAGAATCCAAAATGAGCACGGTAACAAAAATGTATTGTTCTGAGGTATATCAAGATTCAGCCTTCAGTTCATATTTTGTCGACCAATCCTTCCTAATTCACATCTTTGTTGATTTTTTTTTTTTGTAATTCCTTAAATAAAGGTTTAAAAAATATTGGATCTCTGCCTATACAAGCAAATTGTCGATAAAACTTCAAAATAATATTTTCTTTTGACTCAATTTTTTTTTCTCCTTATCATTCAGAAAAGATAAGAAAATTTTCGAATAGCAAATATTCTCTAGAATTTCGCTTAAATTCGAACCCATAGCTGATGATAGAACTAGAATAGATATTTTCTGTTTCCTACTCACACGAGCCCATATCCTTGCTTTTCTATCAATCTCTAATTCTAATCTTCCTCCCCAATCTGATATTATGGTGCCAGTATAAATTAAAATTCTATTATTGTCCAATTCTGACCGGTAATAGATACTAGAGTTTTGCAATATTTGATTTATTACAATTTTATATATTCCATTTACTATAGGAGTTCCCAGGGAATTCATTGGAGGAATGTTTCCAATAAAAATAATTTGTTCTTGGATATTCCTATTGCTTTTCCAAATTAACCCCGCAGATACATATAATTCAGAAGAATATGTAAATGATTCATATACGATATCTCTTTCTTTTATCAAGGTTTCTACCAATTGATATTTTTCCACAAATAATTGAAATTCAATTTCTTGATATGTATCTTCAACTTTTGGAAACTTATAAAATTTTTTTGTTAAGCCCTGATCAATGAACCTACAAAACCCTTCAAATTGTATCTGATTCAACCCAGGTATTGTAGACATTCCCTCATTTCCACCCCCAAGCATTTTCAATTTCCCCATTTCTTTTATAGAAAATATCCCACGATTTGCTGTCATTCTTCATCGAATCACATGAATAGATTTAGCAATAATGGAATCTCTGTTTTTTTTACTGAATCACATGAAATTTTACCTAACTCCGTGTATGAAATACCTATTATGAAAAGAGGAATAAATAGAAGTTTATACTCAAATTGGAATTTGCAACAAAACAAACAAATAGAATCTAAATTATAAATGGAAACGAATTGAAAAATCCCACTTAGACTTCTAGAGTTTTTTTTAAAAGAATATCAAAACAAAAAAATGATTCCATTTCTACCATGTAAGTATTATGATATTACATATTCCAATTCGATTGGATATCATAAAAAAATGAATTAGGGATTTGCTCTACTCAATGAGATAAAGACCTAATTTAATAATCAGAAACAATAGAAAATTGATTTTTTTAGCACTGAACATTTTCAATTGTTCAAAAAAGAATTAGAATTTGCAGAGAAGAGAGATATTTTTACCTATTTTTTTTAGAATTTGAGAATACGATTCAAGTTCGTAATAAGGTTTGTATTTATTAAACATGCACATGTCTAACTCTAGCTATAACTATCTATATATATACAGTCATGATTTTCTTACCGCGCACAATATATACACCTATTTTAACACTTACTTTTTTGCACATTACCGCATGCGGTATCTATCAAAAATTAAAAAAAATAAACACATACCACATGCAGTAACGTATAAAAAATAGGTGTTAAAATAGATATATACGCACTATACGAGGTAAGATGATCATTTTTCATATATATATATATATATATATATATATATATATATATATATATATATATATATATATATATATATATGTCTCTTACTTTATTGCAGTCATATTCGTTCGGGACAGCACATGTCGTGGTAAATTTGGATTTTCTTATCTCATTAAGAAATTAAGAAAAAACCATTTTAGATTCAAATTCAAGAATCGTTCAGGAATTAATAGTTAACGGTTCCGATTTGTCCTGAAATTTTGGCTTTTGTGACTGAAGGTGCACGTTTGTTTTTTCAATAGAAGAAAATGGGAGTATTCTCATGGTTGAGCGATAAGGCGAGGGATTGCAAATCCTTTTCCTCAGTTCAAATTCATGTATCACCTGATCAACAAACAAGTTGATTATTCGGGGCGTTCTGTCATTGTCGTAGGTCCATCACTTTCATTACATCGATGTGGATTACCCCACGAAATAACAATAGAGCTTTTCCAGATATTTGTAATTCGTGGTCTAATTTAAAAATATTTTGCTTCGAACATAAGAGTTACTAAAAGTAAAATTAGGGAAAAAGAATTAATTGTATAGGAAATACTTCAAAAAGTTATGCAGGGGCATCCTGTATTGTTGAATAGAGCGCCTACTCTGCATAGATTAGGAATACAGGCATTCCAACCCATTTTAGTAGAAGGGCGTGCTATTTGTTTACATCCATTAGTTTGTAAGGGATTCAATGCAGACTTTGATGGGGATCAAATGGCTGTTCATGTGCCTTTATCTTTGGAGGCTCAAGCAGAAGCTTGTGTTTACTTATATTTTTTCATATGAACTTCTTGTCTCCGGCTATTGGGGATCCCATTTCCGTACCAACTCAAGATATGCTTATTGGGCTTTACGTATTAACGAGCGGGAATCGTCGAGGTATTTGTGCAAATAGGTATAATCCATGTAATCGCAGAAATTCTAAAAATGAAAGAATTCACGATAATAACTATAAGTATATGAAAAAAAAGGTTCTTTTTTTTTTTGTAATTCCTATGATACAATTGGAGCTAATAAAAAATAAATAAATTTCTATAATCCTTTTTGACTCCTGTGGAGACTAGATCAATGCGTTATTTCATCAAGAGAAGCTCTTATCAAAGTTCACTATGAATCTTTGGGTACCTATCATGAGATTTATTGGCATTATCTAGTAGTAAGAAGTATAAAACAAGAATTTTGTTGTATATACATTTGAACCACTGTTGGTCATATTTCTTATCAAGAAATCAAAGAAGCTATGCAAGGTTTTTGTCAGGCGTATTCATAGGGTATCTAATCATATAGATAATTGGTATCTAAGCTAAGTAAAATTAGGATACTAGTATAAATTCAGGTATACCCAGTTCAACTAGGATCATCGTTTTTAAATTTCTACGTAAATCAAGATAAAGAAAAGGAAGTTTTCCAATCATTGACTCAAACTCATTGTCGAATTGAACCCCACTGAGCGAAATATCGAGGTACTTATGGCAGAAAGGCCAATGTAGTCTTTCACAATAAAATGATAAGTGGAACTGCCATTCAAGGACTTATTAGTAGATAAATAGATCACTTCGAAATCGCTTTCTGAGCATGATAGTATTGACGTTGTGGCTAGAAATTATTTCTGTAATTTATTCTCTTCCTCAGACCCTTCGAACCTGACTAAAGTACTTTCGAGTGTAGACAATAGAGTCTCAGTTAAGAAGAATGAATTTTTTACCATGCCATTTACTGCTTTGGAAGTTAAGGAGGTTCTTTTCCAAATGGGTGCCACAAAATCTCTAGGTCCTGATGATATGTCTGCTTTATTTATTCAAAAAATTTGGAACACAGTTGGTGGTGATATTACAAATGTTGTTCTTAATTTCTTGAATAATAGTGATTTTATTAATGATATCAACCAGACTTTTATATTTCTCATTCCCAAAATACAATCCCCTCAGAATATGAAAGAGTTCAGGCCCATTTTCCCATTTTCTTTCGCAATGTAATTTATAAAAATTATTAGAGAAGTTTTGGCTAACAGATTGAAAATTATCCTTCCATCTATTATTTTATAATCTCAGAGTGCTTTCATGCGGAACTGCCAAATCACGGATAACGTCCTTATATCCTTCGAGCTAGTCCATGGCTCTAAGAAGCAAGAGATATGGAAGAGAAGGTTACTTAGCCATGAAATTCGATATGAGCAAAGCTTATGATAGAGTGGAATGACCTTTCTTGGAAGCCATAATGAGGAAGATGGAGTTCTCAAAAGGTTGGATTGCGAGAATTATGCAATGTGTTCAAACAGTCTCCTATTCTGTGTTGCTTAATGGGGTTCCTGGTGAAGATTTCAAGTCTTAGAGGGGTCTTAGGTAAGGTGATCCTCTTTCACTGTATTTATTTGTGATACGTGCGGAAGGTTTATCATCTCTTCTCTACAAAGCTGAGCTTCAGAGATCTCTGACTGGTTTACAAGTATGTCGAGTTGTTACCTATCTTTTCTTTGCAGATGATAGCTTGATATTTTCAAAAGCCACAACGGAAGAGGCTTCCAGTCAGCAGGTAAATTTTGAAAAATCCTCCATCCTTTTTAGTCCTAATGTGGAGACGCCCTTCAGAGAGAACATCCTTCAAGCTTATAATTTCCAGAATGTAGCGTTATCAGAAAAGTATCTTTGATGTTAAAACACTACTCATAGGTAAATTTTGTTTTATAGACTTTGTCATAATGAGTAAGTTTAACTTATTTTAATTATTTTATATATATAAGAAAAAACCTTTATTTCTAGTTAGTAATTCTAATACATATAGTTGCTTTATTAATACTGACATGTGATATGTTATAAATTTTGGAATTAATAGATCCAGAAAATTTTAGCATTGCAAGTCTGGTTTAACGTTTGGTTCAGCAGAAACCAGGTCTAGTTGGGTAAGGGCTTGAAGCCATCGTGCGAAGTTAGATCTGCTGCATTGTCTGCCTGCGCCACCTACAAGCAAGCTCAGGATCCTAGAACAAGTCTGGGTTTGTCCCATCGTGACCAAGAAATTTGGTGCAAACCGCCCTAACATATATACAAGCTCAATGTGGATGCATCGTTTTCGGTGGAAAATAGCAGATTGGGAATTGGAATTGTGGTTAAGGATTGCCAGGGAAATTTCACGGCTGGGAAAACTCACCAAATGTTTGGTAATTTTGAGGTGCACAGAGGAGAGCTTTTGGCAGCAAGAGAATGATTGCTCTTTGCTTGGGATATAGGTTTTCGAAATATCCATTTAGAAGAGTATGCCAAAAAGGTTTACTCACAAATCTTAGAAGGAAAGGAGGATTTATAGTATAATGGTACCATTCTTAGGGATATCTTTTTATTTGCTTCGAGCTTTGTAATTCAATTTCTAAATCTTGTAGTAAGGTGATGGATGCTCTAGCTCACTTTGCTAGAGGAAATGAAGACTGCATGTGGCTAGAAGATCCGCCGCTTTTATCATTCCTTTACTTTGTGCTGATGTTTTAGTTGAATGAAAGTTCATATTCCAAATCCTAAAATAAAAATAAAAGAATATCTATGTTCTGGCAAAAAAGAAAAAAGAAAAAGATAACACTTATGTAAGACATGTCGCATGCTCTATTAATATTATTTTCTTTAGTTTGGCCCTCCTCAAATAATGAAAAATTTAGGATCTAGCTCCGCCACTACTTGTAAACCTTAACATCCTTGAGTTTGTGGTTTGGCGAATAAACCATGGCGATGGTGTTTCAGTTATTTGAGAGGGAAAAGGGGCTGTGGTGGAATGACAAGTCTTGTAGTAAAAAAAAGCGATTTCCTTTTTATAAACCTTAACATCCTTGAGTTTGTGGCTTGACGAGTAAACTAGTGATTTTATATATTATCCTGGACAAAACTTTAACGACCACCATAGTATATTACTTGACGACGATTCAAGGAACTTCATTCAGGCTAGTAAAGATATTTATGTCAAGAAAACTACAAGGACTACACCAAAGGGCTCCCCTTCCCCTGTACTACATTTGGGGGGGGGGGGGGGGCAAATAATGAAAGGATTACACCAAAATGAATCAATAATCCATATATTCATACATCTAAAAAATTTGAAACGGGTTCATGGCAAGATACATTCAAGCAGCATAACGATCAAGATGGTACAACTTTTTCTTAAATAGCAGAAATACAAGGCACAATTGAACGATACAAAATACAAACAAAAACAATGAATAGCTAGTTAGATTGCTTGGGGTGTCCACTTGCACTTCCAAGGGTTGCTAAATAAGTAGCACTAATATTAGTTGGATCTGAACTGCCTTGGAAGAGATATTGATTCGTTATTACCTTATTCCACTTCCTGCGTCATATATCCAAACCCAGATTATCATACTTGTATAAATTACAAAAAATTGAAGCAATGCATAATAAAGCCCCCCAACGTCAGCACCGGTGGCCTAAAAAGAAATTACAACCTTGTCTTGCTTGAAAATTAAGATTTAAAGTTTTCTCTAGCTACATGAGTCTCTTTAATATTGTCTTATACACGAAAGTAAACAAGCCCTTGAATGTAAAAACAAATGTTAACATACATACAGAATCAAATGCCAAGAACATGAAAAATGCAAGAGTGGAACCATTATGTAATTATGGTATTAACAAACCAATTCATTTGTGTGTAAATACTCATAAATAATAGATAAACTAAAGCACAACTTCATTGAACAGCCCAATAAAGTATTGATGAGAAACACATACAGCAATATTTATAAAAAAGCCACTTACAACACTGCAGAAAAACCCATGTGGACCTGGATAAATGTTTTACTGATATATTGTGCACTACCACTCTCAACATTTTCTGTAAGTATATCAATATCTATAATCCCTGAAAGCATCTATCATTACCAGGAAAATAGGTTATAGGAATTTTATTTTACATCAAAGTCACTAACCTCAATCAATGGATTCTGTTGTTTGAGATTGTTGCTCCTCAAATAAAGTCTGTATTCTCTGCAGCAAACATCAAACCCTGGTGCTTAGCCAAAAGAATATACAACCAACTGCAGAAATATCAACAATATTTTTCCTTTTCTCCTCCCTTTTTTTAATTCCTTTTCTCAATGCAGTTAAACATTCTGTTCTCATCCTGAAGTTAATGTGATTAATTATTGGCAAATAACAATACTATATGCTGTGTATGCTTTCTACCTTGACAGAGCTTCCAACTTCCTCTAGTTTCTGCAGTAGTAGCAGCTCCCCAGAAGGAGTAGAATCATGTCTCAATGACTTTGATGGAGACATCTACAAGTAACAGAAAACAATGACAGAGGGAGGGGGAGAAAGAGAAAGAGAAAGAGAGAGGATGGAGATAATAAGTAACCAACATGAACAGTGAGACTTATAATCAATACCCTTGAGTTTTCCCGGGTCAATGACTTAAATTATTGGTCACCAAGATGCAAAAAAGACAAAAAAAATAAAGTGGAAAATTCAAATAATTTATTCCCAGAGCATAGGACGTAGTAATGCCCATACATCTGGTGAATGACCTACCATCAGATGTGGATCATCTTCTACTGTAGAAACCTGTCTTGGAAAAATCTCATTTCTCATGCTTGATAGGCGCATCATAACAGCCTGAAAAGAATTGAAGGGATGCAAAAAGTAGTTCCACATAACCCATGTTATCAACTTAAAGTGACACAATAAGAGAAGGAAAATAAATTTTCTTTTAGATGGATTTCTTTTGGGAAGGGGGGGGAGGGAATTGGAGGGTGGTCAGACACTATTGAATACCTTCCTGAAAGCATTTGGATTTGCAATGCCCTGGATTTTAACATCATCACTGGGTGGCCTTCTTACACCAACATTTTCAATTCTAAGAGAATAGACACCACAAAGTGATTGCAAATATCCTGCGAATAGATATACAGATAATAGAAATTAAAACCTAGGACCATGAAAAACAATTGCCAGAGTTTAGAGACGGCTTAAAACAATAAATAAAACTAACCAAAACAGATAGTCTGAAACTAGAACTAAAAAAGAAATTGGCCAAAAACTTGGGGAAATACAGAAGAAAACTGCAAATACTGCACCTTGTTCAACCACGACATCTGCCACAGAATGCAATAAAACATACTTCTCTTTGTGCAGTACCCCAAAACAAGGAAATGGTACCGGCCTTGTAACCTGAGCTAGATAAACATACAAGCATATAACACGTGAAGGGATCCATACATGCTAACATTTGCATTCACATGTGATCCATAAGAGTCGAAAGTTAAAACTCAATGTTGTTAAAACCAGACCGGACAATGAACCAGTGAGACTTTTGGTTCAGGTTCATCTGTTAAATCTGATGATGTAATTTACATCCAATAATATGTAATATATAAAAATATTTATGAAATATGAAAATATTGATTTTTTTTTAAATATATTAATTGTCCATTGGTTCAACTGGATAAACCAGCTGGTTCAACTATATTTTGATTGGTACAAAGTGGCCTGACCATCAATTCGGTTATGAGACTGAACCATAACCAATTATGTGTCTGGTTCAAGATTAGACCGGTCAGACCATTAGTGGTTTTAACAAAACTGCAAAAAGCAATTCCAAAATAATAATAATAATATAATAATAATAATAAATTTATATTACAAAGTTGATGTAGCCAATTTCCAAAATTAAATGACTCCATGCAAATTCACATCCACCTTAGAACACTGAAGATATTCTTAAAATGAAAAATAAAAATTTGGAAAGTGGGGAAAGATGGGTGATGTTATACTACCTTGTAAACAATAGCATTTGGAGTGAGATAGAGGCTTCTAGATCGGATGTCCTTCCTGAGTATAAACCTCCTGACTGGGAGATAGAGCAACATGAGCAAGCCAATGCCCCATGCTAATATCAGCAACACTGAGTACAGAACCCATTGCACCGTTTGATACTTCACAAAATTCTGTTCCATCTCTTGAAACGACGCAGCATACAACACTGATTCTTCATCTTGACCCTCACCCTCAGCACTCTCCTCCAACAGTCTCTTCTCCAAGCTATCAATTTCCACAACCTCATCTATCGTTCCCATATTATTGCAGAAAACACAGCACCCTTTGCTTCAAGAGCTACCATTCAACAAACAAAACGTACCAACATAAAAAAGAAAAAAGTAATGAAAACGACGCGAAGCCCAATTTTAAGCCAAAAGGGGGAAAAATAAAAAAGAAAATCTGTGAATTATTTGCAATTTAAATGACAATTGAAAAACCCTAGACCCGAATGGAAAAGTTTGATTATCAATAAAATGGGAGCTTACAGGTTTTGAAGGTTTCGTGCTTCTTTCCTTTCCAGTGCCAAATCTTCACAGTTGCAGAGCTCTCGCCTCTCGGATGCAATGAAACTAACGTTTCAACTTGTGAAAAACTTATATCCGTTTCTTGGCGTATATTACGTTCCTTTCACTAATTAAATTATGATATTAATGTTCTCTATTATCCTATTTTTTAAAAATTATATATATCATAATTTAATTAATAAAATAAATATAAAAAAGGTAAAACTAAATTTTGTCTTATCAACAAGCAACCTGATTAATTAAAAATTTAAAAATAAACAAAATAAACTGGGCTTTTTTTCCTATCCTATTTTAATACTCATTTTATTCCCTTTTGGTGAAATCATTTTTGTTCTTATTTTAGTCTTTTATTTATTTTTTTTCCTCTGATCATGCTTACATACATTATTTAGAAAATACTGGTTCTCTCAACAATTGTAACCTTCAAAAAATTGATATTAAGACAAGGTGCGTTTAATTAAAAAAATTTTAAAAAAATAATTTTAAGATATTACAAAAAATTACTGTTTTTTTTTAAAATTTTTTTTATTATCTCTCTTCAATTGATTTTTATGATTAATTTTTTAAAAAAGATATTCATTTCAATTTTTTATTAAAATCTTAAAATTAATTTTTTAAGAAATTAATTACTAATCATTTCAATTTCTAATTAAAAAGCAAAGATTTTTTTTTAATTCCGAATTTTTTAAAATACTATCCAAACAATTATATATATCTAACATCAATTTACTCACTTAATCTTATAATTCATAGATAGAAAGACGATTTTAGTATCTCTTAATAATTAAGAGACTAAATTAATCTCAAAAATAAAATGATGACACGTGTAATGGTTTTCTTGTTTTTGTTTTTATCATATAATGGTTTTCTCTTTTAATAAATTATTTGAATTTGAAATCCAGCCCAACTCAAGTGTGCTTCGGTACTTGGGCTTTTAAGGAATGAAAGAGATTCGGCCCACAACAGTCTTGACCCAAAAAGAAGTGTAAGATGGCTGTACAATTCGATAAACCCTTAGCACAGAGAGAGCAAACAAAGGCGAGTTGAGAAGAATGGGGACGAAGAAGAGAGAGAAAGGCAGTAAAGAAATGGTGGGAAAGGAAAACAAGAAGAAGGATGAAACCAAAGGAAACAATAATAATAATGTTTTTGCTTCTTGCTCCTTCTCCAGCCTTGGCCTCCACCCCAACTTATGTGACCAACTCTGTGGTACTTCAACTCTCTCTCTCTCTTTTTTTTTTTTCTGAATTTTTGGTTGCCAATGTTCCGAAAGTATTTGGGATTTGTTTTTATATATATTTATTTTTGGTTGGTCATTTGAGACTTGAGAGTGTAAGTAAAACATGTTATTATTAAATTTTTTGGTTCACAGAAAGGATGGGCTTTGAAGTTCCAACCTTGGTGCAAGCTCAAGCCATTCCTGTTATTCTCTCGGGGCGTCATGCGTATCCTTTTATCTCTCCCTCTCTTTCAGCATCTTCCCTTCTCTTCTTTTTCTACTTCATGCTATATAACCATTATTATTATTATTATTTGGGTACTTTAATGAGAAATTTTAGACTGGTTAATGCTGCCACGGGCACGGGGAAGACTGTTGCGTACTTGGCTCCAATTATTCATCACTTGCAGAATTATGATAATCGAATCCAGCGCTCTGATGGAACATTTGGTGCGTGTTTTTTTTTTTTTTAATTTTCAACACTTAGTACGATTTTGTAATTACAATTTTCCTGTACTGTTTTTCACAAATTCACCTATTTTTTCAGCTTCTCACTTCTATTATTTGAAACAGATAATATTGTTATATGCTAATTACTCTCCATTATGTTATATTACTTTGGATGTAGTGATAGGATAATGAAAATAATACTTTCAAGTTTCGATAATAAAATAAATAAAATTTATACTTTTTTTTTTTTTTACACTTACTTCATTGAATGTCAAGTTAGTATTAGATATAAAACCATTTATGGGCATTCACCTAACCGTCTAAGCTTTTGGTCATTGACAATTTGACAGTTACTTCGCATTTGTTTTCAAAGCCGTTGACTTCATGTTATTTGTTTAGAGGAAGGGAGATGTGAAGTTTAAAGATAATGCATCATCAGAAAGTTATGTTAAACCGTATTCATGAAAGTATTGTACTAACCTATTAATTTCACTGTTTCATAGTGTCAAGAAATATGATTTTCTTTCTTCTTTTTTTTAATGGCAAGTTCATCCCGTATTGATCACGGACTTAATTGATTTATTGGTGATAGCGTTGGTTCTCGTACCGACGCGTGAGCTATGTTTGCAGGTTTATGAAATTCTTCAGAAGTTGTTGCACCGGTTTCATTGGATTGTTCCGGGATACATTATGGGTGGTGAAAATAGATCAAAGGAGAAAGCCAGGCTGCGCAAAGGTACAAAGCATGCCTATTCATCATCAACACTCCTCTTCTCACTTCATCTTTAAAGTTTGTTCTTTTTCACTTGGTCAACAATCCAATCATCAGAGTGATGGGAATGAAATTATGAAAGAAAAGAGATAAGTGTTATGGTATCTCTTTTCGATGTTTAAAAAGAAAAATTATCTATAACAGAAAAGCCAGGTCATGATGACAAAAGTTGTTTGAGACTTTAAGTTGTGCTTTCTCTTGTTTGAAGCTCAAAGTGGGACTTCTTATTACACTTAATCAAATTTATAAACTCCATGGTTCCTATTTTAGGCATATCAGTTCTTATAGCAACTCCTGGGCGCCTTTTAGATCACCTGAAGAATACATCGTCATTCTTGTACACAAATTTGCACTGGATAATTTTTGATGAAGCTGATCGGTATGGTTTCCATCTATTGCTGCAATAGAAATTATCATATGTTGGCATAATAAATGTGGTACTGCATTCTGACTGTATTATTTTCTTTGCTATATATTTTCTCATGGATGTATTAACTTGACATATTTTTTTGCAGGATTTTGGAATTAGGATTTGGAAAAGATATACAGGAAATACTAGATCTTTTAGGTTCAAGGAAAACAGGGTATGATGACCCAGAGAATGCAGTTCCAAGACACTCTAAAATTCAAAGGCAGAATTTGCTTTTGTCTGCCACCTTAAATGAGAAAGTGAACCACCTTGCTAAAATTAGTCTAGACAATCCAGTGATGATTGGTCTTGATGGTAAAAGTATAGAACCAATCTCAACAATTGAAAGCCTTGATCCTTCAGGATCTGATGAAGACAATGAAGACAAGTATTCCAGTAAAGTACCAACAGCTGGAGATTATAAAGTCCCCTCACAGTTGATTCAGAGATACATGAAAGGTATGTGATAATTAGAAGTTTCTTTCAGTGAGCTTTCCAACTTAACATTTAATATTTTCAAGATCCTGAATTCCTTATTGGATTATATGCAGTGCCTTGTGGTTCACGGCTTCCTGTACTTCTTTTTATTCTAAAGCATCTTTTTGAAAGGGAACCTTCACAAAAGGTAAGGCTTCACTTAAATCTTCAGTCCCTTTCCTTGCCTCTATTCATCAAATCTATTTCTTAGGTGGTTTAGAATTAGTAGATTTTGCACTCTATGCATTCCTCATTTTCAATGGTAAAAGTATTACTTGTCAACAGGTGTATAATGGCATGGTCTATAAATCATGTGATATTTCTGGTGTAATTTTGTCAGAAATGTGTAGATAAAGACAAAAATCTCATGGATATGCCATTAAGGTTTACTTACCAAAAAGCAAAATCCATATTATTTTGGTTATGGGATGGGAACTTATATTCAGCATGAATGAATCCACAACTATCTTTCCCCTTGTTTATCAAAGCTATTGCTATTCAAAATATTATGCTTTATGAGTCACATCATTCACCAATTGATTCCACAGGTTGTGGTATTCTTTTCAACATGTGATGCGGTAGACTTTCACTATTCACTGTTAAGTGAATTCCAATTCTCATCTTATCCACAAACAGAAGGAGGGATAAAACAGATGTTTCTTGGATGCAAAACTTTTCGATTGCATGGTAATATGGAACAGGAGGACCGGAGAATCACTTTTCAGGCCTTTAAAACGGAGAAATCTGCTCTGCTTTTGTCCACTGATGTTTCTGCTAGAGGTTTGGATTTTCCAAAGGTTCGATGCATCATACAATATGATTCTCCCGGGGAAGCTACTGAATATGTGCATAGGTATCTACCTATTTGTGCTATATTTGTTTTACAATCCTCTCGACACTAATCTGTGTTTGTGAGAAGGAAGAAATTTTTCCAGTGAAGAGAAGTTTATTGAAATGTGTGAAAACGGTGGTTTGTGTTTGGAAAAATCTGAATCAAACATACACTTGCTCGTTTTGGCTTTTTTTTTTTTTTTTTTTTGGGGGGGGGTGTTTGTTTTCATTAATTCTATACTGTTTCACTTGTTGTTATTTGTAATCTAAATAAACATGCTTGGACTAGTTTATATGGGCTGTATATGACCTTAAAAAAAAAATTGTGTTCATCTATTGTGTTTAATAAGTATGAGCAAAGTTGTTAAAAGAGAGTGTTGACACATGTAAACATTAAAATTATCCTTTTTAATAGATACATGTCTAAACATTCATGCATAAACATTTAACTCAAAATTAAGCCTGAAAATCAATAATTTGATAAAAGTTAGAGTTTAACAAATTAATAATGTCTGTAATGGCTAAGAGATTAACATGATAAAATGTGACACAAATACAAAGCTAAATTAGATCAAGATTTAATGCCAAAAAATAAATTTAAAACTTTTCCGTCATCATCCTCATTGTTTTCCTTGATGTCATTCCATTTTCTTCTAGTTCATAATCTTTTGTGCGTGTGCGTGATTTAATGCCTCAATCTCTTAAGCATCATTAGAAGCAACAATAATCGTATCCTCCATTCCTTTAGGATTATAAAAATAATTAATACGATGAATAGTTAAATGATCCTCATGTCATTGTATTAAACTTTACTTTGAGAGATAGCCTAGAAAGGGCCCATTATAAAAATGAAAATGCAAAATCTTGTTTGTAATGCTTTTAAGGCTTAAAAGCAACTTTTCACATGCTTTTTCCCAAAATAGTTGTATGATAAAATTTAAAGCATTTTCTATTTCTAGAAGCCTAAAGGTATTGGATTTTACATTTCTAAGTGTGATTTTAACAACCACAAGTAAGTGGAGCTTGTTTCATTAGATATCTCTCATCTCGTAGATTCAGAATCACCTTCCTAGATCTTCCTTATAGAAAAATTATAATCTTACAATATAATTTTAAATGCTTTATTATTTCTGATCCATCATGAATTCATGATGCAGAGTTGGTAGAACTGCTCGGCTAGGTGAAAGAGGAGAGTCATTGTTATTTCTGCAACCAGTTGAAATAGACTATTTGCAGGACTTGGAGAAACATGGTGTCTCACTAACAGAGTATCCTCTCCTCAAAGTGTTGGATAATTTCCCCCTGTATGGACAAAAGAACCACATAAAGAAGTCTGTTTTCATAGACTCACATCCCTGGGTCCTCTGTCTCGAAAAGGCATTAGAATCCTTTATCATGTCCAAGGTGATCCTCATCGCTGATCTTATTGAATTCTACATTTGTGCTGATTGTCTGTGTCTTATCTAATTGAATAATGATTGAGAAAGTTGAATTTTAACTTTTTAATCCTATTTTGACTTGGAAACATGTCGTCAAAGTTTTACTTTGGAATCATTATCATTGGATTTTCCATAGAGTTTGTAACTTTTGAAAACAATTAAACATTTCATGTAGGCTTTATGCATCTGCTGAGCAATACGACTTTTGAACTGCTGATAATAAAATTAAAATGGCAGATAGATTTGCCCCTTGTGCTATGTTTGGAAGTTTTTGAGCAGAGAGGAAGGGAAGGGAGAGGGGCTTCCCTTTGTTTGGACTTTGGATGTTAAAGTGAGGTTTCTTTACACTGTTTGGGACTCGACGTTAAAGTAGAGTGAGTTAGAGTTACTTCTGCTTATTTAATTTATAATAAATTCTTTCTCCTTGCATCCTCCCTCCCCCAAAATTCAAGGGTGGTGGAGAAGTTGGTCTTTGAGGGGAAAGTAGGGGGAACACATCCCCTTTCTTTTTCCTCAGAATTCTTCCAATCAAGGTTTGAGTCACTTTTTCCCTCAGTTCCTCCATCTCACCCCCCATCCAAACATAGCATACGAGAACCATGCAAAGCCAATGAGAAGATGATGGAAATTTGCCTAAGGTGATTTGGTTTTATGACAAGACCAATAGCCGCTCCAACGAGAAAGTGGATCAAAAAGGGCGAGGGGAAGAACAAATAAAACTTTAGAACCAACCATCAAAAAAGACCTTGCTTTTGATAATTTTACTGAAAATTTGGTGTTTGATAGTTCAATGGCTTCAACTGATCCATGTAGCCAACTTCCCTAGTGGGTTAAGAGTAAGACTTGATTATTGTTGTGCATATTACTATAACAAAATCTTATGAGAAGTTTTAATTGAAAGGAACATTTTAAATGTAGAAGCTTGTTTAAATTGATTATGAGTTCAATTACATGCTACCTATGTCAGTCATCATATCTCCAGGTTGTGTTTCTGCATGGTTACTATTGATCCTTTGGAAAAAGGGCAAATTAGCCAATGAGCTTGTAGCTCATTTTGCATCGGCCCAAGTCATTAAGACTTGGGTGTGATGAAGCGTGGACAATGCACAAACCCATTTTTACCATTTGTTGAAATTCAACTTTTATTTAAAAGAATGAGGTGACAAGGATTGAACTCCTGACCACTTGATTATAAAGTTTCTGATTCCATGACAATGACCAACTTTTTTCCAAAAGCTTAGGTGTGTGTTTGGATTAGAGTTTGCAAAATTGATTTTGAAATAACTTGATTTTGGTCAAAAGTGGGTTTGCGATGAAGTGATTTATGTTTGGATACCTTTATTTGAAAGTGATAATTTTGGCCATAAACATTTCCAATCTAACATTTTAAAGCAACTCTCTTTCACTTACACTCAAACATGGTTTGAGACCAAAACCCCGATATACACACCCCAACTAAAATTTTGCCGAACATGTTGAATTGAGGATGAGACCACGTTTGCACCCTCTAAACGTGGATTTGGACTTTGGGCTTGGCAAACACCCAGCCAAACAAGTACTAAGCTATTAAGTTAAGGCTCATGAATTGCTTTATATCTAACAGTGAAAAGGAATGATGATTCTCTAATATTAGATAATTCTGTATGAATATTGTTCTTAAATTATATTAGTCAAGCATGCCCTCAGTCAAAGAATGTATGACCATTCTGCATATGAATATTGTTGTCCTTCCATCTTCTATTTTGGTGGCTGGTTTATTCCTCATGATTTCACTAACCATTATGTTTTCCATATATGATTCTATAAGGATTCTTGGTTGCTTGTGTGTATCATTAACTATTTGTTTTCTTGTCCTTTTCAGCCCAAGATGGATGAACTTGCCAGGAAGGCATTTTGCTCTTGGGTCCGTGCATACACAGCCCATCGTGGTGAACTAAAAAGAATATTTATGATCAAGAAGCTTCACTTAGGGCATGTAGCAAAAAGCTTTGCATTGAAACAACAACCCTCATTAGTTGGAAAGTCATTCCAAAAGCAAACTAAGAAGAGAAAGAGATTTGAGAAGAAAAGTGGGCTGTCGAAGAAGAGAAAAGTTGCGAGTGTGACGTAATACAGACCATGAAAATGAAAATGGCTGATGATATAAGTTTGATGAAGCAAATGACGATGACCAATGATGACTAGGGATGGATCATGTGAGACCAGAATCCACATCATTGTGCCCTCGAACTATACCATGCAATCAACAAAGCAGTCACTGAGTTATCTGTGAGGTGAAGTATCGCTGTGGCGTCAAAGGCCTTTCCATTGTGGCGATGTTCACTTCTAATAGTCCACATCGCTAAACAACATTGATGCCTGCCTGTATACTACTATTTTTATTTTAGTTTTTATTGGTACAAGCATGTATTCTAGTTTAACTAATATTTTATGGTATATGATATTTATATATAATTCAACTTCTACGAATGTTGCATGAAAGGTTATTAGACTTTTTTTTTTGTCATGGAAAGGTTACGAGACTAATTGATATTTCGACAAGAATGACACTGACATCATTTGGGCCACTAGACCCACGAGACTGGTATATGGAAATTAAGGTATTACATTTTCATTTCGTTATGGTCTTGTTCTATGTTCTCTGGGATTTGGTTAATGGTATTCCTTCATGTTCCTTGGATCATTGTTTCCCGTCTCTAAAACTTTTGCATTTTCAAATAAGCAATATAATGACCATGAATGGGATTTAATGAATATGAAGAGTTAAAATGTGAAACAACAGTAGGAACATCAGAAGATATTTTTGGATTTAATTTAGATTTTAACCGTTATAATTTAAATTCAATGGGGCTCTTTTTTTTTTTTTTTAATTTCCAAATTCATTACTGCAACTAAGCTGATTTGGTTTGCGGTTTTCACTTTTCCATAAAAGCAGAGTTAGGTACTTAAAGGAAAGATTTGGAGTTTGGAGATCTCTGTATCAGTCCAATTTTATGGGTGTTCCATAAGTAGGGATAGATCATCCCTAGCCAAAATACTCACCCCAAAGAGGATGGGGTCTACAGCTGCTTCATTTGCTTTGCAGCAAGTAGACAGTTTTTGTGACTGAAAGCCAGTCTGTAATTTGCATACCAAATTACATCCCATTGTACTGTTAGACAAGTGTGATGCCACTGTTGAAGAAGGATAAAGTAAGCTTATTTATAAAATAAATAAAAGTGTATCTATTTTTTATTTAATATAAAATATATTATTATTTTAACTCATTAAATAATTTAATAATAAATATATCTTTATTCGTTTATTTTTACAAACAAACTCTTTTTAGTGTAGTAGCTTTGTCCGTTGAAGAAGGGGTTGACATAAAGGGTCTCAACAAGAACTTTATTTTTTTTTTTTGGCCTTTCCTTGTTTGCATTCCTATTTCCTAACCTGCAACAACAGTTGTCAACGCTCTGCTTCTTGTTTCTTGTTTCTTGTTTCTTGGACAGCCGTGCTAGGAAACGAGATTGGTGCATGTATACTATAACTTCAACCCTACGCAAGAAGGGCTAGAACTAGACGCATAGGGTAGTGAATCTACGCAACCATTTTATTGAAGCTGTCGTTCAAAAGTTCATCTACGAATACCCTTTTTCAGCTCTAGATTGCTGACATTGTAGTACATCTTTATTTAGCTCGACCTAACTCGTTGTCTCTCCATACCACATGGTTTTGTTGTTTTATAGGGGCAATAATTGAATATGTTCATGTGACAATTATACAACATCTGAATTCCTGAAAATGAACCCATTGCCTTTTCTAGTTTGGAAACAAACTTCAAGTTGGTCTCACACTTGATAAAAATATGACCGGCAAATTGGGTATAGCAATTAAATACGGCAAATTGGCTGTTGAAACAGGATCTGTATTCCTTTTTCATATATTTTTTTTAGTATAAGATTTATTATTGATCTAAAAAAGTGTAGGATGAAAAAGGTGGGGAATATTTTTATAAAAAATTATTTAAATTTAAATAAATTATAAATAATACTTTATAAATTTGTAAGAACTCAATTTTTATTTTATGATAAACAATTATTTATTTTATACTTGATTCTTTTCATATAAATATATCATAAATTTCACAATAACAACATCATTTACTCCTAAAGATTTGAGGGCAGAATGACTGTACTAGGTCAGAGCCTTTTGGAAGATAGTTGTTCTTGTTACAGACCTAAAAGAATAACCCGTTTGAACCTCTCCTCGTGAGTTTATTTGAAAAAGAGGAAGGATCGGAAATTGACTTTTTTTAAAAAAAATGAAGAAAAATTAGGTGTGGAAGTTCTATTACATTATTTAATGAATATAAAATAAATGGAAATTGGAAAAATATAATCAATAATACATTGGAAGCGAAGAAAACATTTACTCTGCAATCAAAATTAGTTTCTTTAAAATGGACTAAATTAAATAAAAAATAACAAAATAATTTATAAGATTAGTAGGTTTTTTTTTTCTCATTCCATTTTGTTTCTAAACAAAGTAAAGGTCGGTGGAAAATTCTTATATAAATTTGATGCACTTAAATTGGGTACACTTGGTAAATTATATTATTAATTAATAAATAATTATCATTGTTAATTACTCGATCCATCTATTTTTATTTATTTATTTATTTAAAAATTTATTTTGTCTCATTTTATCTATTCATTTAAAAAAATTAATGAGTCATTAATTATTATTATTTTTAACTTTGCCTTGATATTAATGAGTGATAGAGAAGATTAGTAGGGTGATCATAATATTTTGAGTATCTTAATAAAGGGTAATTTAGTTAATAAAATTAATTTTTCTTATATTTTAGAACTTTTAATAACTTTCTTAATTCTTATGTAACAAATTTAACGGACAAATAAAAATAGACAGAAGGAGTAAAAAATAACTATAATTAACTACTATGATTAATGATATAATTGATTTAGTATATCCAAATTAAGTATACTAAGTTTATATAAGAAATTTTCACCTAATAATTCTCACCACAGTGTGAGTTCCAATAATATGACGAGTGTTCTGAATCATGGTCCGGGATCTCGTTCTTAAAGGTCAAACTCGGCATATACACCACCAGGCTTCGGAGTATGCACCCCGGTAGGATGTCCATACACAGGTACAAGTCGTATCCCCCAAATATTTCATAGGTTTGTGCAGATTCTGACATTTGCCCATTATGACCTTTAGAGGGTGGGGACCATAACTACCTGCAAAAGGTAGGTGGCTAACGCGACAGTCCCGAGATTTCAGGGATCTGCCTAGACGATCGTGGGAGGGAGGCACCTTCCGTCAAGGCAGCACCCTCCGTCAGGGCTCTACCTGAACGATTGTGGGAGGAGGCACCCCTCCGTCAGGCCATGATCTCAACGTACCTGCACTTTGCGACAAATGCTCAAGGACACCGCGTATGCACCATAAATATGATGATATACCATTCTAGCAAGGTAACTGAAATTCATACGGTGTATTCCCTCTTAGTACATCACCTAATTTGAGCGTTGGAGTCCCTTTGCAGGTACCCAACCCCCTATTCAAGATTCACGGTGGCAGCAACTGCATGAGAAGGAGGAAACCACCGTACACGTGTCTCTTCAGGCATCATCTGGTTCTACTTCAGAACATTGACGTCGATTGTGGGAACCTGTAAACTTCTAATCCCACCTAGTTATGGTGAACACGAGACAAAATTCAAGGAGAGACGTTGTGCAAACTTCTGCTAACCATAGGTTGGTTTTTGCTACACTACATCCTCCCCACCCTGTCCCACCACCTACCATTGAAACCTCCGCAACGAGAAACCAGACACCCAACGCAGAGTACCAGCGCGATGGACACTCCACTTCAATTTCAGATGGGAGTCCCAACCCCTCGCGCGGGATCTCAGTAAGGGATAGACTTGGAATCCAAGGCCAAGGAGGAAACCCCAACACCCAAAAACATAGAATCTCAGTGCATCAACGCTTAGGAATGCCAAATGACGATGCTGGTAACCGAGTATCTCATTCCGAACATGGGAGCCAGTCCCATATGTCCCAACGTCAATTCCAGGACATGCTACAACAACACATGGCCATGCTGAACGAGCAATATCAAAGACTGGAAGACATGCAAAGAGCTATGCATGATAACCAGCCCAGGTCGAACCATCCTGACGGAGGACGTAATGCGGAGAACAATCAAAAGAGGGGTCATACCGAAGCCACAGTATCCAACGTTGGAAACAACAACTCGAACCAATGTATAGAGTACTCGGTATCCAGGAACACCCTTTCTCTGACCAATGTATAGAGTACTGAGTCCCCAAGAACTTAAAGTTCCCTGCCAACCTGGAGATTTATGATAAAACCACGGACCCTCAGGAGCACTTAAATGCCTTTGAGCAATCCATGTGCTTTCATGGCGGATCCATGGAGCTGTTATGCCGTGCTTTCCCCTTCTACTTCAAAAAAGGAGTCCTTAAATGGTTCTCTGGTCTACTACGAAAATTCGTGGTAGATTAGTCAGACCTGAAACAACGGTTCTTGCTCCAATACACCACAAGCAAGGAACAACCCAAGTCCATTGAGTCCCTAGCCAAGATTCGACAGGGACGAGATGAGCCCCTCCGTGATTACGTAAGGAGGTTCATGGCGGCATGTACTAATGTGAAAAACTTTGACGACAAGATAACCTTTCATTATGCCAAGAACGGCTTCTGAGTAGGTTCTGAGTTTTTTGCATCTTTGGTAAAAAAGAAACTAGAAAATCTGGGGGAATTCCAGAAACAATCCCAAAAATACGTCAACCTCGAGGAAGCAACGAAAGACCAGAGGAGATGGGATAAAGATGAGTGCATTCATTAAAAGCCCAATCACGATTCCTCACAGTCTCAGCATCCCAAAGGTAGCCCACCCCAGAGAAGGTATTTCGATTACACTGCTTTGAACACCCCCCGAAAAATAATTCTGAGGGAAGTCATGCAGACGAAATTTCAGAACATTCTGAGGCCGCCCCCTATCAAGAAGTACAAGCAGAAAGACCACTCTTAGCATTGTGAATGGCACAAAGGTTATAGCCATGACACCGATGACTGCTATCAACTGCGAGACGCTATTGAGTTCTTGATCAAGGCCGGACGACTACAGTAGTACATCATCTGCATTCGGAATGATGAGCACCATGGCGGAACAAGGCACGATAAACGAAAAAACCCATCTCCCCATCACAGAAGAAGAAACCGAAGTCCGGGGAGAAGATCTCGGATTCCAGCACGTCGTGATAACAACAACCGGCAGGAAAAGGACCAAGATTCTCCCCTCCATGACAATAACGATCGCCTTCTTGAACCAAACAGAACGATCAACACCATTGCAAGAGGATTCGCTAGAGGAGGACTGTCAAATAGAGCACGAAAGAAAGCTTCAAGGAAGGCGGTGTTCAGCATTTCCCATGCCGAACCCAAACGCAACACCGCAGAAAGAAAGACACCTTCCATTACCTTTTCGGATAAGGACTACGGTGGAATCATCCCGGACCGTAACGATTCGCTTGTCATCTCTGGGATAATCTCCAATGTCGAAGTCCGCCCAATCTTTGTGGACCAGGGAAGCTCAGCAGATATTATGTTCCTAGATCTCTATCAGAAGTTAGAGCTCCCGCGGTCAGATTTGATCCCTTATGACGGGGAACTCACAAGATTCACGGGTGAGAAAATCACCCCGGTTGAGTATTACGAAACCTATTTGACTTTAGGTTCCTCCAAGCTTTTCAGAATAGTTAAGGTGAAGTTCTTAGTCGTAGACTGCCCTTCGACTTACAATATCATCCTTGGCTGTCTTTCTTTAAATGCTCTTGGTGTCATGGTATCTACCACCCACCTTGTCATGAAATTATCAAACAAACAAAGCGAGATTGTCACTGTAAAGGGCAACCAAGTTACCGCCAGGAAATGCTACAACGAAAGTTTAAAAATCTGCAGGGTTCCAGAAAGAGAAAAGTCTGTCACTCCCCGGCCCAATCCTGGATCAAGTCAACATACTGATGACCGAGCTGGATGCTAGAGAGGAATTTCGTGGCATCAGAACTCAGCCAGAGGGTGAGCTGCAGCCACTCTAACTTAGAGCTAGGCAAGATCAGGTTACCAAGATTGGAGCTCAATTGGAAGAGGGCGAAAAATAACAATTGATTAAGTTGTTATTAAAAAATAAGGACATGTTTGCCTGGACGTCGTCCGACATGCCGGGACTTGACCCCCCATTCATTTGCCATCGCTTGTCCATTAGCGAGGATATGAAGCCAGTCGCTCAAAAGAAAAGAAAGGTCGGCCCTGAAAAGTAGCAGGTCATCAAGGAGCAGGTAAAGGAATCGCTAGGTTACTGGTTCATTAGGGAGATTACTTATACTACGTGGTTGTCCAACGTGGTCCTGGTGAAAAAACCTAACGGGAAGTAGAGAATGTGTGTGGATTATATAGATTTGAACAAAGTCTGTCCAAAAGATCTATATCCACTTCCCAATGTGGACCAATTGATTGATAGTTCTTCAGGTTTCAAGTGGCTATCATTCATGGATGCTTACTCCGGGTACAACCAGATTGCGATGTACCCCTGGAGATGAAGAAAAACTGCCTTCATCACTGAAAGGGTGAGCTATTGCTATAAGGTTATACCCTTCGGATTGCAAAATGCATGAGTCACCTATCAAAGAATGATGAATAAAGTTTTCAAGAACCAAGTGCGGAAGATGCTAAAAGTCTACGTCGATGACATGATAGTGAAGACCCCATAGGGTGGATCGCATACGACAGACCTCGATGAAGTGTTTGCACAAGTTCAGAAGCACAATATGAGACTAAACCCAGAGAAGTATGCCTTTGGGGTCCATACCGGAAAATTCTTGGAATTCATGCTAACACACCGCGGAATTGAGGTCAATTCTGACAAGTGTCAGGCTATACTCGACATGAAGAGCCCTTAGTGTGTTAAGGAAGTACAACAGCTGATAGGAAGGGTAGCAGCCCTCACACGGTTCCTCTCCAAAACAGCTCATAAGTCTCTTCATTTCTTCAAATTACTCAAAAAAGGAAAAAAGCTTTGAATGGACCCCAGAGTACGAAGACGCCTTTTCATCCTTGAAAAAGCTTCTGTCCTCCCCTCTTATTTTGTCTAGACCGAACAACGGAGAAACGCTCTTCATGTACATCTCAGTTCACGAAGAGGCTATAAGCTCAATACTAATCCGGGAGATGGACGAAGGTCAAAAACCAGTCTACTCGTGAGCAAAGTCCTTCAAGGACTAGAACTCCGATATCAGAAAGTTGAGAAGGTTGTTTTTGCCCTGATCACCACGGCAAGAAGACTGCGGCAATACTTCCAGTGTCACCCCGTGGTAGTAAGGACGGATCAGTCCATCTGCCAAGTGTTATACAAACCAGACTTGGAAGGAAGGATGATTGCCTGGTCAATCGAACTCTCTGAGTTTGGAATCACTTATGAACCATGACTCACAATAAAAAGTCAGGCATTATCTGATTTCTTAGTAGAACTTACTTCGGACCCAAGTGACCCAAAAAAGAATTTCTTGAACCATCTTTATTGACGGATCCTCGAACCCCAAGGGAAGTGGAGCCGGAGTAATTCTGGAAAATTCAGACGGATTGACGCTGGAGCATTCCTTGAAGTTCGAGTTCCCTACCTTGAACAATCAAGCCGAATACGAAGCATGTATTGCTGGAATAACCATGGGAAAAGACATGGGAGAAACTAGGATCACACTTTGTAGCGATTCGCAGTTAGCAACCTCCCAAATCCAGGGTGAGTACCAAGCTAAGGAGCCACTGCTCCAGAGATACTTAGCTAAAGTCTGAGAACTCCTAAAGGGCTTCGAAGAGACCAAAGTTATGCAAATCCCAAGTGAGCAGAACTCCAGAGCGGATATTTTATCCAAGCTTGCTAGCACCAAAAGCTATGGCAACAACCGATCAGTAATCCAAGAGACCATTTCTCAGCCCTCTATCACGGATTGCGCCGTGCTTCAGGTAGAAAAAGAAAGACCATCTTGGATCACACCCATCATGGAATACTTGCAGTCCAGAGTTGTGCCTTCAGATCCCAAAGAAGCCTCAAAGCTAACCAAGACAGCAGTGAGGTACACTATTTACGATAGTCATTTGTACCGACATAGTTTCTCTTCTCCCTTCCTCAAATGCCTCACCCCGAAAGAAGCAGAATACGATCTGGTTGAGATTCGCGAAAGAAGTTGCGGACACCATTTATGAGGCAAAGCACTGGCCCTGAAAGCACTAAGGGCGGGGTACTACTGGCCAACAATGGAAGCCGATTCCTATACATATGTTCGCATTTGTGACAAGTGTCAGCGTCACTCAAATCACTACTAAGCCCCCCCAGAAGAATTGTCCACAATGTCCGTGCCCTGGCTGTTTTACAGATGAGGGATAAACATCTTAGGTCCATCCCCCCAAGCCCCAGGTCAGCTGAAGTACTTGGTAGTCATGGTGGATTACTTTATAAAGTGGATCGAGGCAGAACCCTTAGCCACCATCACTTCTGCCCAAGTCCAGAAGTTCACTTGGCGCTACATCGTCATTAGGTTTGGAGTTCCGGAGTCCGTCGTAACGAACAACGGAACACAATTCAAGGACAAGGGCTTTGAAGAGCTTCTGGCTGGTTTAAAAATAAAACACCACTGCAGTTGCATAGAAAATCCCAGGACAAACGGACAAGCTGAAGTCGCTAACAAAATTATTGTCCCTGGAATTAGAAGAAGACTAGACGAAGCCAAAGAAAACTGGGCCGAGCAGCTTGATCACGTCCTCTGGGCCTACCGGACTACCCCTCATTCCACTACGGGTGAGACTCCTTTCAAACTCACCTACGGATCTGAAGCCATGATCCAGGTAGAAATTGGGGAACCAAGTTGGCGCCATTAGCAGTTTTCACCGAACAACAATTCTGGTTTAATCCGTGAAGACCTTGACCTAATAGAAGAAAGGAGACGTGTGGCTCATATCCGTGATGAAGCTCTGAAACAAATGACAGCGGCAAGATACAACAAGAAGGTGGTCCTAAGGAGTTTTCAATCAGGAGACTTGGTGCTCCTTAGAGCGGTCATCGGTGGGAAAAATGCTTCCCAAGAAAAATTAGCCCCAAACTGGGAAGGCTCCTACCGCATCGTCACCAGCACCGACAAGGGAGCTTACACGCTGGAAACGCTAACGAGAAATGTGTTAGACCATTTGTGTACCGCAAGTGCACGGGTCGTTCAAGTAATACAGATACGAAGTAAAAGTTCGTTCTCAAGAGGATATATGGTTTCCATTACTGAGTAGCAACCAATAACTTAGCTAAATTCTATCTAAGGACATATGAAATACAGAAATGTAAATAATCTAAATCTAAACTACAAAAGCAATAACATAATGGTTTAGAGATCTAGGAATTCCTTCTTCACCTCCTATATAATATGCAATCCTTATAAGCAACATCAATAATTAGTTAGTTAGCTTGAGAATCTGATTTAGTCAAAAGCCTATGTCTAGGTCAGTCAACCCTGGTGTTATTTACCTAATCCACTATGTTTCTTATGTTTACATGAGGACTAGTATAAACTCCACTAATGAACGATCTATTCTCAAACACATGTTAATACATGGCTAAAAGGTATATTTCTATCTAGTTAGCGAATCAGCGCATCCAAGCCAATTGAACTTGTCGAACATGCATCAACCATACCATGTCCATCTCCACAAATCCCTATGTCTAGTTCATTTGCATCAATTAAGATCATGCAATTGTTGATCAAACAGAAGTAAGCATTAAGCATAGGCATGGAAGAACAAAACTAAACATCAATATATACTCAAAAGATAACATAAACATTAATACTCATAGAAAGATCCAAAGTATTTCCTAAATACAACTACTAATCCATTGAACACGAAATTACAATAAAAAACCATGCTCAAAAGATAAGGAAGAGAAGAGATACAAAGGGAGAAGAGGAAGGAATCCATGGATAGCATCCTTTAAGCTTGAATCTCCTTCCATAAGGAAGATGGCATCCAACCTAGCCTCCCTAGGCCTCCAATCAGCCCAGAAATGAAGAACATGTCGCAACCTTTCTAAAACTTACGGAGCTCTCTCAAAATTCTCCTCAAAAAATCTATTGAAATCTATTTATAGACTCAGCAAAGACGGAGGCACGCCACAGTGTTCACATTCCACGCCGCGGCGTGTATCAAATTAAGTCACTCACGCTGCGGCATTGTTTTCCTTGCGCCACGGCGTTTAATATTTCGTAGCCTCTGACTTTGTTGCAGGGGACACTCAACGCCGCGGCCTATGCTCCTTAGCGCCACAGCGTGACCAGTTTGTTTGCAGAATCCTGTAGCAAACACAGTTTTGCTGCTGTTTTTGCTCCTTTTAGTTCCTCTTAGGCTTTCTAATCAGCTTTGCAGCTCTTCCTGCAATAGAGAAATCACCAAATTAATGACTAATACAAAATTCACTTAATTAATAACATAATACGCACAGTTTGCCTAATAATATATAGGAAATGTATCAGAATTGGATATAACAAATATAAACGTAAAACCTTCCAAATATGCATGAGTACAAGGACTTTAGTAATATGAGAAATACAGAAATGAGACACAAATAACTACACTTTGTGAAGTTATCAAAATGAGATCAATAACTATTGGAACGCAGACAAACTTAGGAGATACTATAGCTAAATGCCCATAACGGTCTAGTCTCTTAGTGAACTACTGTTTGATCCGACGTAGTACGGACCTCTGTCCTCTAATTTTTATTAATGAAAAAGCGTTACCCAGATACTATTTTTCACAAGAAGTCAAAAATACAGGATAAGAGGTATAACATACTAAGTTTTGGTAGTAAGTTATAGGGTCAATACCCAATCTCGATACTTGGTACTAACCAGAAGATAAACGTCACTACAGGTCTAATGATCCGCAGTCCACTACTATACCTAAGTCAGGTGGGATCCTGTCAAACAAGCACAGGACCCCGGGTAAGGTCTAAATAACAACGCATGCCTAAGGTAAAAAGATTCGAAAGTGCCAAGTCTTTCAGATATTGAATCCTAAGCTAAGGCGTTATTTTTTGTGCCTAAGTTCAAAAATTCCAAAAGTTTAATACTATAAATGATGGATTATGCACTAAGGTGTTTATTCTTACCTAAGTCTATATTTCCAAAGTACTCGTCATTATAGGTGACTGGATTATAGACTAAGGTGTTATTTATACCTAAGTCCAGAGGGATGTTACATATCCGGTGTTGCAGTTATGTAGCCCCGGACCATGGTTCCCATGTTTTTATCAAGAAGTTTCCTAAGTCCATAACATGGTTACGATAGATATTATAATGGGCATTGGACTCAAAACGGACCACGGAAAGCAAATAAGCAGACAAACAAACAAGAAATAAAGGTGCACCAAGGAGGTTGAGAAAAGAAGTTACCTTAAATAAACATTGGAACTGTTTCGAAATGGGTGGAAAATGCCCAAGAACCTTCGCGAATCACCTCTTTGCAACGCGAAACTCTCAGAAGATTACTCAGAAATGGCAAAAAGTGAACAATGAATGCCTAACCCCTATTTATAAAGGCTAAAACGGTTATGGGACATTTTCATCCTCACGGCCCAATTTTAAAAAACGTGCTCATCATGGCACGCAAGGCTCTAGGCACGTCCATCCGCTAAAAATGTGCCACATGGCCTTCACAGTTACAAAAGCAGTTGAAAAGACGTTTGTGCAGATGCAAGGACAGTAGCGCAACAATTCAAACGAGAAGCAACCTCCCAAGGCTGAAGTCCGAAAATTTTCCTCTGAACCCCAACTTTAAACACAAAGACCACAAATAACGGCTTTGGAACTTGTCACTTTGACTTTTCAAGACAAAGCACCAAGTTGGGGGCATGACGATGTAGGCATTTTACTTACTCTGGTCAACATAAAGGACCCCGTATAGACAAGAAGAAATAGAGTTACCCCGGAATAAGTATTGGACTTACCCCAGTCGAATATAAAAACTTCAAACAACGGAAAGAAAGAAGGAAAAGAAGAAAATAAGATACAAAGATAAGGATTTTTATTTAAGAATCTTATTCTTATTCTCATTCCATACATCATCTTACATCAAAAAGAGAGGGAAAAGAAAGTATAGAGACACGAAATATATAAAGGAAAAGGATCCCAGAAGAAGGAACTGACATCATTGTCAACAACATCCCACGCTATATCGCATCCACATTTCTCCCGCAGTACGAAGAGTCGCTGCCACCACCACAGCTCCCCGGAATCCGCACCGGACTCTTGAAAAAGTGGATTGGTTTTGGTGAACCTCGGCAAATCGGCATCAGGAACCCGGGACGCCAAATCTTCTGCATTGCCTTCACCAATAAATGCCATGATGCATCATCTTTCGATGGACGAGGCGCAACCTTTCATGAAGGAGATCGTTCCACCGAAGTCTTAGTCGGTCTCATGATTCTCCCAAGTCGCTTCAAAGCATAGAGTAACTTCAATAGTCTCTCCTGCTTACCCGAGGGCTTGTTCAGTGCAAAGCAACCATTGCATCCTCGAGAAAGAATAAGGGGAGTGAGTACCCCCGCTTTGAAGACTCCCGTCCAACATAGCAGATGTCTCAGACCTCCCCAGCAACGACAAAATATCAAACAAGCAACCAGAGTACGCTGGGAAAGTAAGCCACCCTCTGTAACTACGCTGGGAAAGTAAATCGCCCTTTAAAAAGGACATTCACAGAATGGCAAAATAGTTTCAGGCATTTTGGAAAAAAATAAGAATATGGCTCTTGCTGTGGGTAGAACCCTCTTAGGGCATGAATTAAATGCAAAGAGAGTCATAGAGAAAAAATCACTCTCAAAGCGAAGTTGTAGAGCAAGAGGAATGCAACAGAAGAAGTGTCAAACTTCAAATGAAAACACTCTCCTTTTATAGGAGAAACAAGGCATTCCGATTGGACCCAAGAGCAACGTATCAATTGCGTGAGGTAAGTTACCCTTTAACGCTCCTCGATTCCGATTAGGCGAAAGGGAAACGTGTAATTGGAAAACATCAGAAAATTAATGGGTCTTTAATTCCCAATAAAGTCAGAACAAGTAGTTTCCCAAGGAAGCTCAATATTCCTGCAAAGCACGAAAAAAGACAAAAGACTCTGCTGAACTAGGCACAAGGGACGTACCCCGAATTAAGGGATGGCGGTATATGCCAACCCCGGGGGTACTCCCCATACAATGGATGTCAGCCTTTACGGATTCCTACAACGCAACGGATCCCGTCCTCAGTCTAAATACCTTGACACTTAATTGTTCCACTTAAGCGCCAAGTTAGAGGCAACTGTTCTGGACCGTGGTTGGGGATCTCGCCCTTAAAGGTCAAACCCGACATATACACCACCAGGCTCCAGAGTATGCACCCCGGTAGGATGTCCGTACACGGGTACTAGTCGTATCCCCCAAATACTTCATCGGTCTGTGCAGATTCTGACATCTGCCCATTATGACCTTTAGAGGGTGAGGATCATAACTGCCTACAAAAGGTGGATGGCCACTAACGCGACAGTCCCGAGATTTCAGAGATATGCCTGGACGATCGTGGGAGGAAGACACCCTCCGTCAGGGCTCTGCCTGAATGATCGTGGGAGGAGGCACCCCCCGTCAGGTCACGATCTCAACGTACCTGCACTCTGTAACAAATGCTCAAGGACACCGCGTATGCACCATAAATATGAGGATATACCAATCTAGCAAGGTAACTGAAATTCATATGATGTATTCCCTCTTAGTGCATCACCTAACTTGAGCGTTGAGTCCCTTTGCAAGTACTCAACCCTCCTATTCAAGATTCACGGTGGCAGCAGCTGCACGAGAAAGAAGAAACTACCGTACACGTATCTCTTCAGACATCCTTTGATTCTACTTCAGAACAACGAGTTTTCATTTTCATTCACAAGTTTCATTACACCTTTTTTATATTATTTTTTTAAAAAAAAATAAAATAAAATAAACATACTTTTTAATACACATATTATCTCTATTTTTTGTTTGTCAAAACAAAGAAAGTATAAAGTAGTGTTAAAAAAAAGTAGTATTTAATGAGCATTTTCCTAATATGACCCACCACTGTGTATTTCCAAACACTCGGGTAGATGACTCTCCCAATCCCTATAACAAAACTCTTGTGGGAGGAGATCCCAATCACTATCCTAGAACTGAAGTTTCATAAATACAAACTGAAAGCTGTAGGCCCATTATCACGGCCCACTTTAAGTCCTCTGTTGGAGGAGATCCCTTTTACTTAATTTCTAATCCACCTTTTTTTTAAAAAAATATTTTTTATCTGATAAGTAAGAGATTAATATTTTAAAATACTGTCAAGTGTCAAAGTAAATATCCTTTTTAATAATATTATTTTTATATACATAAATCTCAAAATCAAACTTAAAATTACATATTTAAAAGACTCAAATTCATTTCAAACAGATCAACTTAGTTAACTCACTTTCTATTTTGAATGGTAACTTTGTCTTCTCATTTTTAACTCTTGTTTAATTTCTCATGAAAGTATTGACTCCACCTTAAACCAACTACTGCGTTTTGTTTTGTTTTTTTTTATTTTGGAAAAAAAAACCCTTAAAACTATAAAAACTGTGTTAATCTTGTGTATGCTAGAATAGTAAGTTACACCGGTTATTCTTTCTAGTTGTTTTGATGATTACCAAAGTGGCATGCACGAGTAATCATTGATTATTTACTTTCAAGGTTTAATAAACATCATTATAAGCAAGAACTATCCTTTAGTTCTCTACATTTGATATACAAAAAGAGGGGCGTGTGAGCAGAACTACCCTTTGCTATGTTTTGCTGGTTTATCCCTTAATGAAATTATTTCCAAGATAAACTAATGATTCATGATGTTTCTCATAATTGCTAATGATTTAGGATGTTTTCCATTTTAAGATCCAAGGTTTTAAATAAACATCATTAACGGGGAAAAGACAAGTGTTAATTAACAGTATTAGCATTAGGTGCCTTTTATTGGACATTATAATGGCATGAAATTATTAACCCGAAAACAGGTCCCAAAGCTAAACAATTACCTTTCGAAATGAATGAATGGCATAAAGTTCGTTATATGACCCCTGTTGTAGACTTAGAGGTGTAATCGTTGTCAATGGCTCAATGGCAATGCTAATATACAAGGGAAGTTGTATCAATGAATAAGGACATTTCATTGTCACTTGGTTATTGGCCACTGGTTTTCCTCTAATACTAAAGCCTTTACGCAACATTTGAACGTGAAGTGATTAATGGGGAGAATATGGCCTTAAAAACAACGAAGAGGGAGTACACATGATAGTGGTATTATTGAAGTTTGATGCCACATTCCACCTAAAGCCGACATGTAACTTAAAAGACCAAATTAGTCAACGTCATGATATATTAAATTAATAATAAATATGATGCAAAAATTAGGAATATTAGATCAAATAGTAAAATGTATATTTTCATTTCATTATTTTAATTTAAATTGTATTTAAAAAATTAAAATATATAATCTTTATGAATTTATTAGATCTTGCAGAAAAAAAAAATCAATGTGAATAGTTTACTTCTTGTATGCCGTTTATAGTCAATACTTAGTTAACCAAAAAATTATTTGTTCAAAAGGAAAGATATATACTAAAATAATTTAGAGTTATTTTATTTGAACACCTAAAATATAATATTTAAATAATACTTTATTCATATTTACATATGATACATTTATTCTAATTTTATATATGATATATGATAATATTTAACCTCACTCACATAAATGCTAGGTATCCCATGAGGTATTACATCTTTCTTTATGAGAAAAGAAAATGAGAGAGAGTAAGTCTAGAGAAATGTATTTTCTTCTTTTTATACTTAAAGTAGAAAATGAGAGAGTGTAATGTTTTGATATAAAAAAATAATGTGCAAATAACAAAGCCCTTAAAAAAATATTATTGAATAACTTGATTACACAATTTTGTCATTTTGTTATGAAAAATATTTTTTACTATTAAATTTGACATTTCGTATAAATATTGTATATCGATATGAGTGTAAGTAAATATTAAAATATATCATATGTTGAAGTGAAATAAACATACTATATATTAATGTAAAAAAAATTTAAGTTGGGTGTCAAATTATGCTCGTATAAATAATGATATTGTTTTGTTATATATAGTTTTCTGAAAGATTTTTACGTGAATGCAAATCATACTACATGTTGTGCTAGAAATGATATATTAGCACATAGAGTTCTACTGAAGACGCCAATAGTCAGTCTATTATTGATTATTGTTTGAGTTAATGTTAGATGCTAGCAGTAAGTTTTTCATTTCAGCTCCAATACATATGTGGTGGGGACCAACACTCCTTGATGGATATGTAGAGTAATAGCTTATCCACATATCTATCTGTAGGTGAAAAAGGGAAAAAGTTCTGCTCAACATGGATACATGACTATTACTTCTTGTAGGGATTTAAATTCCTGTGGCTTGTGTCAGTGACTAAAATCATATTATTGTAGTTTTGGCAGCTACTGCCATGGCACTTATTGGTTGGTATTTCAGTAACAAAAGCAATTTATGTTCTCGGTGGTTTATGAATCTAACTTCAATCATAATAGTGCAGTTTTGGGTCTGACAATTATGGCAATTACATTATATTATTATTTCGATCTATAAAAATTATTGTTTCCTGCATATTTCTTTGCAATCACAATCTGATCATTACCCATATCTCATTCCTTATTTAAAACTCTGATTACTCGTGTAAACTAGTGTGAAGCCACTGGCACTATAAGAAGCCGCAGATATTTCCACCATATTATTGACCATTATAAAGATCAAGCTCTTTGTGAAAAAAGAAAAAAGAAAAAAGAAAAAGACTCAAACTCTTTTGCAATCTCTCTCTTGTAGGGATAGGATCATATGATAAGAAGGAGAATATAGCATCAAAGGATTGGGAGTGGTGTTAAGCAAGCCACGTTCTTAAGGAGAATATCAAAATTAAGATGGTAGTGTTAGTAGCAACAGTATTCGAAGAGTTAGTCTGATAATAATGTTTGTAGGATATGTTATGAAAGACCAAAAAGAAAGGAGATTATAGCCTCCAAACCAGCCAACATGTATTTTCCCTTCTTGACTCCAATAGGAGGGTTTGTAGTACAAAAGAAGAATATTTAATATGGCCAATTCAATAGAAAACTAGCTAAGTAAAGTAAGAAATGGTGATCTAATGATGTTCTGCTACAAGACGTCAGTGAACGGCGTGTAATAATTCAAAACTTCAAAGTATTCCATAGAAATGAATGGAGTTGATGACATTAAAAACTCACCAATCATCACAACCCCATGTGAAGTCAATAATAGCATGACATTAATTTACTACAGAGTGGAGCTAAGGAAAGCAAAGTAGCTGCATTATTCATCTTCTGTAGCCTATTGTATTGTCGGTGTTAACAAATAATCAATTCTCAAGCCTAACTTCTCTCCTTTTTTTTTGTTAAAAAAAATTTGTTTGTTTCTTTTTAACCTTTTATTGTTTTAGATGAAACTAGGTTTTGTGTTGTATATGTGGCTGTTGAGAATTTGAAAGATGGGATGCCTTGGGGTGTGTCTGATGCAGGAGACAAAAACAGAAGAGCGAAGACATGTTACGGCCTTCTAAGGCTTTATATTTATTAACAACTAGGGACACTTGGTAGGGAAGGTTCCCTCCAACAGTTACTTGTGCCATGAATCTCGCTTCTTGCTTGCTTGTGAGGGCTCCATGGATGAATTTGTACTCCAAGTTCACTGTACAATTTTGGGAACTTAAGATATACTATTTGTGGGAGTTATTTTTTTTTTCCTTTTTATATTATATTGGTTTCTCAAAATTGGCATTGTCAGGCTCCATTCGTCATGTTCTGCTGGGTAGGATTTATTTTTGTATTAGAGGTTAAGGTTTTCACTGGTCTCTTCACATAGCCAACAATAACGAATCAATTGGGCAATTGTTATTTTGTGTTAGATATTAAACCATTCTTTAGCCTTCAACTTGTTAAGATTAGCAATGCCTATGAGAAAGATGAGAAGAATAAGAGAGAAAAGAAAAGTGGTTAGGGTTCTCTATTGTAAAGTAAATCAGCCAACGTTACAAGAATAGAAAAAAGGATAAAAATATATATGCACCAAATAAAAGACTAAACTACCTTTAAGATAAATAAAACATAAATGCACTATATTATCTAACATCCCCCTTCAAACTCACGATGCATCAACAGGAAACATCGAGAGTTTGCTAATCAAGAAACGAAAGCGTGGAGTGGAATGCGACTTTGTAAACAAGTCAGCAATTTGCATGGAGGAAGATACGAAGGGTAAAGTGATGGTCCCATGCTGAAAGTGGTGTCGAGTGAAATGACAGTCAATCTCAATATGCTTAGTGCATTCATGGAAGATTGAGTTGCGAGTGATTTGTATAGCACTTATATTATCACAATACATAAGAGTGAGTCCAAGGGAAGTGACACCTAAAGACTCAAGTAACCAACGCAACCAAACTATTTCGACAGTAGTGGATGCCATGGCACGGTACTCAGCTTCAGTAGAAGAGTGAGAGACAACAGCTTGCTTCTTACTCTTCCAAAAATGAGAAAATCTTCCTAAAGATGCAAAATCATGTGGTAGACTTACGATCGGTGGAGTCATCACCACAATCAGCATCTGAGTAAGCACGTAATTCCAAGGAAAATGATGAAGGAAAGAGAAGACTCTGAAATTGAGTACCCCGAAAATAACGAAGAATGCGAAGAACAGCTGCCCAATGAACTGTAGTAGGAGAAGCAACAAACTGACTAACAACATGCATTGCATAAGCAATATCAGGTCTAGTGATAGTAAGATATACCAAACTGCCAACAAGAGTACGATACAAAGTGGGATCTGACAAAGGAATGCCATCAGAAGAGGTATACCGAACATTATGCTCAAGAGGAGTATCCTTTATTCTAGTGTTAGAGAGATGAGCTTGTTCAAGAATGGTGTCAATGTACTTAGATTGAGAAATGAGGTAACCTCTAGGAGAGTAAGCAACTTCAATCCCCAAAAAGTAACGAAGAGTACCTAAGTCTTTCATCTCAAACTGATGGGCCAATTGGAGTTTCAACTACATAATCCCATCAACATCATCCCCAATAATGATCATGTCATCAACGTATAAGGAGAGTAGAATACGACCATGAGAAGTGCACCTGAGAAACAAAGCAGAATCATGTGGGCTAGAGTGGAAGCCAAGAGATGTAATCACAATGGAAAACTTCTCAAACCAAGCGCGGGGAGCTTGTTTGAGCCTGTAGAGAGCTTTCTTCAATTTATAAACTTCACCTGGATTATGAGAAACACCTTGTAGAGGAACCATATAAACCTTTTCTTGAAGATCACCATTCAAGAAGGCAATTTTAACATCGATTTGAAAAATATGCCACTGGTGGATAGATGCGACTGCAATAAGAGTACAAATAGTAGTCATTTTAGCAACATGAGCAAAAGTTTCTTCATAATCCATACCATATTATTGAGAAAAGCCTTAGCAACTAAGCGAGCTTTGTATCTCTCAATATACCCATCGGACTTGATTTTGATCTTATATACCCAACGAGAACTAATTGCAGTTTTTCCTAGCAGAAGAGAGACAAGGTCCCAAGTATCTGTCTTGTGCAAAGCAGAAAGTTCTTCTGCCATAGCCTGCTATCAAAGGGGATCAAGAACAGCGTCTTTATAGGAAGAGGGCTCAGACAAACTGTGAATAGAGGTTAAGAAGAAAGCAAAAGAAGTGGAATAGCTAGAATAAACAAAATCCGGTAATTTAGTGAACTTATGATCACGATGAGGATAACGAGGAGGAGGAGGATCCACAATCACAGAAGGTTCTTGGGGAGGTGCGGGGACAGAGGAGGCATCTGGATCTACAGAACTACTAGTGTCAACCTTGCAAAGCTCAACATCAGAATTATTTTAGTTATAGGTCACAGGAAGAGGAGCGGTGTCGGAATCTGTGTGAAAAGGATCAATGTGGATGAGATCAGATTTGGTAAGGACATGCTGACGAGAAGGAATGGAATAAAATGGAATATGCTCAAGAAACACTACATGACGTGAGATATAAAGTTTTTGATTTGCAGGATCATAATAATGATAACCCTTCTGACCATCACCATAACCAAGAAAAACACAAATTGCTGAACAATAAGACAGCTTACTATATTCTACATGAGGACGAAGAACAAAGCAAGTAGAACCAAAGACTCTCATGGCTGAATAATCAGGAACACAACCATATAATTTCTCAAAGGGAGACAAACCCTCACGAAGTAACGAGAAGAAAGAAATTTTGTTAATGACATGTCTTTGCGGATGAGGACAACTTTCCCCCAAAACTCACTTGGAACAAAAGCAGACAAAAGAAAGGAATGAGCAGTTTCAACAATGTGGCGATGTTTCCTTTCAGCAACTCCATTTTGTTCAGGAGTGTCAGTATACGAAGTTTGGTGAAAAGTCCCATAAGAAACAAGTAATCCAGAGAATTTATTAGAAGTATATTCACCACCTAGATCACATCGAAAGCACTTGATAACAACATTATGTTGAGTTTTAACAAAAGCACGAAACATATGATAAATGCCAAGAAATTCATAACGATGTTTCATAAGATAAACCCAACAATAACGAGTGCAATCATCAATGAACGATACATAATATCTAGAACCACCTTTGGTAACAATTGGTGAGGGCTGTTGTGCTTGTTGCGACTCATTCAACAATTTTGGACATTGAGCTTTCCAATGACCTTTCTGCTTGCAAAAACTACATTCATCGTAACTAACCTTTTCATGAGATTTACCTCTATTAGAAGGAACAACAAAAACAAATGGGTTGGGGAGGATTCCTTTGTCTACATTCCCTTTTTCTGATTGAGACTTCAGTCGGATCTCTTCAGCTAACAATTCATTAACAACCGAATTAACAGTTAGAAGAGGATTACGGTGCAAAATTATTCTACGAAGCCCTTCAAAATCATCTCGAAGAGCCATCAAAAACTGAACCAGATGTTGTTTTTCTCTACGGTCAATGTACGACTTAAAAGCTTGTAACTCAGCAGATTCAGTAAGAGCCAACTGGTCCCAAAGATTGCTCATGGCAGAGTAAAATTTCTGTATGTTCATGTTGTTTTGTTGAAGAGCTCGAATATCTATCTCCAACTGATATTGCTTTGCAAAATTAGACTGCACATACAACTTTTTTAAATGATCACAAACCTCTTTAGTCGTTTCATATTTTACTAGTTGAACCCCTATAGACTGCGAAACAGAGTTGTTGATCCAAGTAATAATCTTTGAATTATTTACCTCCCAGGTTTCTAGCTCTGTTGCATATTTCCCATCTTTTTCATCTTTTGGCTTAATATAAATTCCAGAAACATAACCCCACATTCTCTTGCCTTTCAAAAAATTCTTCAGCACATAACTCCAATATGAATAATTCTACCCATTCAACTGCACACTAATAGATTGAAGAGAATCATCCTTTTTTCAGCCATTGCAAACAATCACAAAACAGAGAAAAGAAAACTCCAATTTCTGTAAATAGGTCTCTACAAAACCCTAACAGAGAGAACCCAAAAAGGAAGAACGAATTGCTAACAAAAAATACCTAGGTTGCTGTCGAAAAGAATGGAAAGTTGTGGCCAGAATCATCCTTGTTCTGATATCATGTTAAAATTAGCAATGCATATGAAAAAGAGGAGAAGAATAAGGGAGAAAAGAAAAGTAGTTAGGGTTCTCTATTATAAAGTAAATCACCCAACATTACAAGAATAGAAAAAAGGATAAAAATATATATGTACTAAATAAAAGACTAAACTACCCTTAAAATAAATAAAACATAAATACACCATATTATCTAACACAACTAACAGCTTTAACTTTTAAGAGAGTTGGTGATTGACATGCTATTAAAACCTCTATGATCAAATGGTCAAAAGTTCAATCTTTGTCACCCCATTCTCCTAAACCAAAGGATTGCATGTGGGGGAGCCTTTACCTTGGAAGAATTTGTTCTTGACAATTTGTTGGCTTTTACATGAAAAAGTGATCATGTTCAAAGAGATGGGCTAAATAATAGGGTTGCTGTTACCCAATTGGTACATCCAAATATAAATACATATTTGAGCATTGATGTGGTTCAAGCTGACATTAGCTAAGTTCATTTCTTAATCCAAAGAAAAATTTAAGATTTCACTCACTGATAGTTTAGATGCAGTTCACTTTGTCGATATGTGATTTTGAAAGTTGACTTTAAATGAACACATAGAATCTGGTCAATTCTAATATTCATTTGATTGTAAGTGACTGATGAATAGAAATATAAATGGATAGAGTGGAACGTTTGAAACTAGATATATGGATAAAAATATATAGATTTTGCTTAAACCACAAGTAAGTAATGTATAATTTACACCCCATAAGAAAGAGAAAAATTGAAAAGAACTTCATGTGAAAGCAGTTTCCATATACTTCTGGACCAGCTCGTATAATTTTCCATTTATAGCTTACTTAAAAATGTTTCTTGTGTATTTTTCCTTTTGAATTCTTGTACACAACCGCGTGTATACGATAATAGCAATTGGACTACTGTGGTTGCTTTGAGAAAAGGGATCCATTTTTAGCTGCTTTATAATCGACAGGTAGGGTGTCACATTGCAAAACCTTCTCACTATCAAACACTTGCACATCCACAAGAATTACTTATCTAAGATTTATCTCATCCAAATCTAGTCTTTATCTTCAAGTTGTTGCAGGAAGGGAGTGGAAGTTGATTGATTGAACCCCACCTTTCTAATGGTGCCTACTGAAATTGGACCCACGATGGGAAGGGAAAAATTGTGGCTATACTTTCCCAAGTGAGAGATTCTTACATGTTACAGAACAAGAATTTTTTTTTTTATTCCGTATCATTTAATATATATCACCCCAGTTATGATGTTAAAAATATAATTTAAGTGAGAGATCGTTTTCAGGATTAAAGTGATAATTTATTTTATTTTTTTGTGATGTGAGTTGATGAATATTAAAGGCTATGGAGCAAGAAGTTTTATGTCGGAACATGTAAGAATTTCTGGTCCTAAGTGGATAATACTAAAGCACTTGGAGTCTTCCGTTGCAGATATTGTTGAATCACCTGGATGGCGACTTTAGTGGCTCCTTCTTCAAACTTCAAACACCAACTCTCTCACCAAGCCAAAAAAAAAAAAACACCAACTTTCTCTTTCTCTCTGATTTTTCTCTTTATGACACTGCACACGTATTAAAAATGCATCTCATTGGTCATTGCTTTCCCACATCCCTTTAATTACTAGGAGTTTAGGACTTTTAGAATTTACACCCATTCCATCACAAAGTTCCTTGCACCAATTAATTAACTAAGTTTCATTGTTTCAAGCATGAGTTTATGACTAATATTCCAGGCTGGTGCTGGGGCAACCAGCAAGAATCACTAATGTTTTGTCACCCTAAGCATCTGAGAAATAATACAAAAAATCTGAAGGACCTGAAACCCCACAAATTTGCTCTTTCTCTCTCTTGGTCGATGCTAAATTCAGCAGTGTAGGGACACCAAAAGACTCGTGTTCGATGGTGGGCTTTGTGAGTGAATCCATCAAAGAGATATGCATGTCATGTCATTGTCTACAGAAATACTAACATCTCATGCTTAAAATTTTCATCGGTGTTACAAAATACCTTGAAGACCAAAGTCACCAATTTCGTTTAGTTGGGGAATCATCCCATGATTAGCTTAATCAAAGACATGCCCCCTCATTAATTAAGATTTTAAAAAGACACTTAACTGATTAAAGAACAATTAACTATATCCAACTCAAGCACTTTAATTAACTTTGTTATCACTGATAGGCACTATGGGCACACCCATGTGCATATATACCAAAAATGCATGGATCATTCCATTGGCGTGTCGAGTGGCAGAGGCAAAGGAATTGAAAGAGAGATTGCTGGCCTAAGCATTACAATTCTAGCTATAAGTGTGAAATATGTATATGATTCCAATTCCAATTTGTCACAATTCACACAAGTATTGATGGTATCATATCTTAGGGGTGAGTAATGGCAGACAATCTTTTCTTTTTAATTCAGCTGGCTGAATAAGCAAAAGTTTGTTCCTATACAATGGCAAAATAGAGCCTAAGACGTAGCCTTTGCCCAATTTGGTTGCAAGATCATATGGTTGTGCGTTTAGTTGTGTCATGTCTTGTAAACTTGTTTGCTTGGTTTTCAACGACGGCATCTTTTACTAATTCTTTCTTGCTTTTATTGCTAGTTGATAATATTCCATGTGTCGATTCATGATTTTATTTTACGTGAATTTTCTTTTGTTATATATATTGAGAAGAGTTATGATACTTAAACATCCAGAATACAATATCTCATTTATATCTGCATACACTGTATTTATTCTAACTTAACATTTGATATATAAGAACAGTGAGCCACAATAACATACGACACTGTGTCTTAGGTAGGTATCATATTTTCGGGTGTTGAAAAAAAAATTGTATTGAAAAATCCTTATTAGCATTTGAATTTATAATTATTATTTATTTTCATAATAAAAGCATTGCAGTTAAAAAAGGATAGAACAAAAATCAAAACGATAACATAAAATGCACCACAAGATAAATTAAGGTCAGTGTCATATGAGTTATTATGTGATTGACATTTTTTTTTTATTTAAACTATTTAAGCTTAATTCAAATGAGTTTAATTTTGTTGCATTATAGGTATAAAGTTTTTTATATCTTCAACAAATCATACATTATTATATATGTAATTTTTGAAATAATTATTATGATAGTTAAATATTTTTAATAATATGACAATGTATGATAATTAGATGATAGTATAAAAAAATTTTATACTCGACAATATATTTAAATTAAATCCAAATCAAATAATAATTTATTTGTACTTCATTTTAAATATAAACTAGCAAGTATTCTGTGCATTGCACAAAATTTTAAAATTAAATAAAATCTAAATAAATATAGATTAAAGGAGAAAAAATGTTTTTAAAAAATATACATAATTAATTTATTTAAATAGAATAAAAATATATATTAAAATAGAAAACAATATTTAAAATTATAAAAGAGATATGCATAATTAATAAAAAGATAATTTGAATTTAATATTAAAAAAAGAGATTAATTTAAGAGATTAAGATACTCTAAAAAAAATTGTACTCTTTATTATATAGAGGTGGATTTCAAGAAGTCAGATTCTTTTATTAATAAAATCATTAGAAGAGGCTGCTTTGTGAATCTCATATTTGTAACTCCTATTATCTATCCTTTTCTAATGTTGCATTTCTGGGATGGAACCCCTAATCCAGTCATTATAGACCCATGTCAATCAAGAGTGAGGGAAGTGTATGTAGCTCCACAAGCCCTTCTCAATCCGGTTTTCAAATTTCAATTAGCTAAATGACCTAACTTTGTAGGTCATATCTTAAGGAGAGATTCTTAGATATTAATGGAACAAAAAATTTCTCTTAATTTGTACCATTAATAATTAATAATACAGCTAAAGTAAGAAACAATAATAATCCATGTAACTAATGTGATAAACATTTATTGATAAAGAAAAGACATTTTTCTTGTTTGAACAACACCTCAAAATTTCTCCTTAGTAAGGTATAATCATTCTCTACTTGTATTAAATTAAGTTGATTCTTTTACAATTTGCGTGTACTTATGTAATATATTTTAAGTAAGTTTAGTTCCTTTTTTCTTTATTTAATACTGTAATAATTAGTGGACATAAGGACCACCAAGCACTCATCATTATGCCACACTAATAATGGAGAAAGCTTAATGAATGGCCATTATGAAGCCACTAATTGTGGCTGAAATTTTAGAAGATTTTAGACTACATCTTGGTCATAGAATTTACCTATAAATAGCCATGTTTAAGGCCTTACCAAGACACACCAAAAACTCCAAGCTCTAGGAGTTCTCTCTTCTTAATATTTCTCTTCATTCTCTTGTTCTAAAGTGAGAGAAAGTTCTAATAGTTAGAGAAAGTTTTGAGTTTAAGAGAGGCTTGAGTTAGAGTGATTTTGGGTGTAATTGGGTGTTGGGAACTGAGTGAAACACTGAGTGAGCTTATAATAATCCTCTTTTGTCATAGTGGAATTTTTCTCGTTGCTCTTCGACCGTGGACGTAGGCAAATTGTCGAACCACGTTAATTCTCGGTGTCATTTTCTCTATTATTTTTTTCTCTAAATGGGCCTTTCGCTGCAACAAACTGGTATCAGAGCTCCCAGAGTTCTCGGATAAGGTGCCGGATTTATAAGAAAATTCTTAGTATGCTTTGTGGTTGCAGTATTGTCTGATCTTCCACATCAGAAAAGAATTATTCTTGTTCTTGGAAAAGTGTGGTAGTGTGAAAGTGCATGTCTAGGAAAGTTCTGGCTAAAGAAAGACTTGGTATTTAAGTGTGTTACAGACACCACCTCTCTTTCCTGGGAACTTACCTGGTGTACCGTTCACGGACTATGGCATTGTTCCAGTATACGATACTGTTCACCTGTACGTCACTATACGGTCATCATGGCGAGTGCTAAATTTGATTTGGAGAAATTTAATGGAGAAAATGATTTCAGTCTCTGGCGGCTGAAGATGAAAGCGCTACTGGTTCATCAAGGCTTGGGCAAAGCCTTTGAAGGTAGAGACATGCTGCCACAAAGTCTAACCGACATCGAGAAAAGCGAGATCTTGGAAAAAGCACACAGTGCAATTTTGTTGTGCTTAGGAGATGAAGTTCTACGAGAAGTGTCGAAGAAAAAATACAAATTTGCTTCATTATGGCTGAAGCTGGAAAGCTTGTACATAACGAAGTCGCTCACCAATAGACTGTATTTGAAGAAAAAAATATATACTCTTCAAATGTAGGAAGGAAAGCCTATAAAAGAGCACCTGGACGAATTTAACAGAATTATTCGTGATCTAAAGAATATTTATATTAAAATCGATGACGAAGATCAAGCAATTCTTCTACTATGTTCCCTTCCAAGTTCTTACGAGCACTTTATCGACACCATGATGTATGGTTGAGAAGATCTTACCTTGGAGGAAGTCAAGGCTGCATTGCACTCGAAAGAACTGAAGAAAAGAGTATCAGATTCAAAATCTGAAGGCTCGGGTGAAGGTCTCTTTGTTAGAGGAAGAACAAAGAAACGAGATCAAAATAGTGGCAGAGGCAAATCTAGGTCAAAATCCAAAGCGAAACCTAGAAAATTTAAATGCTTCCACTGTCACAAAGAAGGGCATATAAGAAAAAATTGTCCAGAGCGCAAAGGAAAGGAGAAGATCTCTGAATCTGGAAGTGCGGTACTGTAGCAGATGGTTACGACAGTGCAGATGCTCTCATAGTCTCAGATCATGACTCAAAAGATGAGTGGATTCTTGATTCTGGATGCTCATATCACATGTGTCCCAATAAGGATTGGTTTACCACTTACCAACCCTTAGATGGGGGCAAGGTCCTTCTAGGAAATAATGCTCCCTGTAAGGTCGTCGGCATTGGCGCAGTTAGAATCAAGATGTTTGATGGAATCGTGAGGACATTGACGGATGTAAGGCATGTTCCAGAATTGAAGAAAAATTTGATTTCCTTGGGAATGCTAGATTCAAAAGGTTATAGCTACAAAGGTGAAGGTGGAGCTATAAGAATCTCTAAAGGCGCTCTGATTGTGATGAAAGGAAAGAAAGAGAATAGTCTCTATGTACTACAAGGAAGCACAATTACAAGTATTGCCGCTGTCTCCTCAACAGCTGATTCTGATGTCACCAAGTTATGACATTTGCGAATAGGGCATGTCAGTGAGAGAGATCTAGCAGAGTTGAGCAAGCAAGGATTACTCTATGGTCAACAAGTTGGGAAGTTAGATTTCTGTGAACACTGTGTATTCGAAAAACAATGTCGGATAAAATTTAACACTGCAGTTCATCGAACAAAAGGCACGTTGGATTATATACATTCTGACTTGTGGGGTCCTTCTCAAGTACCTTCTCACGGTGGTGGTAGATATATGTTAACCTTCATTGATGATTATTCAAGGAAGGTTTGGATCTTCATTTTGAAACATAAAAATGAAGTATTTGTCAAGTTCAAACAGTGGAAAACCTTGATCGAAAAGCAGACTGGAAGGCAGATCAAGCGACTGAGAACTGACAACGGTTTGGAGTTCTGTAGCGGAGAATTTGAAAAGTTTTGCAAGGATAATGGTATCGTCAGACACCATACAGTGAGGCACACTCCACAACAGAATGGACTTGCAGAGCGAATGAACAGAACTTTACTTGAAAGAACCAGATGTATGCTGTCAAATGCTGGATTACCAAAAGCATTTTGGGCTGAAGCTGTCAATACAGCCTGTTACTTGATCAACAGATGTCCATCAACGGCCATTGGTTTCAAAACTCCAGAAGAGATGTGGTCAGGTACTCCTGCCAATTATGAAAATTTAAGGATATTTGGTTGTCCTGCATATGCTCATATCAAAGAAGGAAAACTTGATGCAAGAGCATTGAAATGCATTTTTCTTGGATATCCTGACGGTGTGAAAGGATATAAGTTATGGTTGCCAGAGAAAAGAAAATGCATTATTAGCAGGGATGTTACCTTTAATGAAGCTGAAATGCTAAAGCCTCATAAAGAGTCATCAAATGAAAACAAAGATCCTAATATCTCGAAGAAGGTGGAGCTTGAGGTGGAGTCTTCCAAAGAAACCTCATTGGATCAAGTTCAAGAAGAAAAAGAACAAACCCCACTTGAGGATTCAAACACACAACAATTGCAACACTATCAGTTAGCTAGAGACAAGCAAAGAAGAGAGATAGAACCTCCTTCGAGGTATGACTATGCTGACTTGGTAGCATATGCTATAAATGTTGCTGATAATATCAACAATTGTGAGCCTCAGTCATACCAAAAAGCTATCAGTAGCAAAGAAGCTTCTCAGTGGATCACAGCAATGACAAAGAAATTGAATCTCTTCATAAGAATCATACTTGGGTTCTTGTTGAAAGGCCGAAGACTCAAAAGATTGTTGGATGCAAATGGGTTTTCAAGAAGAAGGAAGGAATCCTTGGAATTGAAGATGCAAGATTCAAAGCACGATTAGTGGCTAAAGGTTTTACACAAAGAGAAGGCATTGATTTCAATGAAGTTTTCTCTCCCGTGGTAAAACATAGCTCTATTCGCATCCTACTTGCCATTGTAGCTCAATTTGATCTAGAACTTGAGCAGTTAGATGTCAAGACAAAGATTCTTGCATGGTGAGCTGGAGGAACAAATCTATATGAAGCAGCCTGGGGGATTTGAAGTCCAAGGGAAGGAAGACCATGTTTGCTTATTGAGGAAATTTTTATATGGCCTAAAACAGTCTCCCAGACAGTGGTACAAGCAGTTTGACACCTTCATGCTTGGAAATGACTACTACAGAAGTGAGCATGATAGTTGTGTCTACTACAAGAAGCTTGCAGATGAGTCATTTATCTATTTGCTCCTGTACGTTAATGACATGTTGATCACCTGTAAGAACATGTCTGAAATAAAGAACTTGAAAGCTCAATTGAGCTCAGAGTTTGAAATGAAGAATTTAGGAGCTGCAAAGAAAATTCTGGGAATGGAGATTCACAGGGATAGAAAAGCATGGATGCTCTTTCTGTCACAAAAGAAGTATATTGAGAAAGTGTTAGAACGTTTTGGCATGCAAAATGCTAAACCTGTCACTACTCCATTGGCGGCCCATTTCAAACTTTCAGCAGCCTTTTCACCACAAACTGAGGGTGAAAAGAAGGAGATGTCAGATGTACCTTATGCTAGTGCAGTTGGCAGTCTCATATATGTCATGGTATGCACTAGACCAGATATTGCACAAGCAGTAAGCGTGGTAAGCAGGTATATGGCAAGTCTTGGTAAAGTTCACTAGAAAGCTGTAAAATGGATTTTGCGCTACCTGAAAGGTACCACGAATATAGGCCTAGTGTATAAAAAAATCAAAGATGTCGGGAGCAAGATCACCGGATACGTTGACTCAGACTATGCCGGAGATCTAGATAAGCGAAGATCACTCACTGGGTATGTCTTTACACTGTGCAGTTATACTATTAGTTGGAAAGCAACGCTACAATCAATTGTTACTTTGTCTACAACTGAAGCAGAGTACATCGCAATAACAGAAGTTGTAAAGGAAGCTATTTGGGTGAGAGGACTAATTGAAGAGTTAGGTATATAACTGGAAGAAACAACTATCTACTGCGATAGTCAAAGTGCTATACATCTGACAAAGAATCCTATGTATCACGAAAGAATTAAGCATATCGACGTCAGAATGCACTTTATCAGAGATATCGTGGAAAGAGGAATTATTAGAGTTGAGAAGATACCCACGGCAGATAACCCGGCAGACATGATGACGAAGCCAGTTCCGACAACCAAGTTCAGACATTGTCTGGACTTGATTAGAGTTCAGAGACTCTAATGGACATGAAAGGAGAGCAGCAGAAGAAAAGCTATGGAGTTTTTCAGCCAAGGTGGAGATTTGTAATAATTAGTGCACATAAAGGCCACCAAGCACTCATCATTATGTCACACTAATAATGGAGAAAGCTTAATGAATGGCCATTATGAAGCCATTAATTGTGGTTGAAATTTTAGAAGATTTTAGACCACATCTTGATCATGGAATTTAGCTATAAATAGCCATGCTTAAGGTCTTACCAAGATACACCAAAAACTCTAAGTTCTAGGAGTTCTCTCTTCTTAATATTTCTCTTCATTCTCTTGTTCTAAAGTGAGAGAAAGTTCTAATAGTTAGAAAAAGTTTTGGATTTAAGAGAGGCTTGAGTTAGAGTGATTTTGGGTGTAATTAGGTGTTGGGAACTGAGTAAAATACTGTGTGAGCTTATAATAATCCTCTTTTGTCATAGTGGAATTTTTTTTATTGCTCTTCGACCGTGAACGTAGACAAATTACTGAACCACGTTAATTCTTAGTGTCATTTTCTCTATTATTTTTTTTTTCTCTAAATGAGTCTTTCGCTACAACAAATACAAGGAAAAGATGCGAGCTTTTAATGCGTTTTTATCAAATAATAAAGACGAAGTATTAATTGGATGCGATATGCATATTTTTTAGTTTCAAAATTATAAATTAAGTTCATGAAATGGGAAGTCTTTGCTCGTGGAAAAAATAAGATAATTAATTAAGTACTGAGTACATCTAACCCTCCTTCTTCCTTGGTCCTTCCTATTTTTCTCTCTCTTTTTAAGGTTATTAATAATTAATTTTCTCATGTACGTCTTTTGGATGCTCTATTTAAGTAGACTAGATTCTTACGGTTTGTCCTTCTACCAGCCATATCTGCATTCAATCTGAATTCCGTCCCTAAGAAGATACGGTGAAATCTATTAATTTTGAAGTGGAATCTGATTCTTTGCTTGCCGTTGATAACCAAACTGTTTCTTAGTTCTCTATCTACTTTTATTTGTCTATTTAAATATTTTATTTTATTTAATATTATTTTATTATTTAAAAATTCATGGAGTATTTATTAATATTTTTCCAGTTTTATTTTTATTTTTTATTATCCTCATTAAACTCAATAAATACATAATAATTAATAGAAGCTTAATGGAGAGCGAAAATTAGTTTGTAAAAAATGAAGAGGGTGAATTATCATAGCAAGTGAGATTTTGGAAAGGGAAAAGAGAACATGAGATTAATGAAAATAGAGGAAGAGAGAAAACATTAATTAAATGAGAGAAAAGATAATTTAGTCTTATTGAATCGTATTTTTGTTGAGAAATTAGGCAAGTGTATTAAATTACAAAAGTAATAAAGTGATAAAAAAGTATTATTCTTAACTATCACTTCATTAATCTAACTACAATTTAGGTAAAGATTTGATTCAAAGAGAATTCAAAGAAAAATAAGTAATTGAAGAAAAAAACAAAATAAGGTAAAAACATATAAATTAAAAATAGTAAAAAGAATACGATAACAAATTAAAGTGTAAACAAGCAATGGTAAAAATGTTAAAAATATGATTTCACTTAATTCAACAATCTATCATAGATAATAGAGTAGCTTTAAGACATTCATTCTAATTAATTTCTAGTCATTTAATTATGGGGAGAATCCTTTAATTAATTAAAACTCAATTTCTTAACTGATTAATTCTTTTTAATTATCAAAACCTAATCAATTCCTTGGTCTAAACATCAACTCCTAAATGTATGACCTTCACTCTATAGATTCTCATGAAAATATCATAATTTTCTCACACAACCTATAACCTTAATTCTTAGATGATTATAAATCATGTCACTTATTATTTATGGCTTAAGTCATATGCAAGTCTTCTGATTCTATTTACATATCACTAGTACAATTTATAAAGGACGCTAGTTTATAACAACATTAAGAACCATAATAATTTGTAGAGAAAGTTATACCTAATTTATTGAGACATGTTTGACATCAATAATTTCCTTAATTAATTTTTAACCAAATCTTTTGTTTCTTATTTTCTTTTTGTTGAATTTATATAAATTAGGAAACAAATATTCTTCTAATATAATGAAACTCTCCTTGAGATCATTGCATAAAATACAGAAATACTTGGTCATCAAGTAAGGATTTCTTGCACTCCAAGTAAGAATCTAACTTGATCCTTAAAATTTATGAATGCTAGTTGACTTAGTCAAACTTTATCAGTCATTTTGCACATAGTTTTTCACATTCTTAATGCATGAATTGGGCTTCAATGTCTCATGAAAGTTGTAGAAATTTTTCTCATCTTTTCATAAACACCAAGACTAGCTCAATCTGAGGTCTATAGTAAAAGTTATGCTCAAAACACTACAACAATATTCTTATACTCTTTACTAAGATTTTAGTAACCATGTTTAAAATACCACAAAAATCCTTAAATTCCTACAAAATATAATAAAAACACATTTAATTCAATGAGCCAGAATTTACTCAATATCATAAATAAATGACATAATTTTTATCTCAAAGCATTCAAATTCATATTTAAACAAACTTAAAATATGTGAATTTTATATACATCAATTTTTCTATCATTCAACATATTTAACAACTTTCTTAATCCTTGTGTAATAATCTTAATAGTCAGATAAAAGTGGGATGGAGTATAAGTGTACGAAATAACTATAGTCAATCTCATATCATGTATGTGAGCATATGTTTTTTTTTTTTTTGGGTACAAATATGTTGTTAATACTATTGTTACTAGATTTTGTACCCGTTTAATGTATAGGTAAATTAAAAATAAAATAATAAAATGAATATAATTTAAATAAAATATATATAATAATTCATAAAAAAATAATATTTATAAGTTTAGTTTAAAAATACATAATATTTTTATGAAAGGATTTCACTCCAATATAAATACTAAAAAATTTAAATATAAAATATTATAAAACAACCTAGATGCCTAAAAAATATATTTATAATATAAACAAATATCCTTTTCTTTTAAATACATAATTTAATTCAATAATTTTATAAAAAAATATTTCAATAAATTAAATTTACTAAAGATTACATATAAATTAATTCAATTTATGTTCATATAATTTAAAAAAATAAGTCAAGTGATAAATAGTTTAGAACTTAGTCAAAAATGCACTTATAAAGAAAGGAAACTCCTGTGCTCTAAATAAATATTGTCTTAAAACTAAAACTAAAATATATAATGAAATCTTATAAAATAAAAAAATGTTTATGTAAATTTTTATTTTTTATTTGTTTAATTTTTATCTTTTTTTATTTTGATTATATTTGTATTTTTTATTTTTTTGTCTATGTAATTTTTTATATTTTTTTTCTTTTTTCGAGAAGTTTACGTTAACATTCTAACTTATTAAATTTTTATTGTTTAAATATATGTCATCAATGTGTGCTGACATATCAAGGATGTATTGAAAATAAAAAAAGAAAAACATATGATATACAAATAAAAGGATTATTTGACATGTGACAAAAAATTAGAATATATATTGTCAGTTAAGGATAATACATGACAAAATATTAAGTCATATATATATTTTTTAATATAATATAATATAATATTATATTGATGATTGATGATTATTATTATTGTTGGTGTTAAGAAATTTTTTAGGTTGGATAGGTTGTTGTACTTTTTTAAGATGTATTTTAATTTTTTTCACTCATACACGTCTTAGATGAGTGGTATGAGATTGGATTAGTTTTATAAATTTTCTATTTTAATTTTTTATTATTTCATTTTTTATTATTTTTTAATAAATACTCATTATCCTAGCGAATATCAACTTCTAGTTACTTCACAAATTAATTAATAAAAAATATAATAATGAGAAAATATTTTTTATTGATATATTCTTAAATTAATATTATGATATTAATATAAAAGTAGGGGTAATTACACTAATTTTTCACGAGGTTGGCGCTTAATATACCTGTCACCTCTTTTGATTGGAAAGTTGAACTTATATCTCTTATTTTTTTATTTCTAAGAAAAAAAATACTATAAAAACTATACATAAAGTCGAGGAACTAATGTAATTTCTCAAATAAAAGAAGGATGCCGAGTTGTATGAATAATACATAAAATAAGAGATGTGGATGTAATTTTTCAAATAAGACAAGTGTTTGGTATAATAAGTGTTAACCTCAAAGGTAGTAAATGTAATCACTCCTATAAAATAATGATATGATGCTTATTGTTATTATGTTATGAGTAATTTTTAGTTAAACATAATATGTGGTTATAAGCATTTAAATTATTAATTAATATTTGTAAAGTTGTAAAGATTATATTAGAAATAAATATATCTTTAAAAATATATTTTTATATATTAAATAATAATTTAAATATTTAAAAGATAAAACAATAGATAATGTCTATCTAAAAATTTCTTATTATCCTATTCGGGATTAATAAATTGTATAGTGAAATTAAGAGTGTGATGTAAATATAATTATTATCTATGTTATGTATACAAAATAGAGAAAAGTTATCTTTTAGAAATTCAAGTTTAATTAAATGGAATCACATATACTTAATCTAAAATATCATATTAAATATATGGGAGTTAAAAATGTTTCTTACACACCATTTTTTTTTACATCATTCCTTTCACCTTTTTGTTTTAGGGTTAAAAAAATAAAGAATGTGTTATAATATGTGTTTTTTTATTTCATTATCCAAAAAAGAAATAATATAATAATGGTATAATAAAAATAATGCTTGAATAATATTGTTGTATACGAATACTATAACCAAACATTTTATGTCTAAAATAAAAGAAGAAACGAGAAATCTCCTACATGTTATTCTATGATCTTTAATCAATATTAATACTGTTTATAGTAGAGGAAAGATTTTTTTTTTTATCTGAGTAGTGGAAAGAAAATTGTCGAACTCCAAAATTGTTAATTAAATAAATAGTTACCGAGATTCACTAGCAACATATCTGATATTAACTCAGTTGAAATTTATTTTTAGACAAACTAATAACGATATATAAGATTTTAATTTTATATTGATTTAAATAGCTAGTTTCACTTAAATTAAAATATTTTTAATTTATCAAGATCTTTTATATTGCGCTAGATGTGTGGCCATACAAGATAAGATAGGATTAAAATGAATGCATTAGAGAAAAAGCATGGGTAACACCTTATTGTGGAAAAGATGATAGAATTTCGCTTTAGGTGGTTTTGACATGTAAGGAGAAGACCCTTAGAAGTCTCAGTAAGAAGAGTAAATTATGTGGAGGCTAGTCCAATAGCTAGAGGTAGATGGAGACCAAGAAAGACTATAAGTGAAATAATTAAAAAATATTTAGATTTGAATGACATTTCTGAAAACTTGGTTTATGATCGGGTACAATGGTGTCATTTAATCCATGTAGCCGACTCCACCTAGTAGGATAAGGCTTGGTTGTTGTTGCCGTTATATCAAGATATTCTATATAATTTATAAAGGTTATAATTCAATGATATTGTTCATTGTAAACCAAATGCTAAGGTATTCAAAGTTGATGTAGATGTTGCAATCTTTTTAGAGAACCATGCATTTGGTGTTGATGTTGTGATTTGAGACATGTTCAGAACTTGAGTTAGAGATTATGTATCTGGGTTGATTCAGGGTGGATGAAAATGGTGGCTTTTCATTGGCCAGTAATGGTAGGATGGTGTACTTACAAACTACTCTCACATTTTAATTAGGATTTGTACTATAAGTTGAAGAGTGCACGTGATAAAATGTATATATGAGTGGGTAAATCTTTTATTTATAATGTATAGTTACTTTTTAGGAAAGTAATATAAAAAAGGCTGAGTTTTTTTATAATTAGGAATCTTGATAATTATGAGGAGTTATGTAATCCCACCCATCCTTATTAAATGAGGGATTTTGTTATGATATATAGCATTCTTCTAGAAGGTGGGTTGGTTAGCCTCTTTGGGCCACTATGGGCTTGCGTGAACGATGGACTAGGGAGGCAGCTTACTCTGGTTGGGCCCAAGGTGTCGAGATCCTGGTATAGAACAGTTGCCCCCCAGCTCGATGCTCTGATGTGTCATTTGAGTGCCGAGGTTCGATATGCAGGGGTCGTAGGAGTGTAATATGCTCCTAGTTCTAAGGATATCTCATGGTGTGGTGTTTAGCCAGGATCTGTTATGGAGAGGGGTGTTAAGGCGATTGTGTGAGTCGTGGTTAGGTATCTATGGTCATTCAATCATGTAGATCTTAATGCTCTTAATGGTTTGACCAATTTTCAAGTGATCTGTTTAAATCTGATGAACTTAGACATAGGAATTTGGATTTGAGATTATATGTATGGTTGATGCATGTTCAATGAATTCAGTTGGCTTGGATAAATTAATTCGTTAATAAGATAGAAATATACCTATTGGTCATGCATAGTATGTGTTTAAGAATAGATCGTTTATGAGTGGAGTTTACACTAGTTTTCATGGAAACATAGTGGATTAGGTAAATGAAACTATGGTTGATTGACTTAGACATGGACTTTTAACTAAAGGAGATTCTTAAGCTAACCTAACTCATTCATCTGTGTTGCTTGAAGGATTTCATATCATTAATTGAATTAGAAAGTGAAGAATGATTCCATAATCTCTATCCCTTATCTTTAATTTCCATTTATTACTTTTTAGTCTTTAGTTTAGTTTAAATTCATGTTATCTTATTTTTATGATCTTGAATAGAACCAAGCAAGGTATTGGTTGGTATTTAGTATTTGAAGCACCTAATTCCTCGTTGGAACGATATCCGACTCTTAGCTATATTATAAGTGCGATCCGTGCACTTGCGGTAAACAAAAGAGCGAACAAATATGTATCTCAAGTAGGATCCTCACACTTAGTAAAATTTTAATTTTGCTTATTGTGGCATTTTGATCTCGATGAGGTGGCTTCAAGTAGCCCTGAGGATGACATCAAGGTGTCATAAATAGGAAGCCTCGGCAATGCGGCTATAGACGACCTCAGGGGCTTTTAGTGGTTATGTAGTGTATAAGTGGGATTATATGGTCCCTGGGGCCTCGCCACGGCAGCCATAGACAACCTTGCTAGCTTGTTATGGTGGCACCTCAAAAGGGACGTGGTCTTGGGGCCTCAATATAATGGTCATAGATAGCCTCGAAGGTGGTATAGAGGGCAAAGGAAATTATCAAAAGACTTGAAGAAGTAATTAAATTATGAGGGTAAGTTTTCATTAGGAGAATAAACTATTGGATCTGTTTGGAATGTGGTTACTTGGAAAGAAAATAAGGCTAACTACGAAAATAAGACTAATAGTTATATCTCCGGAGGTTGGTGGCATTCTAGAACCTAGGGATGTCTTCCCCTTTCAGATGTTCAAGCTTGTATACACCTTTGTCTATGTTTCCCGTGATCCAATAGGGCCCTTCCCAATTGGGAACTAGTTTCCCTTGTAAGGCATTTTTCCAGTTGATATCTGTCTTTCTTAAGACTAAGTCTTCGAGTTTAAATTTTTGTGGTATGACTTTGGCGTTATGCTGTTGTGTGATTCTAATTTTAAGAGTCATTTCTCCGATGTGGGCAATCTCCTTTTATTCTTCGATCAAGTCTAATTCTTCATGTAGAAGCTTATTGTTGGCAAGTTAAAAAAAAGTATTGTTCACACCAGCTCAGTTCTCTAATTTCTACTAGGATCATGTCTTCACAACCATAAGTCAATTTCAATAATGTCTCTCCCATTATAGAATGGGGTGTAGTATGATATGACCATAGGACAAGGCCAAGTTGTTTTGCCCATTACCCTTTGGCTTGGTCTAGCCTATTTTTTAGGCCATGGAGGATTATTCTATTGGTAACTTCTGCTGGGCCATTAGTCTGCAGGTGTTCCACCTAGGTAAAATGTTACTTGATGCGAAGGTCGGATAAAAAGTTCTGGAAGTTTTTGTTGGTGAATTGTATTCCATTATCCGTGATTATGGATTTCAGAACCTCGAGTTTGTTTATGATATTTCTTTAAGTAATCATCTGCACTCTAGCTGGGGTGATAATAGCCAAGGATTCTGCTTCAATTCATTTGGTGAAATAATCTATCGCTACTATAATGTATTTAAGTTATCCCAAGGCCTGGGGAAATGGTTCGAGGAGGTCTATACCATCATGTAGAATGGCCATGGAATAGTAGTGGTGGCGAGTTCCTCTAATGGTGTAAAATGAATGTCAATAAACCTTTGGCATTTGTTGCAACTTTAGACATAATTCATAGCGTCTAAGCCTCGTCGAGCAAAAACTACTTAACCAAGGGACTTGCAACACCTACCAACCATCCCCTATTCTTGGAACAAACCACCATCCTATACCTTTAAAATTGATGTCGATACTGCCATTTTGAAGACATCCAAGCTTGTGGCATTAGGGTCGACCTCAAGGATTAAAGAGGTGATTTTGTGGCTGCAAAGTCGTGCAAAAGATTACATTCCTTCAGTGCTCATACAAGGGAGCTCTGGGTAATTAGAAATGGTCTCCTTTTCGCATGGGAGCTCAAGTGTAGGCAAGTAATTCTTGAAGGCAATGCCAAAGTCATTTACTAGAGCATCAAGGAGAATCACCAAGATCTATCTTACAATGGCACAATTTTACAAGACATCTTTTGCTTTACTTTCTAGTTTTCTTCACTTGATTGTAATTTTGTTCCATGCTAGTGTAACCAAGTGATTATGCTAAAAATTTTGATAGTAGCAGTTGGTTAGAGCATGCACTTGATTTCCTTTGTTCTTGTTTGTTGAAAACCATTCTTCAGTAATAAATTTATATTTCAGATAAAAAAATATATATAAAATGAATTAAAAATGGAGTAATATTACTTGTATCTTTTTTGCTGAAAAAAGTTTAGGATGAGAGAAGACTTTCTCCATTCTAAGGCCAAGGCAAACTTATATATTGCCTACCAATAAGGGTGTTCACAAGTCAGGTTGGGTCGGGTTTAGAGAAAAAAATGTCTGAACCAATTAATCAAAGTTGGGTCGATTCAGATCGGTTTTAGGTAAAAAAAATTCGGGTAACCCGACCCAAACTAACCCGATGGCAATCGGGTTGATTCGGGTCGGGTAATCGGTTCGAGGATTTGAAAAGAAAGAATGGAATTGAGAATGAAATGAGTGGTTCGGGTTGGGTTGGGTTGGTTGGGTTCATGTGTCGGATCAGACCCGTGAACATTCCTAATAAGAAATACCAAAAACGACGTCGTTTTACTCGGGTAGTCGGGTCATTGGGTTGGATTACTCAACCTGTCACCCGAACCAATTAGAAGTCGGATTAATCGGGTTGGACCCGAACTGACCCAATAACCTGAATCAACCCGGATATATTATATCGAGTCGGTTCAGATTGATCGGGTTCGCAGGTCGGGTTAGACCTGTGAACACCCCTACATACCAATGGGAAAACTTAAGATTCAACCATAAGTCATGCAGTTGTCATGAGCGGAAAGTCGATTAGGTGAGCTAACTCTATTAACATAACATTACGTTACTTATATTAATTAGTATAAATTACAAACCAATTATGATGTTATTACATATTAACAATGTTATTTATTGGATTTTTTTCAATCATTTACATCAATATTTATGCAATAAATTATTTAAAAAGTAAGTGCTTTATAATGTGAGTAACATTATTAATTTATTATGAATCATAATGAAATTTGCTGCATGAAGCAATATAATATAAATGTCCATTTATTTTTTAGAATTGAACATGTAATTAGAACTTAGAATTGAAATTATATTTTTAATTTTAATTTTTATATTTGAAATGTCATTTAAAATTAAAATTATAATTTCATAAATTAATTATATAAAATTAAAAAATAACTAAGTGTCTATTTGACTTATGAAATTGAGCATGAAATTATAGTTTAGAATATTTGACCTCTTAATTTTAATTTTTATGTTTAGAATGCCATTTAGAATTGGAATTATAATTCCATAAACTAATTCTATAGAATTGAAAAATAATTAAGTTAAGCATTTCTCAATTCTTGGTTTATATCTTAAGAATTACTAATTTTATAGTTTAAAAATTAAACTCTCTCTCTCTCTTTCTCTCTTTCTCTCTCTCTCTCTCTCTTTCTCCACATTTATATGAACAATTATATTTATTGAGATTCTATATTTATATAGAAAATTTTTTTATATTTATATAAAAATTATTATAATAGCTATTTATTTATTTTTCTAAAAAAATCATGAAAATTTTCTTTATAAAAAAATATGACTATCATATTATAAAAATATTATTGTATGAATATTTTTTATTAATTTTAATTTTGTAAATAATTTTTTAATATTTTAGATCATATTTTAAACAATAAAATTATAATTGAATTTAGAATTATAATTTCTTATCTTAATTTTTCGACAACCCAAATATATAATTTAAGATTCTCAACCAATTTTAATTTTAAAAAAATTAGAAATGAAATTAAAATTTTACTATTTTTCAATTCTAATTCCGCTTATTAAACTAATTCTAAGAATTATCAATTCTATAATTTGAAAATTAAGCTCTTTCTCTCCCTACATTTATTTATGAGTAATTATATTTATTGAAATTTTATATTTATATAAAAGTTATTTTTATATTTATATAAAATTTATTACAATAGCATATTTTTTTTTCTAAAAAATTTTTATAAAAAATTTCTTTAAGAAAAAAATATGACTATTATATTATAAAAAATATTATTGTATAAATATTTTTATTAATTTAAATTTTGTAAATATTTTTTAATATTTTAATTAATATTTTAAAAAATAATTTAATTTAAAATTATAATTTTTTATCTTAATTATTTGAAAATTTTAAATATAAAATTTAAGATTTTAAATCAATTTTAATTAAAAAATTAAAATTAATATTTTAATTTTAATTTTACTATTACAAAAAATAATTAAAAAGATATTTGCAAAGGGACTAACCGTACAAATGGGAAGGAAAAGAGTACATTGGCGTGGGCAGAGGCGTTGGGACTCCATGCACAATAACCACTCAAATCGAATAGGAATAGCCGAATATGTGCACAAGCCTGAGAGCCTCTCAGAAACAGAACCCCACACGTCCAGCGGTCGGAGATGAAGGTAGTTGCCCCGACAAAAGCTGCACCACCCCTCACATCACTTTTCACGTGCCTCCTTTTCTTCTCTCTCTCTCTCTCTCCCCCTTCTTTGTTCACATTGGTTTGCCTTAGAAGAATTGTGAGAAGCTACTCTACACATGATAGTGCTGACATAATTCCATTTGAATGTATGTAGCTTACATGATAGATGTTTATCAATAATTTTGAATGAATGGCTGCAAATTTATATAAATTTATTTAAAATTAATAATAGTTTTTTTAAAAAAAATATATTTATTGTACTCTAAAAATGTTAAAAACTTAAAAATGTTCATGGAGCTGGAGAGATTAAAATAGTCAAGTAGAAACTAAAAAGTGAGATTATGAGAGCCTAATATTTTGGGTTCTAAATACAATAAAAAAATATTTTTTAAAAAACCTATTTATATTTACATGGATAATAACCAAAGAATTAATTGAAAAGCAATGACACTATTTAATATTATTTTATAAACTAACATGTATTTTGCACATTATACGAGTTTTTTTAAAAATTTAGATAGAATTTAAATAAATATAAATTAGAAAAATTATTTAAAATTATAGAAAAGATATGCCTAATTAATTTATTTAAGTAGAATATAAAAAATATAAATTAAAAGAGAAAATAATTAAAATTATAAAAGAAATATGTATAATTAATTAAAAAGATAATTTGAATTTGAAATTAAAAAAAAATATTAAAAAGACATGTATCACTCTTATAAAGAGAGTAGAGTGAGAAATTATGTCAATCTCAAGAATTTGTACTCAAATTTATTATATCTTAGATTAAATTGTTTAGAATCATGACAAATAACTAATTGTAAAATAATGATACTATTTAATAGTATTTAATAAAAAAAATTTATATAAATATTATTTCATAAACTTAAAATTATAAGGTTTAATAGAAGATATAAGAGACCATTAAAACGTATTGATCGTATTTAAATTAAAAATTAATATCGTGATTTTTATCTTTTGAATTCTTTTATGGTTAGCTAATAAAAGTTAGACATAACGGTGACTGAGTTGATTCTAAGGGGAGGATCATAGAAAAGGAAATTGTTAAAACAATTTTCTAATGCAACAATGTTTAAAGAGTAAGTATCATATATTACAATATTTGTGGAGATAAATTAGCTAAAGATTTAAAAAAAAAAAAACTTTTATCATAACTGGATGAAAATTAACACCGATGGTGCGGTTAATTAAGAGAGCAACAGGTATGGCCGGTTGTGGAGGTATCTTGAAGGATGAGAGTGGAGCAGGTTTACGTTTTGGCGTGGCAGCAGGGTCTTCGAAGAGTGGTGGTTGAAAATGACTCGTTATCAGTTATCATGGTGATCAAAGGTGATGCAAATCCTCCAATCCAGAGTGCAAGGCTTATCCATAGAATCCGTAGATATCATCACCTGGACTGGGAGATTATCTCCAGGCATACTTACAGGGAAGGAAATAGGTGTGCGTACTGGCTTGCTAACTGGGGCAATCACTAGTGAGTATGGCCTCCATGTGTTCTATTCTCCTCCAGAAGGGTTGTTACCTTTGTTTCATGCTGATTTTTACAGGGCTTCCATGCCTGGGCTTGTGACTAGTTTGTAGTTGGATACATCATTTTTCATCTCGCATATTTTTTAATAATTATGATTAAATAAAAATAATAATAATAAAATTATATAATCAATAATATATAAAAAATATGATAACAAAATCAAAGTTATATGTAGTTTTATTCTTTTCTTTTGGGCGCTAGCCCCAACATGTACCATAAAAGGGGAAAAAATCATAGATACCGTAAACTTTACCACATTTTGAACTAGTCAATTTGAATATTTAAATTTAGGTAAGAAGTCTTTAAATTTTTTAAAACTTGCGAATATAGCATTTGTTCACTGATTAAGCTAAAATCGCTCATCACATTATTTGCATGTGCTGATTAATAACATGACAATTTCTAATTTGTTCATATTATTTTAAAAAATTAAAATTTTCTCACTTTTATTTATTTGTCATTTTCAAAATATTAAATAATTTAAAAGGATATTAAATTAAAATGAGCAGTTTTTTTTTTAAATATGGACAAATTAAAAATTATCATATGTGTTAATCAATAATTAGAAGTCATAAGATTTTTGTTTAACTTATATATGGAATGTTCTATTTATAAGTTTTCAAAAGTTTAAATTTAAAGACCTTTCATCTAAATTTAAAAGTTCATGATAACTAATTTAAAATAAAATAAAGTTTAGGGAGTGTTTGAGTGTTTTTTCCTCAAAATAATTATAAAAGAGATTATGTTAGTTAATTAATTATGCTTGAATATGATATTTGAAAATAGATTTTAAAATAACTTATAAAGTAAATTACCTTTATACATAAAATATTTAAAAGAAAACATAAAAATGAAAGTTGAACAGTGGCGGAGAGACATTATTTTGAAATATATATATATATATATATATATATATATATATATATATATATAAGGGACATATCTAGTAAGTGAATGATTATTGTGAGAGGATGAGAGGAGTTAATCTTAACCATACAACCATACATTGATGGTCAAGATTAAAAGTTACTTAAAAGTCATGTGACTACTTAAAAAAGTCACATGCATTTATGTTTTAATCTTAATCATTCATATAAGATCCAATGGTTAAGATTCATTCATCTCACCCTCTCACAATAAACATTCTTCTCACCTGATACACTCCCTATATATATATAAAGACTTTAATGCACCTTATAGTAAAAATATTACTCCTTATGCCCTTTGTTTAATTCTATTATTTGAAGAAGTTTTTTTTTTCTAAACTCTCAATCTTTTTAGGTAAGTTAAAAAGACATCAATTCATGAATTCAACAAAAGATTAAGAATGAAAACCCTCTTCTTTCTCAATGGACTAAAGTCGTTCTTCTCCTTTATTATAATTATTCATTATTTTTTTCATTCTTTGAAATTTTTTAAGTATAGAACTTTTATTTTTATTTTAACAAAGTAGTAGAGCTTTTTAATTTATTGTGCAGTTGTTCTTTTTGTTTGTTTTTATTACTTTTCTCCATTTAAGGTAACATTTTTTTTTTTTAATTCTCTACTTTTTCTTTGATAATCTCTTTTGTGGAATTGATATTTATAGATCTCTAATTGTTGTTCGATCTTTTTGTATATTTTTAGTGTTTCTAATTTTTGTTTTAATGATTTAAATTTATTGATATTTAGAATTTTAGTTTATGTAATGTAGTTTTATTAAAAATTTAAGATGTTATAATTATAATTATGTAGATAAATTGATATAGCAATATAATACTAATTGTGATTTTTTAATATTGTATGCCTATAGAGATAAATTCTTTAAAAAAATAATTTTTAGGGACAAACAGTAAAATTATTCTTAATTAAAGTAACAATAAAAATTCTTTTTGTTAATTCAACTATTATAATAATTCATTATTATTTAATCTTTAACATATGTCATGACTAACGCACCATCTAACCTTTGCCCTGACTCTGCAATTGATATTGAGATAATTAAGTGAGGGTTCTAGTAATGTAATAAACTCAGATTTTCTGTGGGTAGAATGATTTTGATGAACTCAAAAGTGACTCTGTCTGCTTTATAGTTTGTGGCAATTCATAAATAAACATGCTGTAGATCTGTAGCTTTTAAAGGAATTGATTTTACCAACCTTAAACTCATTTTTTGATTAATGCACCAAAACACAATCTTGTTTGTCTATTTACTCTCTTTTATTATTATTTTTCTTAATTACCCTTAACTAGTTTCAAATTCAGCTTGTTTTTATTTATACTTTCTTATTATTGTCTATTTATATTTTTTATAGTTATTTTTTTCTAATTTGAACGATATTTTACTAATGTATATTCTTATTTTTCTCTTTTTAAGATTAATATATGGAACAAAGTATGTATTTTTATTTAATTTTTAAAAATGAATGCACTTTGATTGCTCTTTTTAGAAAAATAAAAAAAATGAAAAATTTGATGGTTATAAAAGTTGAAAAGTCAAGAAAGATATGAATGAGAGAAATAAAAAATGAAAAAAAGTTATGATTAAAAAGAATTAAAAATTCACCTACAAACCACCTTGATCATTTAGGACGACGACACGAGTTCAAATATTATGGAAAGCAATGCTTGTAGAGAAATTATATAACATTTGTGCTTTTACAGTCAAATAAAGATTAGTCTCATAAACTATTTAAATAAATCAAATCTATGAGATATCTTGTAGTCTAAAAAAAAAAAAATTAAGAGAAAAATGCTACATGACAATTATAGTTAAAAACTTGTATTATAATAATATATTCAAATTTTCTTATCATTATAACTTACAAGATTAAGATTAAAAGGTAATAAAATTTATAAATATGTAAAAGAATAGTATTTAAAAGACATTTTACTCATGCTTATTTTTTTTAATTTAAGATTAATATATGAAATAAGGTGTGCATTTTTTTCTAATTTATTAAAAATGAATACACTTTAATAGCTTTTTTAAAAGGAAATTAAAAATTGAAAGATTAGAATAAATGAAATGTCAAGAAAAACACAAATGAGAGAAATAAAAAAAATTATGATTAAAAAGAGTTAACAAATAAAAATTTTAAAAAATGTGACATGACAATTATATTAATTTTTTTATATTATACAATAAATAAATAGATATGATAAACAAAAAATAAATGGATTATATTTAGATACATACTTTTCACATGTGAGGCTAATCAGCCTACTAACACGTAGCCTAAGACGGGTGGTTCTAAGTTCTAGCTCTACGGAATTGTCAGTTGGAATTCCCCAACCACTCATCTCTCCCTGCATCTCCTAGCTAGTTTGACTGCATTAGTGTTGCTTTTGTTTGCTAGGTGCTAGTTGGTTTTGTTTGGATTTTCTCTTCCTCCAGTTTAAAAAACTCTAAAAAAAAAAACTTAAACCAATTTTTTTTTTTATATATAACTCATTAAATAACATTTTTAGTTTTATTACTTTTTAAGCAGTTTAAATTTTGCACAAACATTTGAATGATGTGTTTTCCCCCCTATTCTTAATCGAAGTTATATATTTCCCAATGCATTTATTCTGATTGTATCTTTATTTTCGTAAAAAATAAAAAATTATACAAATTCTCATATACACACATCATTGTTTTAAACAAAAAAATATTTAATATATATTATTATATAAATTCATACTAAAACATATTAATTATTTAGAAAGATTATATATAAATTAACACTTTTATAAATAGAATTCCCAAACCTTATTGTGTCATACACATACAATGATAATAATCACTAAAAAAAAAAACTAGTTTGAAGCCTAAACTCATGAAAGACTTTTGATGAAAATAAGATATTCAATGTATTGAAAATTAAAAAGAATTTATTATTTATCTTGTTTTTATATTAAAAAAAAATAAGACACTTGTTAACATAATCTAAATTTTAATACAACAAGTATCTAAAGTGGAGTTCTCAATTTTCAAGTATAACTTTATAAACAATTTTAATTTTTTTTAGATAAATAGATGGTAACAAATCTTAGGAGTGAAGAAATGATTTTGAAAGAAGAGAGATGAGGTACTTTCTTATTTAATCAAGTTCCATAAATAGAATAAAATAAAATAAAAAGAGTTGAACTTAACAAAAAGAGTTGAACTTGAAACAATGAGTTTATGAAGGTTTGAAATCAAGCATTTCCCTCCGTCCAGTGTCAATCCTGCTACCGCAAGTAGAGAAAACTTCCCCATCAGTACTATCATTATTCTTTTGTAAAACCATTAATTGTTAAGATCTTAGCCTAATTAAGGTATAATTATCTCTCAAAGAGGATCCAAACCTTTGACATGTGGAGATCTCCTGCTTTTGCGGCTAGTGGCTGTCCTAGCGTGTTTATAAAAATAAAAATTCTCCTTTCTTTTTCTTTTCGTATACTTTTTTATAGGTCAAGAATCAAATACTAATTATTAATGACTTGAAGAAAGGTGGAACCTTTTGTTTTTTCGGTTTGTTTCTTTTAAGATATGAAGAAAGGTGGAACTTAATTTTTGGGGGAATGATTGTATGATATGAGTAATAAAGGAGCAATCAGAAAAATAAATAAATAAATAAATAGAGGAACTCTTAATTTATGAGCAAAAAATAATTGATATTCTTATGCATACAGAAAATTAAGAAGAAAATACAAACCTTTCCATAATTATTGTTATTATTACAAGTATTTCCTTAATATATGATTATGATATTCAAAGTTTAGAAGCGTTTGGGCCTAGAGAATCATTGATATCATGTTTCACAAATTGCTTTTCTGGTCTTGTGGGTCCAAGCATCCATGAAGAATCCCCAAAAAAGGGCAATAAATTGTATAAAAAAATTCATAAAGATAATAATGAAAATTTTTATGACTGAAGTAGTCTCCACATTGATTTCAAAGTTCAAACATAAAGTGGATGATGGCCACGTCACCAAGCATAATAAAAATACAAATAAACAAATTTTACCCAAATTACTGGTAAAAAAAAAAAAAGACTTTTCCCAAATTAGTTGATTAGTTGATGTAACAGATCTATAAACATTTTTACCAGAAAAGATTAATTCTTGCATCTAACGGTCTCATGTCAAAGAGCACCATAGCAAGCACACCTCCTCAAGATGCACACCAACTCTTGTTTTCTTTTCATTTCAACCCAACGACGAGGATAAGAACGAAAATGATAGTTATACAAAAATTTACTCTCACTAAGATTCTAGAGTGAACTCATTTGCATTATTAAATGACTTACATGAAATGAAGATTGATATATATTAAATCACTTACATGAAAATATGTAAAAATTGGTAAAATCTATCTTAACTCTTCCAAAATTATTAAACTATTAAGTAAAAATTTATGAATAGTTCTATATCTATACATCTATGCATATCTTAAATTCTAAATCTTAAATATTAAATTCTTAGAATATTTGTTAGAAAATTTTTTATAAAAAAGAAAATATTTATTACACATCTATAAAAAAATAAATCTCTTTACATTATTTTATATTACAAAATTAAAGTGAAATTATATAAAAAAATATAAAATTAAATGATAAAAATTATATAAATATAAAATAATGAGGAGGAAAATAATATAAATATATTTCATTAAAAATAATCATTAGTAATTATCTATATTATCAAAAAGATTTACAATAAAAAATAATATAAATATATGTAATAATAATTCAATAAAAAAATAAAGATAAAAAAATCGAATTATAAACTACTTAATCAATCAAAGGATTATAATAATATGTAAAAAATTAACTCTGTTAAAAATTTAAGAAATTAGGTGATGAATAGTTCTATAACAAAAGTCATGTAGCACCACCAAGTGCAAATTTTCAGTGGAACATGAGGTAGATTTGGGGCCCAAATGTTTTAATCACGGGGAGGAATAATGTCTAAAACACTATCATATCATGTAATTAAGCAACGTTAATCTTGTTTAATTTTTACTATAATACTCTACTTCTTTAATGAGTTCTTTTAACCATGCCTGTCTGTGATTGATTGCTTCAGTCTATATTTCATGTCGGCTTGTTCACATAATTAAAAAAAGAAGAAAAGAAAAAGCTGTCTTCCTTTTGTTCATGCCCTCTGATTTCACGGCGACAAGTCAGTTTTCTCATCTCTGGTCCCGGCGACATCACCCTGCAGCTACCTTAATCCTCACAAAGTGTAGCACCCCATTATTCTTGCTTTTCCAATTTGGTCTCTTCTCTTTGTCTCTCTGTGTTCCTGGGGTTGCTGCTGATGAATATGGTGCCTTGAAGGTGATTCTCTTTGTCATGTTTTTATCTGGGGGTTGAGTTTTAAAGTGGGTTTTGTTTTGTTTTTCTTTTTTATGTTGTTATGAGTCACTGTTGAAATGGTTTTGCTGCACAGATTTTGGCTTCTTGGACACCATCACCTTCACTTGTTTTCCATGCTTTTTGTTGATGCGGTTGTTTCAGCTGCAAAGTTCTGGTTTTTGGGATTTGATTGTTACATCAGAAGAATCCCATTTGCTGGAATTTACTCTTATTGGAGATTCAGCACTGACATGTGAGCTGTGAGCTTCAGTCCTTGAATGTTAAGCTTTAAAGTCAGCAGGTTGCAGAAAGTGGAGGCTTTATGTTGAGTTTCTTCTAGTTGTTGAATTTGGAACTTGTGTTGTGTGGAGTTGAAGCCAGCAATTAGTTGCATTTCTGGGAAAAAAAGGGTGAACTTTTTTGTTGATTCTGCTCCATGTTATCAGATAACTTTGTGGCAGGCACCAAAGGGGATCCTTCATCTTCTTGTTTGTTTCTGGGGAAGTGCTTCTGCTATTGTTGGACGATGAGTTGTAGTTAGAATTGTGTTTTTGTGGAAGACTTGAGAACAAGGTTGAATCTTGTTACTAGAAAAAAAGCCAAGTGTTGAACTTGTTTGGGATCATCATTTTTATAGGTTGTAATGAAGGCTCCTACCAATGGTTACTTGCCTAATTCTGGCGAAGGTGTGTTTTCTCAAGGTTTACTTGCAGCCTCATTATGTTCTCTCTCTCTCTCTCTCTCTCTATGCTAGTGTTTTCCTGTTTCATCAAACACTAACCCTGCTCAGTGACTCCGGGGATGCTTGCTTTCAAGGAAAATGCTGCTTTGATCTTGTTGAATTAATTTAATAGCATTTTAGATCAAATAAATATGAGTATATCATGATGAAGGGAGGTGGGATTCATCTAACTTTGTAGTTGCTGATCTTTGTGATTAATTTTCTTGAGTTGTTTTGCTGGCCCTCTTCTCCATGAGATGTTTCTTTTTAACCTTGTCATGGACTGAATAAATGTCATACCTTGGCTTATTACTTCGTCTTTAATTTGTAGCATCATTTTTCCTCATTTTTTTTTGTCACCTTTTGTTCTTTTCTGAATTAAAGGAAAACTTTTTTAGTTGTAAACGCCAAGTCCAAATGTGCTTGATATAAATTCTGTGTAACATAAACATAACTGAGTTATAAAATTCTGGGAAATCAGCATTTTTTGTTGGGTTGTAGTGAGTATGGAATAATTGTGAAAAGGTCAATTGTTGCTTCTGAAGTTTCAGTGATATTTCTTTTTTTTTTTTTTTTTTTTTTTTCTTTTGGTGGGAGGGGAAATCAACTGCAAGGAGGAAGATAATGAATACTCCGGCATAATAGTCTTAGAGATTCTGATCTGTATGGCCTCAAATTTTAAAAAAGAAACGGTTTTTAAGCTGAATTTAATTTCCTTCTCACCTGTGTGTCATGAATGATTGACTTGATTTTTCTATTTACAACCAATTAGGGTACTGAATCTACTGATAACAAGGCCAGAAGAATGAGGAGAACAATATGCAAGATCTGTTCCTTTGTTTCTGGCACTAAAAATGCTTTTTGGCAATTGTAAATATGTTTTGCATGAAGTCTTCTTCAACAGCATGCTTGAAGAAATTTTTCTCCTTCTAGACTTTATAATCCTAAACAACATATGCTGAAACTATAATTCTCCCAATTTTTATTTGCCTTTCTGTCAACTTCCGTTGGAATGGAACATCTAAGCCCAAGCCTGATATTATGTTTGTGTTTGTCTCTTAAAGCATGTTGTATTTGTTGTCTTTTATAAAACACGTATTCTACAATTTCAGTCTTTTCCTGCTTTGTTTTGACCCTTAATCACAAACGAGTATTAAAAATATTTAAGAGTTGACATTTACTGTATAATATGTGTATCTTTCTATTCACAATGTAACATTATGTCTGTGCTGATAACAGGGGAAAGGAAGACCATCAATTCAGAGTTATGGCATGCTTGTGCTGGACCGTTGGTTTCTTTACCTCCTATTGGAAGTCTTGTGGTTTATTTCCCTCAAGGACACAGTGAGCAAGTATGTTTCTTATGCCATGATTCAAAGAGCATGATATTTCTTTATCTTGGTTTCTGGTGGAGTTTCTTTTGACTATTATAACTGTCAGGTTGCAGCATCCATGCAAAAGGAGGCTGATTTCATACCCAGTTACCCTAACCTTCCATCCAAGTTGATTTGCATGCTTCACAATGTTGTCTCGCATGTAGGTGCACTTTTCTCATGTGACTTGGCTGTTCTACAATAATGAAAACTTGTGAAGAATATATTTTTATTTTTTTTATAATTCTTCTAACAATATATATTCCATCTATACTGAGATTTATTGTCCTTGAGTGCATACTAATTTCTCAACTTCTCTTTAACATTTTTGGATCATGGCTAATCATCCGGATAAACTAGTCTGTTAGGAATGTGTTTTTGGAAGGAAAAAGGTTGACCTTTTTTGATGAAATATATCTTTATTACAAATTATTTCAGTTGTATTCAGCCAAATCTTGGATAATTGAATACTTTGCTAGCTGTGTTTTTGTCTCATCTGCTTTTCTTGGTGCATGTCATTGCCACCTCACCTAGATAGTTGGTATAGACCAACCTGGGTGGATACTTGGAAGCAATTGATATGATGGTACTTATAATTTTGTTATGTGAAAAACATATACATATATATTGACATTCTTTTCTGTGTTGGATCAGGCTGATCCTGAAACTGATGAGGTCTATGCACAGATGACCCTTCAACCTGTAAATAAAGTAGGTCAGCTGTTCAATCTGAAAATTTGTTGATATGTATCTGCTATCTGTGATTTATTTCCCACCTTTTCTTTAACATCCACCCAAGCCAATGATGGGGATCTATACAAAGATTGTTTGATGTACCTGTTCTACAGTATGACAAGGAAGCAATGCTGGCATCAGACATGGGTCTCAAACAAAGCCAACAACCTACTGAATTCTTTTGCAAAACTCTTACAGCTAGTGACACAAGCACTCATGGTGGATTTTCTGTGCCTCGTAGAGCAGCTGAGAAAATATTCCCACCTTTGGTGTGTGTAAAGCATTATCATTTTTTGTTACTCTTGCAAAGATTGGCAGAGTTTTATGTGACCCATTTGGATTTTCCATGTCTATGCTGACTAGAATAGTTTTTTATAGGATTTTTCAATGCAACCTCCAGCTCAGGAAATTGTTGCCAAAGATTTGCATGACAATACATGGACATTTAGACATATTTATCGCGGTATGGCCACTTTTACATATCCTTCATTGTCTTCATCCTTTAATGTATTCATTGGTATGGTATATGCTTTATTGATGCAACATTAAGATTCATTGTTATCTAAACCACAAAGGCGTATATTATCCTGTTAGTGATGCAATCTCATTTTAGTTGAGCTAAACATCTACAAAAAAATTTCTAGGACTCTCAATTCAAAAAACTCTTTGATCTTGGAATCATATTATAAGTTGTTTGACCAAATCATGAATATAGAAGTTGTGTATTTTACAAAGTTCAATGCTAAAATTGCTAGAACATTGGTTACAGGACAACCAAAGAGGCATCTATTGACTACTGGTTGGAGTGTCTTTGTTAGCACAAAAAGACTGTTTGCTGGAGATTCTGTTCTTTTTATCAGGTAAGGAATAATTTTTTTAGTGGAAACTTCATGAATAATTCTCAGCCTGTTGCTGACCCAAATATTTTTGGTTATTTTTAGAGATGAGAAACAACAACTTCTTTTAGGTATAAAGCGTGCTAATAGACAGCAGCCAGCACTCTCTTCATCAGTAATATCCAGTGACAGCATGCATATTGGCATTCTTGCTGCTGCTGCTCATGCTGCTTCAAATAACAGCCCATTTACTATATTTTATAATCCAAGGTACTATTTGGCATGTATTTGCTATGATAACATGGAATGGCATCCATTGAATATTTTTGACATCCTCCTCTTATAGACATCTATCAATTTAACAGGGCCAGCCCCTCTGAATTTGTAATTCCAATGGCCAAGTATAATAAGGCCATGTACACTCAAGTTTCCCTTGGAATGAGATTTAGAATGATGTTTGAAACTGAGGAGTCAGGAGTACGCAGATATATGGGTACAATCACTGGGATCAGTGACTTGGATCCTGTACGATGGAAGAATTCACAGTGGCGCAATCTTCAGGTATTATTAAACCATTTATGTCTCATGAAGAAAGAGATGCATTATTTGGATAACTGTATATAAATAAAATAGACAAAATAATTTCACTCTATTTCCTATTTTATGGAATTGGAGTATGAATATTTTTCTGGCACTTATTACTTCTATGGACTGTTGAATGATTAAACAAAATTTTTGACCCCTTAGTTTTGTAGAACTTCTAACATTTATATTAGTCTTGTCCTCAACTTATGCAACTAAAGAAAAAAATTTCTATCATGCATTATAGGTCAGTGTTCTATAATCTCATGTAAGTGATCATCTGTTTCTGCCTCCCCACTAAGTAATACTATGTGCTTTACTGTAGTCAATACTGAAACTTTGTCCTAGCTTATTGAGGCAGTCAAGTTTTGAACATTTGATAGGTTGGATGGGATGAATCAACAGCTGGTGAACGCCCAAGCAGAGTTTCGATTTGGGATATTGAACCAGTAGTGACTCCTTTCTACATTTGTCCACCTCCATTTTTTAGGCCCAAGTTCCCCAAGCAACCAGGAATGCCAGGTAGCAAGAGTCGCCCCCCCCCCCTCCTCAACTAGTTCAAATTCCATTCGTAAATTTCTTATTGCCTTCCATTAATTATCTCTGATTTGCTGCCTAACAGAAACCTTCTTAGATTATTTACTGCATGTAAAAAATTCATCGAAGAGAATATCTGGTTTCACTTTTATACAAATATCAGGTGTATGGAAATTCAATACTGTTTGTAGGCATACTGCGATAAAATTGATGAATTCTTGCAGATATGTGATTGGAGTCAAGAAGCTGCATGTTATAGAATTTTAGTTTAGATCCATTAAATTGTTATGTTTATCCAAATTTGGTTTCTTAGCAAAGAAATTGTTTTGCAGAGATACAATGACTTTGGTATGAATTTTCTTGTCCATTCATTTCATTTCCTCTTCACAAATAAAATATTAGAGGTCCCACATCATTGATATAGGAGGTTATGGTCATTGTGTTCTGCTTCTTACATTGAACCTCAAGTGCATCAATTTTGCTCATTCTACCTGTCATCTCTTCTTGGAAAAATTGATACTAATTCATGATTCTACTTGTCAATTCTAGATAATTTTACTGTTCTTAGAATAAACTGTTCTTCATAAGCCATTTCCTCATTATGAAAATGATATCAAGTTGCTTTTATTTTGGAAATACAATCTCATATCTAATAGCATTTTTTTGAGGAGTAACATTCAGAAAATCCCTATGTTTTTCCCCTCTCCTTCTCCTCCCATCCCTAGGATGTTGTTGTGTATACATAGGTGATAACATATGATTTTTGCTATTGATTTTGCAGAAGATGAGTCTGATATAGAAAATGCTTTCAAGAGAGCTATGCCCTGGCTTGGAGATGACCTTGGCATGAAGGATGCCTCAAGTTCAATCTTTCCTGGTTTGAGTTTAGTGCAATGGATGAGCATGCAGCAGAATAATCAGTTATCTGCTGCTCAATCAGGATTTTTCCCCCCATCCATGCTTTCATCTAATAACCTGCATGGTAACCTTAGCACTGATGATCCATCCAAGTTATTGAGCTTTCAAGCCCCCGTCCTCTCTGCACCAAGTCTTCAATTTAACAAACCTAACTTACCGAACCAAGTCAACCAATTGCAACAGTCCCCTACATCATGGTCTCAGCAGCAGCAACAGCAACAGCAGCAGAAGCTGCAGTCATTGTTGCAAACGCCAATAAACCAGGTCCAGCAGCAGAGGCAACAGCAGCTGCCTGAACCACAAAACCTGCCACAACCACATCAACAGCAATCCCAACTGCCTCAACAGAGAGCACAGCAGCCACAACAACAGCAACAGTTGTGTCAACAGACCGTTATGAATAATGGGACAGTTGCTTCTAACCAGATTCCAAATCAGTGTGTACAGCAACCAGTAACCTACTCTCAGCTTCAGCAGCAGCAATTACTGTCAGGCAGTATCACACCCCAACAAAGTATCCAATCGGCCTGTAAGAACACATTGCTAATGACATCCTTACCACAGGACTCACAATTTCAGCAACAGATAGACCAGCAAGCTAGTCTCTTACAGAGGCAGCAGCAACAGACACAGTTGCAACAATCTCCATTGCAGTTATTGCAACAAAGCCTGTCACAGAGGGCATCACAGCAACCACAAGTGACTCAAATGTCACAGCAAAACCCCTCTGAGCAACAACTACAGTTGCAGTTGCTACAGAAATTGCAACAGCAACAGCAGCAGCAGCAGCAACTTCTTTCTACATCTAGCCCACTTTTGCAGTCTCAGCTTCTGCAGCAACAAAATACTCATCCGCAAAACCAGCAATTACCACAGCTGCCTCCATCACAGCATCAGCCTCAACAGCTTGGCAACAATGCATTCTCAATGGAGAAGCTTCTCAACAGTAACAACAACTTCTCTTCTTCAGCTCTGATGCAATCGCAACAGCTTCCCGTGAACCAACCCCAGAATACACAGAAATCACTTACAACTACTAGAGCTCCCTCTAGTCTTACAGATGTAGATGCCCCATCATGCTCAACTTCACCATCTACTAATAACAGCCAGATATCTCCACCAAACCTCCTGAACAGAAATCAACAAGTACCAGCCACATTAGGGGGCAATTCATTAGTTGAGCCTACTAATAATCTGATACAGGAGCTTCACAGTAAGTCTGACATGCAAATCAAACATGAATTACCCAGTGTAAAAGGACCTGACCAGCTAAAGTATAAAGGGACAATCACTGATCAGCTGGAAGCTTCTTCATCTGGAACATCTTACTGTATTGATCCTGTTAACATCCACCAGAACTTCCCACTTCCTAACTTCTGCATGGATGGGGATGTCCAATCACACTCTAGAAACAATCTACCATTTGCCTCTAATCTTGATGGATTAACACCTGATACTTTTCTCTCAAGGGGGTATGACTCTCAAAAAGATCTTCAAAACTTGTTGTCTAATTATGGTGGTGCTCCAAGAGACATTGAAACTGAGCTGTCCACTGCTGCCATCAGTTCACAGTCATTTGGGGTGCCAAACATGCCTTTTAAGCCTGGTTGCTCGAGTGATATTGCCATCAATGATACTGGGGTTTTGAATAATGGCTTGTGGGCTAACCAGACTCAACGAATCCGAACATATACTAAGGTTTGTGATTCTTTGACAAAATTATAAATCTGTTTCAGTATAGTTTATTTACTGCATACATTTGGTGCCTCAAATGTTTAATGCAATGCAGATAAGTAGGGATGTCATGCAATTTCCAGTAAGCTTAAGCTTTTATTATTTTTAGCGTGACATCCATACAATGATGGTCGTGCCTCCAGCCCAACACTGTGATAGGACACTTGGGCCTGATCCCAATACAGATTCAGTGCTAACTTCACCAAGGCCCATTATATGGAGGGTTTATTCTAGAAGGAAGAAAGTGGGGCCAGGAAGAGAGAATGAGAGTTAGTTAGTGAGGTGGCATGGGATCCATGTGATACGGTTACAGGAGGGTATTAGAAAGGGGTGAAGGATAGTGTGTGGGGCATAGAGAGGTATTTGCTGATTTTCTAGTTAGGAGAATCATTCTCTGGTAGGAGCCATTGGCTCTAGAATATTTTCTTTGCTTCTCTGTGTCTAATGTAAGAGCCTTGGTGCTTTCTTTCTTAGTTAATAATACACTATTCCATTGCTACTTGTTCTGTGAGTTCCATCATTGGTCCGACCTGCCGGATATTTCGAGAGGGAGCTAGCGTGTCACCGATTGTCCATGCCAACAAAGATGGGGGAGAGACTAGATGCCGTGGAAGAGAGAATGTCGACGTTGGAGGAGACCCTGCGTCAATCATTGGGGGATTTCCGTCAACTCATGATGGCAGAGTTCGCCAAACTGCAGAACCGTCACAGTCCCGATGAGAACAACTCATACACTTTCACGAAAGATTCTGCCTCGGAGTATAGGATGGCTGTGAAGAAGGTGGAGTTGCCACCCTTCGACGGAGAAGACCCAGTTGGGTGGATCACGCGAGCCGAGACATATTTCGAAGTACAAGGGACGTCGGAGGAAGTGAAGGTACGGCTAGCCAAATTGAGCATGGATGGTGCAACCATACATTGGTTTAACCTTCTGCGTGACACGGAAGATGAGCTGACATGGGAAAAGTTGAAGCGATCTTTGATTGAAAGGTATGGAGGGAGGAAGAGTGATAATCCCTTTGAAGAATTGAAGGATCTAGTACAGACAGGGAGTGTGGATGAATACATTACTGACTTAGAGTTTATTTCGTCGCAAGTAGGGAGGTTGCCAGAGGATCAATATCTCGGTTATTTCATGGGCGGGCTCAAGCCAGAGCTCCAATTGAGGGTGAGAACGTTCAATCCCACCAGCCGCGTGAAAGCCATGAAACTTGCGAGAGATGTTGAGACGGAACTGCGTGGCTCGTTGCATCCTCGCATCGGCGGGGATGGAAACGCGAGACAGTGGAGAGGTGGACGAGACACAGGTTATGGGCCAAATAACAGGGTAGGATTGGGGTCGAGTTACGGGTTAAGTCATAACCCGGGCCCAAACCAAAGGAGTTTAGGGGTTGGCCCAACGGGAAGCCATCAGACCAAAGGGGGTCAATCAAACATTCATTCTGGGGAGAACTCGAGCACGGCGAGAATAAGGACGACAGCCAAACGGTGACTGGAATAGAGGTATCAAACACTTACCTTATTCTGAATTGATGGATCGTAAGGCTAGGGGCTTGTGCTTTCGATGTGGGGAACGCTATCATCCTCTTCATCAATGTGCGGAGAAGCAACTGCGCATGGTTATTCTGGGGGATGATGAGGTGATTAATGAAAAGGGCGAGGTGATTGCGGTTGAGTTGAAGGAGGAGGATGAAGAGGAAACCTTAGAATGTAATTCTATGGGGCTGTTTGGGCTGTCTGAGACGTGTAGCAGCAAGAATGTACGCCCTACGACGTTGAGATTAGAAGGAACAGTGAAGGGGGTGTCAATATTGATACTAATTGACAGTGGCGCTAGCCACAGTTTTGTTTCCCCCCAAGTAGTAGCCACATTGGAGTTATCGGTGAAACAAGATCGAGCGTTGGGGGTGACGTTGGGCAATGGACACCGGGTGACGACGATAGGGAAGTGTAAGGATGTGTAGGTGCAGTTGGGGTGGTTTACAACTCAAGTAGATGCTTATGTGTTGGAGTTGGGGGATCTGGACTTGATCTTGGGGGTATCTTGGCTACAGTGATTTGGGAAGGTGACGTTTGACTGGGAAGAAATGACAATTAGTTTTCAATGGAAGGACGAATTGGTGGAGTTGCATGGCCATGGCTCCTCAGGGATGAGCCAGAAAAAGGAGAAAATGAATCGCTCACAAGCAAGTTCATTACACAGCTTGCTAAAAGGAGAAACAGGGGAGGTCGAAACTGAAAAAGACCCGGGACTGTCGTTACAACAACAGGAAGAACTTCAGTAGATGTTAGAACAATTTTTTGAGGTATTCAGAGAGACAAGCCTACCACCACGGAGAGACACGGTGCATTCGATTGAGTTGCGTAAGGATGCTGGGCCAATTAGTGTTCGACCCTATTGATACCCCTACCATCACAAAGATGAGATCGAAAAATAGGTTCAAAACATGCTGGCTCAAGGTATAATTAGACATAGTTCAAGTGCTTTTTCAAGTCCGGTGATTCTTGTTAAAAAAAAAGATGCTTCTTGGCGTATGTGTGTTGACTATAGGGAGTTGAATAAGGTCACGGTGCCCAACAAATACCCTATCCCTGTTGTAGAAGAGCTTTTGGATGAACTTCATGGGGCTACTTACTTCTCAAAATTGGATTTGAAGTCGGGGTATCATCAAGTATGGGTGAAAGAGGAGGATGTGCACAAAACAGCATTCCGAACACATGAGGGGCATTACGAATTCTTGGTAATGCCGTTTGGATTAACCAATGCATGCTTCTTGGCGTATGTGTGTTGACTATAGGGAGTTGAATAAGGTCACGGTGCCCGACAAATACCCTATCCCTGTTGTAGAAGAGCTTTTGGATGAACTTCATGGGGCTACTTACTTCTCAAAATTGGATTTGAAGTCGGGGTATCATCAAATACGGGTGAAAGAGGAGGATGTGCACAAAACGGCATTCCGAACACATGAGGGGCATTACGAATTCTTGGTAATGCCGTTCGGATTAACCAATGCCCCGTCCACTTTTCAATCCACGATGAATCAGGTTTTCAGGCCCTATCTTTGGAAATTCGTCTTAGTATTTTTTTACGACATCTTGGTGTATAGTAAAAGCTGGGAGGAGCACATAGAGCACTTGTCTCAAGTTTTGAAGGTGCTGCAAGGAAATGAATTTGTAGCAAATCAAAAGAAGTGCACATTTGGCAGCAAGAAAGTTGAGTATTTGGGCCACATTATATCGGAGTATGGGGTGGCAGTAGACCCGGAAAAAATTCGAAGTATTATGGAGTGGCCAATTCCTCACAATGTTAAGGGAGTGAGGGGTTTTTTGGGTTTGACTGGGTACTACAGGAAGTTCATAGCAGGATATGGGAAAATAGCCAAGCCGTTGACGGAATTGACCAAAAAGGAAGGGTTTAATTGGGGGCCAGAAGCTTTCCAGGCATTTGAGAAGCTTAAACAAGTAATGGTACGGTCTCCAGTATTGGTACTACCGGATTTCTCTCAACCTTTTGAGATAGAGTGTGATGCTTCGGGGAGACGAGTAGCGGCGGTCTTGATGCAAAAGAGGAGGCCGATAGCTTATTTCAGCAAGGCTTTGTCGCAAAACAACTTGAGCAAGTCAGCTTATGAGAAGGAATTAATGGCCCTTGTCTTGGCGGTCCAACATTGGAGACCCTACCTATTGGGGAGAAATTTTGTGGTGTATTCTGATCAAAAGAGTCTCCGACACCTTTTACAACAAAGAATTACCACAGCTGACCAGCAAAACTGGATAGCTACGCTCTTAGGCTACCATTTTGAGGTGATTTACAAACCTGGACCGGAAAACAAAGCTGCAGATTCATTATCCAGGAGGTTTGATGAAGGGGAGTTGAAGGCAATTACTTAGTTTCCAATCTGGTTACAGAAACAGCAAGTGCAGCAAGAGGTACGGGAGGATCCACACTTGCAACAAGTAGTCACGGATCTACAACAGGATGCGGCCTCAAGATCGGGGTTCTGTCTGCAACAGGGGCTGTTGTATTACCAGGACAGGTTGGTTTTGGATGCCAAATCGGCTTGTATACCGGTGTTGTTGGAGGAATTTCATTCCTCACCCATGGGTGGTCATTCTGGGTTCTTGAGGACTTATAGAAGGATAGCAGGAAATTTGTATTGGGTTGGAATGAAGAAAGCAGTACAAGATTTTGTAAAAGGTTGTGACGTGTGTCAGAGGCAAAAATACTTAGCTGCTTCTCCAGCCTGTTTGTTGCAGCCCTTGCCAATTCCGGAGTAGATTTGGGAAGATATTTCCCTAGATTTTATTACTGGCCTTCCTAAGTCATAAGGCTTTGAAGCAATATTTGTAGTAGTAGATAGACTCTCAAAGTATGGCCATTTCATCCCTTTTAAGCATCCTTACACGGCTAAAAAGATAGCTGAATTGTTCACCAAAGAGATAGTGCGTTTACATGGGATGCCTCACTCTATAGTAAGTGATCGTGATCCCTTGTTTATTAGCTTGTTTTGGAAGGAATTGTTTCGTTTGCAAGGGACAGTGCTGAAAATGAGTTCTTCATATCATCCGGAGACCGATGGACAAACGGAGGTGGTTAATCGGTGCTTAGAATCATATCAGCATTGTTTTGCTTCCGAGCAGCCCAAAATTTGATCATATTGGGTATCTTGGGCGGAATTGTGGTACAATACCACTTTTCACGTGTCCACGGGCACTACTCCTTTTGAAGTGGTATATGGAAGAAAACCACCCCAAGTGGTTAAATTTTCTCAAGGAGAGACAAGAGTAGAAGCGGTTGCAACAGAATTGGGGGATAGGGATGAAGCCCTTAGGCAACTAAAACACCATTTGACTCGGGCACAGCAGCAAATGAAGAAATACGCAGACAAGAGGCGAAGGGAAATGTCTTTTGAAGTAGGAGAGTGGGTATTCTTAAAATTAAGACCCCATAGGCAGCATACAGTGGCTCGAAGAATTAACCAAAAGCTGGCCCCAAGGTATTTTGGGCCATTTCCAATAGTTGAGAAGATTGGGGCTGTTTCCTATAAGCTGAAGTTGCCTGATACAGCAAAAGTTCACCCAGTTTTTCATATCTCACAGCTGAAGAAGGCTATAGGAGACTATTCAGCTGAAGTTTCTTTACCAGAAGGGTTGGAAGTGGAGGCAGAGGAAGTTGAAGAACCTGAAGCAGTTTTGGCCTCTAGAGAAACCCGAGAAGGGGGGCAGCGTATCAAGCAGTGGCTGGTCAAGTGGAAGGGACGGGCTCCAGAGGATACAACTTGGGAAGATGAAGAGTTACTAACAAGTCAATTTCCTCATTTCAGCCTTGAGGACAAGGCTGCTGTTTCAGGAGGGAGCAGTGATAGGACACTTGGGCCTGACCCCAATACAGATTCGGTGCTGACTTCACCAAGGCCCATTATATGGAGGGTTTATTCTAGAAGGAAGAAAGTGGGGCTAGGAAGAGAGAATGAGAGTTAGTTAGTGAGGTGGCATGGGATCCATGTGATACGGTTAGAGGAGGGTATTAGAAAGGGGTGAAGGATAGTGTGTGGGGCATAGAGAGGTATTTGCTGATTTTTTAGTTAGGAGAATCATTCTCTGGTAGGAGCCATTGGCTCTGGAATATTTTCTTTGCTTCTCTCTGTCTGTTGTAAGAGCCTTGGTGCTCTCTTTCTCAGTTAATAATACACTATTCCATTGCTACTTGTTCTGTGAGTTCCATCACACTGCATATGATTTTGCCTAAGGATTCAGTCCAACTCAACCATTTCCAAGTACATTTTGTTTTACTGGAGAGCTGCTCATTAAAAATCAGACAGCTGTACAAAACATTTTCCACAAATATAAAATTTGAATATGCTTGTTTGAAATTATTTTGGGTTATATATGTAAACTTAACTGAATCATTAATAAGTTATACCTTAGAGCTGCACTTTGTAGTACTTCTTAACCTGTGTTGTCCTTTGAGACTATTTGATAATAAGGAACCGTTATTCCTGAAGCAGTGTCATCTGGAAACCAACCTCTAATGCTTTAATCTTAACTGCCTGTGTTAGTGTGTTTTAATATGTTGTGTGGATGGTGTATTCAAATGCTTAATACTGCTTACATATTTTGTAGGTTCAAAAATGTGGCTCTGTTGGGAGATGTATTGACGTCACTCGTTACAAGGGATATGATGAACTCCGGCATGATTTGGCTCGTATGTTTGGGATTGAAGGGCAGCTAGAAGATCCTCAAAGGACTGACTGGAAACTAGTATATGTGGATCATGAAAATGACATTCTTCTTGTTGGTGATGACCCTTGGGAGTAAGTAGTTCATTCCTTGTACTTTATAGTGCCTACTATTTCAGCCATTCCAGTTTATTTTCTTAACCTTCAACTTATAATTCCATGCAGAGAATTTGTGAGCTGTGTCCAGAGCATAAAGATATTGTCATCTGCTGAGGTGCAGCAAATGAGCTTGGATGGGGACTTGGGTCATGTTACAATCCCCAACCAAGCTTGTAGTGGGACAGAAAGTGGCAATGCATGGAGGGGACAGTATGATGATAACTCTGCAGCATCATTTAATCGATAAGGATGTCAAATATTTGACATCTTGGAGCAGTCAACTTGTATATTTTGAGAGATGGAGGACTAACTTAACCCTTAAAATTTCTTGTTGGTGCTTCTATATATCAACAAATGCAAAGGATACATATTCATTGCAAAAGATGCAGCTGAAGGGGTATGTCAACACACCGCTTTAGATCGTGAGAGAGAAGTTTTATATCCTTAGATGTGCCAAGGGCAGATTCCTTTACTATTAATGTTACAGATCCTACCTTGGAATCTGCTTTTCTTGTGGCTGCTTGGTTAGGATCTTCTTTCTTTTTTTTCTCTCTCCATTTTGGCAAGGTAAAGCCGTATAGGTCAGCTGGTGTATAATATGATCGTTATTATATATAAAGATTATTTTTTACTTACTCCTCTGTAAATCTTGTGGTCGTTAATGTTAGATGAGGAAGTGAGGTAACCAAGTGAGTGCATGCCAATTCTAGCTTTTGAACACAGTGCCTATCTGTTCTGTTTGTGGCAATTATGGAGAAGTTCATTGTGGATGAAAAAAGCTCACTTCTTGTTTACCATTTCGTATTTTTTGCATTGTTGGTATAGTGTGCTTCAGTTTGCAATTAATTAACTTTCTGCATATCCAAATGATATCTTGGAGAGACAGGTTTTACAGTTGACACAGTTCAGTAACTGCCTCAAGTGTTGCTTGTAAATCTGAACCGGTCTCAAGTAATGTTGTTTCCTCGGTTATTTTATGTTTCTGTTACTTGTTTATGTATTGGTCTACAATTGCCCCATGTACAGTATCTGTGACATCCATGCCACAACTAACAAATAACAAGATCTTCACACGTGTATTTGGAGACGAGGCCCAAATACTGTCGTTCTTCATAAAAATTATTGTTATACATTATAAAATATAAGATAATGCGTCCGTGTCTAATTAGCTTAGTTTATAAAATTTGTATGGGCGAAATCTACCCAAGAATGTGCCTTGGTTGATGGCGGTTTAATTGAAGGAATTTTTTTTTATACCTCTATTTCTTTTAATTTGGGAAGGTTGCTTCATTGTTTAGGACATGGCAATATGACAAGTCCTGTTGCCAAGCCATATAATGTTACATCCGTCTACCAAGACATGTTGGAAGGAATGTAAGAACTTTTCTATATTGCTCGTTGGATTGTAAATAAGATCTAAGAAGCATTTCTCTAACAATAATCCATCAGCATGGCTAGAATTGGAGATAATCTTTTCGCGGATATTTGCTTCAGTTTCGCCCCCACTATCCTCCTTCTTGTACTTACCACCAGCTGCACAACCACAGCGCAAGTAATTTTCCTTCAGTTTTTTTCACCACCCTAACTTTTCACCACCCCCCTATCCTCCTTCAGAGGCAAATATTATATTTCCTCTTTTCCTGTAATTTCTTGCTGGAATTTATTCAAATTTGGCAGTTTTCTATTTCTCAAACATTTAGCTCATAGGTTAAAGACCGGGTTGATAGCTGATGTAAGAAAGCCTGATAATTTGCCCAACTCGAAACTAATTTGACCAAGTTTAGTTCATGTAAGAAAGCCACACTTTGATTCAGTTCAACCTAGCTAATGTTTTCTATTATATTAAAAATTATAATTTTATAAAAATAATAAATTATAAAACTTTTTTATTTAAATTAATACTTTTGTATTAATATAATTTATTTTAAAATATATATTATAAAACATTTCATAATTTATATTTTATACTTTTAAAATTTTATAATTTATCAATACATAATATATAAATTTATCTAAATATTGAAGTAACTCAATCTTAACCGATCACTAATTAAGACATAATCGAATCAGGTTCAAGCCAGTTTAAAACTGGCCCAACCTGGTATGCACCTCGTATGCATGAAAAGTCAGTCGCCATTAAGAATCGGATAGTATTTGAAACAACGAGGTAAGGTGAAAACGGGTGTCAATAAATTCAAAATTAAGTGTACCAAAGGTAGGGCAGATTGTCTAAGGAACAGAAACTGCAATCAACTATATTTCAATTGTCATTACTGTCAAAAATCCATTTTTCGAGAATGAAAACAAAAATTTTAAGTTACAAAAACAAACAAGTTGTGTTTCTAGGAGAGGACAGCTATGACATCTGAGGCCCTCAAGGCAATGTAGTCAAAACCATCTTTGCCCTTGAAGTCATTCCCAGCGTATTTGGAGTACATAACTGTGTTCCCAGGAGTAATGGACAAAGGTTTTCTGTTGCCTTCCTCGTCCAAAGGCCCTGGACCAACTGCTATCACCTGTAACATCCAAAGTATTACAAAAACGTCATTCTTCAAACAAAGTATCCATCTAAAACAAGGAAATAGGACACTGCCAAGTGCCAGTTAAATTGTGCCAGAGCATATTGCTCTGGGTATTCAAGAAATTTTCTTCAAGAGAGTTGTTCATTTTAAGTTTTAACTTTTCTATCTTTTCAAACCAAAAAGATTATAATAGGAAAGCTTACAGTTCCAACAGCAGGTTTCTCCTTGGTTGCCTCTGTAAGCAACAAACCGCCTGCAGTTTTTTCCTCAGCTTCTGCAACCTGCAGTCAATATTTAATCAATCAAAATAGATGCCATCATAATTATCACATGCATCTAAGAGAAGCAGACTATGTCTTTAAATGCTACTCCTGTACGAAAAATAAGGTTAACACAAATTATGACACGGGCAGAACCTAAATACACCTTGAGGATTAGTAATTTACAAATTACAAATATGATTGACAAATGATGCAATGCCATTCTCTACCTACGATCCCACATTGAAATAAGTTCTGAAGAGGAAAGTACCTTTATTAAAACTCTATCATTCAAGGGTTTAAGATCCTTGATGTCATCGGTTTCAAGGATACCAACAATATCATCATCCTTCAGTATAAGATGCTTTGTACCATTGAACTCCAGTTCGGTACCTGCATACTTCGAATACACAACTTGTGCACCCGTCTGTACAAAGAAAATGCATCACGTAAGTTAAAATTAGAGAGAACATCCCCTCCTTCCCCATAAAAAAAATTGAATATAGATTATTTTTTAATTTCCTAAGATATCAACCTCACCTTTACACTAATGTCCACTTTGCTCTTCCCAATTGTCTTTCCTTCTCCTACAGCAACCACCTCGCCCCCTTGAGGCTTTGTTTGAGCAGTTGTGGGAAGCAAAATCCCACCCTCGGTCTTCTCTTCTGCTTCCTTAATTTTTACCAGTACTCTGTCACCCAGAGGCTTAATAGAGGTGTACTGCACGGAAGAACTAGCACTCAGGTACATGTAAGCATTGGATGATAAAAACATATATTTTAAAACCAAATTTCTAGAACCAATCTCAAGACTTCTATACCATATCAACAATTATGTAATCTGCGCGTAACAGTTTGGTTCAATAATTCGATCACGAAGCCCATCAGGGAGAAAATAAAAGATAAGAGAAAACTAAAAAAAAAAGGTGGTGTAAAATTGTTCGAAGTTAAAAGGCAAGATATATGTGTTCATCAACAGTGTTCTATTGTCCAGAAACATATAACAAATAAATAAACCCACCAGATTCTCAAGTTCAGGTATTAATCAGGACAAAGCCTAACGAATAAATGTTAATTAAAACTTAGACTAAATGCTCAAATTGGTTCTTTAAAGATACACAGGACATCAATTTGGTCCTCTAAATATTTTGGAAATCAATTTAGTTCTTCAATGTTTAAAACGGACATCAATTTAGTTCCTTTATGTATCTTTGGACATCAATTTGATCCCTAAATTTATGCTTATTTTGCACTGTGAAGGACTAAATTGATGTCCACAATCTTTGAAGCACCAATTTGATGTCTTGGGTATCTCTGAAGGTGAATTTAAGTATTTACTCTTAAAACTTAAATAATGCACAAGCATGATGTGTATGCTACTCCAAGAAGAATTTTGCCAATGCCAATAGTAGACTTGTTTGATATCATATAACACTAATATAAAAACAAGTATAACATGTCCTTCTGTGAAGTAGAGTATCAAATTGTATGATAGAACAGTGGCATTGTCATAAATCAGATAAACCACATAGCACAAAATAAACATACCTTGGGGGCAACAACAGTGGCGGCTTTGACAACCATACCCCGGAAAGATCTTTGGGTGAGATTGCCAATCCTGACATGCCCCACACAAGGAACTTGAACCGCCGAAGGTCGAAGCCCTTCAAACAATGGCACGTTCCTCGCAGAAATTGATGATGCTGTCAGCTGAGTAGTGGCCATTGCAACTTACACTGTCCAACAAATTGACCATAATATCAAAATAAAACAAAATCACCTTTTTAAAACCAAAAATCACTTTTTTCCCCTTCAAAATAAGATTTTGATCATAAGCCATTTTAAATGTAAAATAAGATAATCTAAACACACATTGAAACTATATAGGAGAATGATAACTGGTTTTAGAGTCTGTAGCTAGTCGAGCTATGTTTCCTTTGTATTCTTGAAGAATTTTTACTCAAACAGAGAAACAAGTATCGAAAATTGATGTTATCCGAATCAAATTTTCTTAATTTTCACGAGAAACAAGCATGGTGAGAAAGAGAGCTTTACAAGAGAAGGTTCATTACCTTAATCGAAAGTGGCCTCCGAAGAAGAAGATTGAGGAAGTAGCGTCTAAAGTAGGAATAATTGAAGATAAAACCCTAAGCAGAGATTGGGAGGGTTTTATGTGATAATAGACCCTTCTAGAACTACCTAGTATTATCATGTCTAGACGAGAGTGTGACAGTGTTGCTCACGCGCCTGCTCGGCCTGCAAACCAAGCCCGTCTAGCCACCCGAAAAGTTTGTGTGACCTTGTGGGGTCGTGGGGGCTGAGGATTACTCCGGTAATAGTGAACTAGTTGGGCTTTTTGAACAATATGTTTTCAATGATAAATTTATTTATCAAATTATTATTATTTTTAAATTATTTCTCAAAATGTTATTGTTTTTATTATGTTAAATTTTTTTGTTTCATGTAAGATACGTTAGAGGAGATAGAATTGTCAATTGGGATACGCCAACACGCATGATATTTTTCATGTGATAATATCAAACGTAATGGCGTTTACACGTAGAAAACACCACGCGTATTAACGTATCCATGTTGGATGCGTCACTCTTGATGGCATATCCTAGACACGTCCATGCTTTCAACTTATACAGAGCACTGGTAGAGACAATATACTGGCAGTGGTTCCACTCATCTTTTTTCACATTATTAAGTGGTACCAGCCAGATAGGGTAATGCGTTAGTTTGGTCTGAACCAACCAATACCACGGAGACCACACCAACCTGACGAGTTACTCTCGATTACATTGGAAGGAAGACATGACGAGGATTGACGAATCACACGCCTTTTGCACATAACCATCTAGGACATTCGGAAGGATTAGTGTGTTACTAGAAGGGCGTTGGAAGCTCCCCTCATTGCGCATTCTGAGTACATGCACTGGTACAAAAAAATTACCAGACATTGGATTTCTCGTACTTGTGCATCTATTGGATTTGTGATAAGCTATTTACCAATATGTTCTGCTATTTGCTAAATGTACTTTGTATTGATGATGACATGTGTTATATCTGTATCTTAGACTAACATTGTAGAGAACGTTCATGCTTTGACTAAGAACTCTAGTTCGGGATTCAGTATAGCTAGTCTTCTACAGTCCATGGAGGAGATCTTATCATCAGTGAGGGGGTATGATTGCATTACATTGGATCAACTTCGTCCAGCTCCTCTTGCAAATGACATTCCAGGACCATTCGAGCAGTCTAATGAGTAGAGGACGCGTCGTAGAAGGAGAATGTTAGCAAGTACTCAGTCACGACTACGACTTTCAGAGGACTCTGATTCTTCAGTCCACTACTACTACTACTACCTACCCACCATCTCAGCTACCACCTCTATCTTACACACCATATCCAAGTTATCCGCCATCTATAAGTTACTCACTATCTACAGCATACCCACTATTTACTTACACTTACCCACCATATCCTTTGACATTTACCCTTACATCGTCATTTCCATATCCATCGTATATGGGTTACCCACCATATCCTCACCCATCATAGTCAGGACCTTCTTCTGATCCCCCTCACAGACCACCATATTCTGACCCTGGCCCTTCTCATTGATGTAGTCACTACATTTTAATTAATTTATTATCTTTTTATTACATTTGCTTAATCTGGGATGAATGTATGTATATGTATAAATGTTTCTATTATGCTTATGCATCGTATATGTGCCTTGTTGATATGGAAATCAAAATATATATAAACATGTTTCATTATACAGGATGAAGTACTTTTGATAACGTCTAATTTTTAGGGGATATTCTATCGAATTTTTCATAGAATCAGAATATTTGAACTATTAAGGTTAATTGATTTGTTAGGTTCACTAGGCTGGTATTCTAGCCCATTAACCAGTCATGACGTTAAGAGTATAATCAACTTCAATTTTCAAAATCAATTTTAAGAGTAAAAATTGATTGCAATACGCTAAGGGTACTCATGACTAGATTTGGTAAGGTTTAACTTGATAATTTCATAGACCCAATTTTCTAAACCTGGACTTGACCTTAGATTTAATTGGGTCAAGACTTGACCTAATTGAGATTAGATAAAATGTATCAATTTTGATATTAGGTATAGTTAAATTATAAAATTTTACAAATAAAAAATATATAATTTTTTTATTTAAGCATACTAAGAATGATTTAAGGGTAAACCAACTTATTTTTCACGTTAGGAAGGCTCATATGGCCATGTGAGAACACCACACAATCGTCTGAGCATGGAAGCATGTATCTGCACTTTAAGTGAGACACAACCATGTGACCAAGAGACACAACCATGTGACCAAGAGACACAACCATGTCTTAAAGTTGGAAGCTTCAATTGAGTTAGATAGAGCTCTGTATAAGTTGAAAGCACGACCGTGTCTAGGATACGTCATCACAAGTGGCACATCCAACATGGATACGCCAACATGCGTGATAGTTTTCACATGTAAACGACATCACGTTTGGCGTTACCACGTGGAAAACGTCACGCGTGTTGGCGTATCCCAGTTGGCAGCTCCATCTCCTCTGGTGTATCCTACGTAGAACAAAAAAGAATAAAAAATCACGTGACAAAAAAGTGACATTGTGATAAATAGTTTAAAAGATGACAATTTAGTAAATAAGTTTGCCACTGAGGGCATATTGATCAAAAAGCCGAACTAGTTGATGCACCCGTGCTATTCACGTGCTGTTATTTTCTTGCAATGTATATTTTTTGTTTTGAAATTAAATTTTATATCAATTTAATAAAAGATGAGATGAAAATAAGAAAAAAAAAAGTAAGACATAAAAATCAATTATATATCATTAACTAAAGCATTCCAGCTTGCGAGTGAACCTTATATAGTAAGTAGACATGTTTTTTTTTTAATTAAAAAAAGTAAAACCTATCAAAAGCCATAATAAGAAGTTGAGTGTGTTGCTATATTTGAAAATGAACTATAATATAGGTTATATTGTTGGAGAATTCTTCAATGCACCTAAAAGGGTGCAAAGCATGCATGCTTCCTAAATTTGACTAGTAATAGCTAGTATAAATGTATTTTATATTTATTTTATCAGGTAAAACATGTTATATTTTTATTTAAACCCTGATATTCACTTGATTGCATTTTAGTCCTTGATCGTGTTTAAGTAAAAGCAAAAAGTAAAGTTACAATCTGACGAACGAATTGGGAGTCTATCTGAAGAAATTGTTGCTTCTGGAAATGTTTAACCTTGAAACACGAAGTGTGAAGCAGAACTAAATGCGAGAAAGAGAGCTACAGATCTGGAACTTCAGCTGCACATAGTGGCTTTTGACGCCGTGGGTGGATGAGGATGGGGCGGGGCAGTTCAATATTGGGTTTTTCCGTAGGTGATTGACATAGAAATAAAAGACAACCAACCACAAACGATTTAGGGTACTTCTATGGTGGAAGGGCCATAGCAGTCTGGATGGTAGACGCTGGCCACATTGGGAGCATGCCCACACAAAAATAAACGACAACCTCAGTCTTTCCTCCTCTTCTTTCATTGTTTCTTTGGCATCACCAATTGAATTAGAATCACTAAAAAAATAAATTTTGGTAGAAACATCTACAATTTTACATGAACCTAGAATTAAACAACCAACTTGGTTGAAACACCTTCACTCTAAAACAATCTTGCCACTAACTCAATGTGTGAAACCTCCGACCACCGCTGTCAAATCCTCTCTGTCAGCAAGAGAGAGAATGTATGTTTTTTGGTTTCTGCAATATGATAAATTAAAACATGAATAGCAAGAATTAAGGGTTCAAAAGATAAATAACACAAAATCTTTTAAACAAATGACAGTTGGTAATTTCTAACCCTTGATGTAAAATTTAAACCAATCAACTATCAGAAAAATTAGAGCATTCATGCTCAATACTTTATTAGGAGTATTATAAAAGCCTCCTATATTGTTTAGCTTTTTAGTGATTCCCTTGTCTGTAAGTACATGTGCAACATACAAAGACGAGCAATCTACTTATCTGAGTGGTTCACAAATTATAATGTTTTAACATCACAAAGATTCAATAAAACAGAAAGCATCTGCTGCCATAGCTAGAAAGTTACCTATTCAAAAAAGTTAAATGACAAAATCTTCATTACTGAAAGTATTTAAAGATCTTTGCTTAGCCCAATTTCTTTTTCTTGATATTTATGATTACTATAATGCTTGAGAATTGAGGTGATATTTCATTGTTAGATTTTTTCACAAAGGAGTACCAGCAATTGAGGATGAAATATCATTCTAAAGCTCACAAGTAGTATATTGATTTTCCTACATAAATTAAGAATTATATAATTCAATAGAAATCTTAAAATTAATAATAATAGTAAAAGGAAAAAATGAGATACAAATGAATGATTGTATTTGATTCATACTTCCATTATCCTTTACAGATAATGTCACATCATCTAGTGTATTTTTAGAATAATGGCTTGGAGCATGTTTGGTTAGAATTATTTCTCAATCAAACAATTTTTTTTAGAGAAAAAGTTGTTCTAACAATATTTTCATGTGATTAGCAAAATCAGCTTCAACTTTAGCATGAAATTTAATGCATTATAAAAGTTTTTTTTTCATAATGCTGAAATTTCAGTTTATGCTTCTAGATTATAGATTATTCATTACACTTTGAGATGTAAATAATATTTTGTCTTCAATCAAATAAATTTTTTAATTATTTTATATTTATTTTGATAATTTAATGCATAAAAGTGATTCTTTTTTATACTATTCAAACAAAACAAACTAGCTTAAAATCACTTTTCAGCTAACATATACAAACATAAAATTGATTCTATTATAATCGATTACAACAAAAAAATTTTATACAATAATCGATTATTGAAATAATCAAGTTTTCACAGCTATTCCAAACATACACTTAGTGACATATGAGGAATTGAATCCTACAAAAGCATATCACAAAATGCTTTACATTAAACATGAAGCAACAACAATTATTAAAACATTCGAAGAAATTGAGTAAAATATATGCTTTTTTTTTATCTAGACTAAAATATATGTTAAATTTAGGGAAATGTTTACGGTCCTCCTAAATTTTTTGGGAGCACCAGTGTTCCATGACTAAATGTCATTGATTTATTATTAAAATAAATCAATGACCTTGATTTATTACTTGTAACCTGATTAACAAATAGCATATATGGTCCTTACTGTACATACAGGAAATACTACAAATTTTAATTGTTAATATTTATACACATAGAGTACTTAAACCATACCTTTGTTTATTATAAATAATTGTACATAAAAAAAATTATTCAGATTTTAACTAGTAATATTTACACACAATAATAAAATAAAAATAAAAAAACCAGTTAACCGGTGATAACACTATATTTTATACATTTTATAATCCTCTCACTAGGCTTCTTAAGGTTCAATTAAGCTTAATTAAGTTCATTTTGACACATTTTATGATATTAAGCTTGAATTGGATCATTAAACAAATTATTGCATAAATTAACCTTAATTATCTCTTTGGCAATATTTAGTAAACTGCTAAAATTTAAGTTATAAATATCTGTTTGATGTGATTTTGGTCTTGTAGGAAAGCTAAGATAATTCCCTACAACTTTCATGTTGAACACTTTGTCGATTCTCGAGGTCTAATGGATGATATTGGGCTTTGAAGTCAAAATAGAGGAGAAAGGCCAAACCTTTACTGCAATAATTGGACCATATCTTGAGTTCTAGGCATGATTTTGGACTGCTTTATTTTAAAGCAAATATCCAGGCCTACAACTTTCATGAAGACCACTTTTCTCAAAAATGAAGAAAACATGAGACACGACTGTACACGTTTACTCAAGTATTATTATAAAAAAATAATAAAAAAATAAAAACAAAAAACGTCATCCGTTACGTTAAGTATTACTATGCAGGTTACTGTGCAATACTTAATCGTTAAGTATTACTATGCAAGTTACTATATGCACAGTAACCTCCAAATTTTCTATAAATTGGAGCGTTAAATTTAGAGGAGGGTGCCGTGCCAGGGAGAAATTCTCTCTCTCTCTTTTGTTTTTCTTTTCCTTTTTCTTTTTTCTTTCTTATATGTAATTAATCTTTATCTTGCTTGGGTGAAGGAGTGAAACTTTTGATAATAAAATGAGGTTAGATTTATTTCTTTCTTTACTTAAAAGATATATTTTTATGTGACTTTTATATGTATTGTATGTTGTTTCAATTAATTTAAAAACTCTTCTCAGTATAATGAATATCTTGATCCATTGTAGGACAATGATGGATTGGCAGACATTGGATGCTGACGATTTACAAGATAGTAGATAATTATTGGAATCATAATATGATTACATGATTGAACTTTGAATGTTAAATCTTCCGATTAATCTTCATTATGCATGATTTCAATTGAGTTATAAAACGAAATAATCTTACCTTTATTTTATTTACTACAAGAGTGGATCTCCTAACCCAAGCAAATCCTTTTTATTTGTAAACAACTTATATCACCTTTAATCTTGTGACACATCTTTTCTTTACCTCATTAATTAGTTTTCCTTCATCAATTCCTCATGGATCGACGCCGGACTTTGAAATTTATTACTTGGCATAACCTACACTTCGGCATTGAAACTTTTAATTATAATTAAATTCCATCAAGTTTTTGCGCAGTCATTGCCGAGACTTGATTTGAAGTTCTAATATATTGAGGTTCTCTTTCGTAAGTAAACTTCACTATCAGATATATTCTTTCTCTACTCTTTTCATTTTTATTTATCTATTTACTAACACACTAACTAATAATTTTTTTTATGTAATATGAATAGTACGAAAATAGTAATATGAACAGTAATGTGAATAGTAAATAGTAAATAGTAAATAGTGAATAGTGAATAGTAAATAGTAAATAATGAATAGTAAATAGTAAATAGTAAATAGTAAAAAAAATAAAAAAAATTAACCTTTTGTATATATTAACTCAAATGGGGTTAATTCTCCTTTTATTTTCTTTCAGAATTCATTCCCTTTTATTTTTACACACTAACTCAAAATTTCCTTTTTATTTTTCCGCACTAACTCATGGGGAAACTTTCTCTTTTTATTTTTCTCGTAATTTACTTTTTGTAATTTTTTTTTAATTTGGTGGCTGGTTTTTTATCTCATCCTTCTTAATATTTAACTCACATTTGATTTTTTATTTATTTATTTTACGCAATCTAACTTTTAATTTCTCATTTTATTTTTCTCAATCTAACTTTTAAATTAAATGTCATTTATTTTACTTAATCTAACTTTTAAATTAAATCATTTATTTTTCTCGCATTTTAATTTCTCGTATTTTTATTTATTATTATTATTATTTTTATTTTTGGGTGGTTGGTTCTACCACACCATTTTTTTTTTTTTTTTTTTTTTTTTTATGGTTGGTTTATACCACATCCTTGTTTATTTTTAATGGTGGGTGACACCACAAATAGACATTATTTTTGTTTATTTTTAGTTATTTATGTGTTTATCTTAATTGGATCGTGATTTAAATTCTTTGTTTGGTTAAAATTAATCCTAGTAATTTATATATTGATTTATTTGAATCACAATCACACACAATTAACACAATACTGAATTTGAAAGTATACATGATAAACAAGAAATCAACCATTGAGAACTATGCGTGCATATTTGCAACCACCTCAAATTCTCCATCATGTTTTATCTTTCCACTTACATGCTAATAATTTTAGATTTAAACCAGGTATGATTTCTTTACTTCCCAATTTTCATGGTTTAAATCTGAAAGTCCATATTTTCATCTAAAAGAATTTGAAGAAGTCTCAGATTGCTTTCAATGATCAAAATTGCATCAAGAGACATTATGTTTAAACTGTTTCCTTTTTCTTTGAAAGATAAAGCAAAACTTGGTTTAACACTTTGAAACCAAGATCAATTAAGACATAAAAGAAATGCAAGGTGAGTTTTTAAAGAAATTTTTTCCAACACATAAAACCAATGCTTTGAAAAGACAAATCCAAAATTTTTCCCAAAATTCAAATGAAGCGTATTTTCAAAGTTGGGAACGTTTTAAAGATTTGTTAAATTCTTGCCACATCATGGTTTTGAAAAATGGCGGACTATAAGTTTCTTTTATGAAGGTTTAACACCAAACTAAACAATTTGTGGAAACAATGTGTAATGGCGAAGTTTCTTGATAAAGAACTGATGAAGCTTTAGATTATTTAGATCAGTTAATGAAAATTCTCAATCTTGGCATGATACTAATATTTCTAGAAATTCAATTAGATCTAACCTTGTAAATGCTAATAAAGAAAAATATAATCTTAGTCAAGAAGAAGATCTAAATGCTGTGATTACAGGTTTGGGCTAAAAAATTGAAGTAATGGAATTAAGAAAGTAAAAGAAGTCAAATCTATGCAAATTGAAGATATTTGTGATATTTGTGATGAATTAGACACTTGACAAATGAATGTCCTAATATTCCTATTTTTAAAGAAGTAGTGCATGAGCGAGTAAATCAATGAACAATTTTAAAAAGTCATTTACCTCTTCTTTTTCAAATTCTTACAATCTGGATGGAGAAATCACCCGAATTTCAATTGGAGAAATAATAATCAAACACAATTCATGCAGCCACCACCTCCTCGGAACAACAGGATTCTCAAAATTTCGAGGATATGCACCTTATATCCCACCATATAGGAAAAACTTGAAGGAACTTTGCATGCATTTATAGAAAAGCAAGATGTCATCAATAAACAAACCAATCAAACCATGATTGACATAAAAGAAACTCTTGCTAAACTTGCTTCAACTCACCATTCACGACAAAGAAAAATTTTCTTCTCAACCTCAACTAAACCAAAGGTCAAGATCTTGTCTAAATGAGGGTTGTTTTGAAAGCAAACAAATAGATCAAGTCAATTCGGTCATAACTCTTAGAAATGGAAAGGTTGTTGAAGAAAGTAAAGAGATAAAGAGTCAAGTATCTAGAATGATGAACTCCTTAAGTGTGAATGAGCTAAAAGATGTGAAAAAGAATCAAGATAGTAGTGATGTCGAGTTACCTAAGGAACTTGAGGTGACAAAGAATCCTGTTAAGCAAGAAAATAATGACAAAGGTCACCAAACATACATGATTGACTCAATCATGGAGAAGGGACTTTCTACAACCTTTGATTATGATCCCCATAAGAATCTTCTTGTTAATTCTGAGTTTAATTTTATTAGTAATCCATCTAATGTATTTGATAATTGTACTAACTTTTATTTAACTCGGATCAAGACATTCAGGGATGGAATCCAAAGTTTAAAAAGTTGCTTAATATAGGTTGGAATTTTCCGATAAAAATGTGGTCGCCCCATAGTCGTTCTCATAAAATTAAATTGGAGGAAGGTAAATGGTCAAGAAATGAAGCCATAACTTGAGTTAAAAGATCCAGATATAGTCGAGACTTTGGTAGAAGATCCTGTCTACTAAAGCTAAGGTAAGTTTTTAGTATTTCATTTGTATTTTTTTATTGTGTCGGCTTAAGTGCCTCCCAGATTTCTGAGCCTTTGTATGGGGATGTAAATAGTGTCGGCCAACAAAAAAAATTATTTAAAAAAAGAGAGCAAGAAGTGGTCCGAAGGAAATGTTACGAGTAGCGAGAAAGAAAAGGAAGTCAGTCAAGACATTCCATCTGTTTAAATAATTTCAATCTTGGGTCATACTTTGTTTCTGTTTAAATTTATGTCGGTTTCTCTTTTCAATAATTGCAACAACAAGGTACTATCTTCTATCTTTTACCTTTCTAAATTTTAACATTGAGGACAATGTTGTGATCTGGTTGGGGGGAAGGATAGTGAGAATAATTGTTGTGTGAATAATTGTGTTAAAAAATGTTTAAAAAAAATTAAAAAAATTGTTTAAAAATAATAATAATTAGGAAGTGTGTTTATTAATGTGTTTGTCAGCAATTTATTAATAGCTAAACTTGTTAGGGATGACAGAGTAAGGAGTAAATTTTGCTGTGGTGGTAATTTTACTCTTGAGACGTATCTAGATTGGGGTAGATAACTATTTTGTGTAGAAGTGGCAATTCAGATTCAGGGAAATTTGCATGATTGAGTAAATTGTCTTCTTTCTTAAACATCACATGCTTGGTTATGGATGTTGAAATTTTTGTGGATTGAGAATGATAGAAATATGCCTTGTGAGATTTTGAGCCTATTGATGAATGGATTGAACATTTGTACCATTCTCTTCTTTCTTGTGTGATTTTTTCTCATGGAATTGTTACTCTAGAACTTGCTTTGATTCTTTTTGAAGTTACTTTTTCACATGTATACATAAACATGATTGAGGCATTTTTTTTAATTAACTACTTTGACCAAATAGCTAACCTTGTATATTTTCCCTTGCTTAACCCCTTTGAACTTATTGGATCATTCTTTGTTTCTAACTCATTACGTGCCTTAAATGAAAAACCATGTTCTAACCCAACTTTAGCGAATAAGAGAGCATTGGCTTTGTTGTTGAATGAGTTTCTTGAATAAGTGTGGGGGTATATGTGCAAGTATTTCAAAAAAAAAAAAAAAAGAGTGGCAAGCAAATTCTTGGAAATAACAAGAATCTAAGAAGAATGTTCAAGCCTAACAATGAATTCAACCTACCAATTGATCTTTTAATGAAATATTAGTCAAATATTGGTCATTGCCTTTTATGAGAAAGAAACAAACAGAGAAGGAATTAAGAAAATCTTGGGAAAGTTAGACTGAATGTTCTCAAACATCTTCTCCACTCTAACTGTAACATAATGCTCTTTTATTTTCTTTGGTATTTAACTTGTCTTATCTATATTACTTCCTTTTTTTACCTTTACCTCATTATAACCTTGAATAAAGTCCTCATGATTTGTGTATATATATTGTTTCTGAGTAGTGGAGAAGTAGAAGATAAACAAGCTTATGGTAGTGCAATTATTCATGAGTTGAATAGAGTGAAATACTTACCTTTTTAAACACTTGAGAGATTGAGAGTGAATTCGGATGATCTATCATTCTTAATTCATTCTTTTCAACTCAAGTTTCTTTGCTTGTTGGTTTGAGTTGTGAAGATATGTTACCTCATGATTGTTTTGATCCCTTAAATGTTTGGTTGCTTTCTTGAGTCGTTAAATCCTTTAGAGTTTTTTTTTTTTTTGATTTTTGAGTCTGTCGCTTTTCTTTGATTTTTGTCTTTTGTGTTTTGCCCAGGAGTGCAAAAGTTAAGTGTGGGAGAATTTGATAACACTATATTTTATACATTTTATAATCCTCTCACTAGGCTTCTTAAGGTTCAATTAAGCTTAATTAAGTTCATTTTGACACATTTTATGATATTAAGCTGAATTGGATCATTAAACAAATTATTGCATAAATTAACCTTAATTATCTCTTTGGCAATATTTAGTAAACTGGCTAAAATTTAAGTTATAAATATCTGTTTGATGTGATTTTGGTCTTGTAGGAAAGCTAAGATAATTCCCTACAACTTTCATGTTGAACACTTTGTCAGATTCTGAGGTCTAATGGATGATATTGGGCTTTGAAGTCAAAATAGAGGAGCTGAAACCGGCCTAAATACTTAATAATTGGACCATATCTTGAGTTCTAGGCATGATTTTGGACTCAGACCAAAGCCATTTTAAAGCAAATATCCAGGCCTACAACTTTCATGAAGACCACTTTTCTCAAAAATGAAGAAAACATGAGACACGACCGTATGTACATTTTACTCAAGTATTATTATAAAAAATAATAAAAAATAAAAAGAAAAACGTCATCCGTTACGTTAAGTATTACTATGCGCAGTGTTACTTGTGCAATACTTAATCGTTAAGTATTACTATGCAAGTTACTATGCATATGCACAAGTAACCTCCAAATTTTCTATAAATTGGAGCGTTCAAATGAGCCCGGAGGAGAGGGTCTGCGTGCAGGGAGAGAAATTCTCTCTCTCTCCTTTGTTTTTCTTTTCCTTTTTCTTTTCTTCTTTCTTATATGTAATTAATCTTTATCTTGCTTGGGTGAAGGAGTGAAACTTTTGATAATAAAATGAGGTTAGATTTATTTCTTTCTTGTACTTAAAAGATATATTTTTATGTGACTTTTATATGTATTGTATGTTGTTTCCAATTAATTTAAAAACTCTTCTTGTATAATGAATATCTTGATCCATTGTAGACAATAGGATTGGCACATTGGATGCTTTTGACGATTTACAAGTATTAGTAGATAATTATTGGAATCATAATATGATTACATGATTGAACTTTGAATGTTAAATCTTCCGATTGGAATCTTCATTATGCATGATTTCAATTGAGTTATAAAACGAAATAATCTTACCTTTATTTTATTTACCAAGAGTGGATCTCTTAACCCAAGCAAATCCTTTTTATTTGTAAACAACTTATATCACCTTTAATCTTGTGACACATCTTTTCTTTACCTCAATTAATTAGTTTTCCTTCATCAATTCCCTGTGGATCGACCTCGGACTCCCGAGAATTTATTACTTGAGACAACCTACACTTGGGTTGAAACTTTTAATTATAATTAAATCCCATCAACCGGCTATAAAAGGTAAATTTGATTAGAACACCAATGCTTCAAAAGTTTTTTAGAGCACCATAAACATTGCCTAAATTTAGAATATTTGATGATTTCATATTTACATGCATTACATACACTATCGAGCAGTGATTTTAGGCAGGGTCTGTTCTAAAGGTTACTTAAATAATCAAGGAGAATGGATTCTTGTGTAATAACAATGAAGATTTGTGATTAAGAAATAGGAAAAGTAACATAAAAATATATCAAGAAAGAATAATTTATAATTAATGTAATAATGTGATGTAAAAACAAACGTCAATTTGTGTTTCCCTATAAGATTTTATCAATTCAGCATCATCAATTAGTTTCTTTACGGTAAAGCTTGAAGATGGATTTCCTCTGTTGAAATCAGTGACTTCAACCCTAAAGAGGAATGTCTTTTCAAGCAAACTATCTAACTCATCTGGAATGTCATCTTCATCAACTTCCTGTAAATATAAGAGTACTAAAAATTTACACATGCTTTTTTTTTTATCTAATTGGAATCATGTATTAAAGAAGAGGTGAATGGTTTTTAACTTGAACCAAACGTCTTTTCAGATCAGTTGTTGTCTATTGAATGAGTGGGAAAACAATGTTATCAAATATGACAAAAGATGCAAGATTTTTGTAACAATCTTCAACCTGCACATGGACTTTGAATCTATATAGAAGAAAAAAAAATTAAAACATTGTTTTGGACACTTGTATTAGATTAAAGGAATAGGTGGAAAAAAATAGTCAAAAAGATAACCTATTAATGATACACTGTCATTAAGATAGTCAAAATTGCTTACTTGTATATGATAAAACATGCTCCAAAGTATAAAAACAATAACTCCTTTTGGTTAATATTGTGCAAAACCACAAAATGTAAAGATAAACATGTTAGAATAACATGAACTAATATAAATCATGTTACAATTTTATAAAACCTAGATTAATTGGAAGTCAAGATTATTAGCATATGTTGTTTAGTGTAAATGGCCATCAATATTGTTATTGGGTTTGTTGTTACTAAGCACTGCTCATAAGTGAGTTTTGTTTATGAGTCTTGTATATGAACTTATCATGATAGGTATGTTTAACTCATTTTGTTGTTTTATATATACAAGGATAGACACATTTTTCTACCATCCTAGTGTGATAGTTGTCCCACTAAAATTGTCGCGTTAGCAAATTACCGTGAAATAAGAATAACTTATCTCCCCGCTAGTTGAGATAGCAATCATGGTAGCCTCATTATATCCTTTCCAGGTAATTTTAATTACTTGAATTTTTATTGTATTGTATATGCTTAAATTGGGATTAAATTTATTCAAGGAATTTTGGTTAATTAATTTTCGATTTGTTCTAAAATTTCCTGCAATTAGTATCAGTTTAATTCTAATTATGGTTGACATTTTTTTTAATTTTATGAAAAAGATTTGTATGAAGTATGAACGTAAGGAAACTCGAAAGTCTGTTGTAAAATTCAAATTTCTTTTCTTCGATTGATTTCAAAATTAATGTTAAGGGCTTTGTAGAGAATGAAAATTTAAATATAATGGCATAAGAATCGCATCAAACGATCAAGAAACGAGAAAGCAGTCACAAAAATTCAGATTGCGCCAAACCGTGTCATATGACTAGGATACCAACATTCTGGGTAGAGCACATTGAGGAGATTGACTATTCAAATTTTGATTATGATAACTGTCTAGATGACTACAAGTTCATATCAAGGTATATCTTTATGTTGGGAGGATGAGCTATTTCTTGAAAAGTGTCAAACAAACACTTATAACTACTTCTACTATGGAAGCAGAGTATGCAATTTGCTATGAGGCCATGCATCAAATGGTATGGTTGAGGAATTTAATTTTGAATTTCGTATATGGAGAGTATTTCTAGGTCTCTTACTTTCTATTGTGATAACACTATCATAGTGTACTTCTCTCAAATCAATAAGAGCTCTAAGCACTCGAAACATTTTGACACAAAATATATGTTTGTTAGAGAGAAGATTCAAGAGTTTCAGACTCATGTCGAGCATATCTCTACAAAACTTATGGTTGCATATCCATTAACCAAAGGTTTAGTTGTCAAAGTTTTGTTGATCGTGTGGCCTGTATGGGTATAGTGAGGCCTTTTATATTTTTGGTTAGTAAGAGTTTGTTTTTATATTGACCTCCTATATTGTTTATGTCTCGAGACTTTAGATACTTATGTTGTTATTGTTGTAATTGTCATATAATATCGTTATTATTATCATTATTCTATGCAGTATTATTTGTTCATATTATAGCATATTGTGAAGGCATTTTGGACCCAGTCTCATTTGGTTATTGTGTTGAGATATCTTGTTGAATCTCATAAAGCATCTTGGGCTATTTTGTTAGGAAATGCACTTTAATTGCACATTGACATGCAATGTTGTTGTGTTTTCCCATTTACCCATTCACCACATTTTGTTGGGTCACTAGGATATGAGTATCCTACATGTATAATATTAGTGTTCCTTCGAGCATAACTTTTTGCATTGCTGAGGTGCTTGTAGTCCTATTTTGGACTAGTGGTTGAGAGTGCTAGCTCAATTTTAACATCTTATTGTGGCCACATGTTATTTGATTAATTTGAAAATTGTTTTCTAATTGAAATAAAGTAATATGATATATGTTATCCAAATGAGAGAATATTAGAATAATTTTATGTGGACTAATATAAATCATGTTACAATTTTATAAAACCCAGAGTAATTGGATGCCAAGATCATTAGAGCATATTATTTAGCCAAAATGGTGATTAGTATTGTTATTGGACTTGTTTTTAAGCACTACTCATAAATAAGTTTTGTTTATAGGTTCTGTATATAGGCATACCATGATAAGTAAGTTTAATCTATTTTATTGTTTTATATATACATAGAGAGATTCATATTCCTACCACTCTAGTGCAACAGTTACTCCATTGAAATTGACATATGAGCAAATTACTGTGGAATAAGAATAGCTTCTCTCTCTGTGAGTGGAGATTGCAATCATGATAGCCTCATTATCTCCTTTCCAAGTAATCCTAATTACTTGAATATGTATTGTATTGTACATGCTTTATTGGAATTAAATTGATTTAAGGAATTTTGGTTAATTAATTTTTGGTTTGTTCTAAAATTTCCAGCAAAACATTCTTCCCAATTTGTGAGAAAATTTGCTTCAAAAAATTATAGAGATAACAATAATAGAATAATAGAATGTTAAAAAAACACTCACTATGATAATATTTATTTGAGTAGAAAAATGTGTACCACAAACTACATATTAGATAATTGAAATTATATTTATCTAAGCAACATAAACATGCAGATTTGGGATAATTTTAAACATCCTTGAACAATTTTTAAGTACCAATTCTCAGTCTGAGTAGTTAGATAATTATAAAGAAGTTTGTTCGAGCAACTTAAACATGCACAATTAGGAGAATCTTAGAAATCTCAATAATGTGGAAGTAAAAATTTTGAATCCTTAAGTAATTACCATCAATACAGTCTTTAGTACAAATTTTCAGTCCCTAAGTAGGAGGATTTCATCAATTTTACGTATACTTGATCAATTTTTAGTCCCTAGGTAGTACCAATTTGCATGCCCCAAAGTATAAAATAACAATAACCAAAATTGGTTAATAGTGTGCAAAACAAAAAATGTCAAAATACACATTCTTCCCAACTTGTCTTTGAGAAAATTTGCTTCAAATCATAGAGACAGCGATAACAGAATGTTTCTCTATCATAATATTCATTGAAGTAAAAAAAAAATGTTTACCACAACTTACATATTGGCTAATTGAAAAGTTTTAGCGCTTGAGTAGTTAGGATCAATACAGTCAATATATTGCACCAAAACAAAAAATAAAATAAAATAAAGAACAATAGAATGTACTAGCCTCCAAAATAGGGATGGTACTTGTTGCCACTCCATCATCCATGCCATATGCTAAAAGAAGAAAGAACAAAAGAAATTAAATATTTAATATAATCGAAATATTATCATCAAAGAGAAAGTTGTTAGTATCATATCAACATAATGAAAACTTATGATTGGAAGTATTTCTATAAATTTTAAGCATTTTTTAGAATCACATCTGAGCACCACATGAGGTACAAACACACTCAGGATCACCCAAATCAATATAATCTATCATTAGAGCCAAAAAATAAATAAAGTCACATAATACACTGCCATTAAGGTAGACAAAATTGCTTACTTGTATGAGAAAAAACATGCTCTAAAGTATAAAAACAACAATAACCAAAATTGCTTAATGATGCACAAAACCAAAAATGTGAAGATACACATTCTTCCCAACTTGTATCCTTACGTAAGTAGCTAGCATCAATATTGTAGTTTCTAGTACCAATTTTCGGTCTTTAAGTAGGACGGTGTGACCAATTTTACACATTCCTGAACAATCTCCAACTACCAAATTTTAGTCCTTAAGTAGTTAGGGTCAATATAGTCAATAAATTGCACCCAAGAAAAATCATGAATAAGAGAATGTACCAGCATCCAAAACAGGTATGGTACTTGTTGCCACTTCATCATCCATACCATCTACAAAAAAGAAGAAAGAACGAAACAAATTAAGAATTTAATAAAATAATATTAGCATGAAATAGAAAGCTAGCAGTATTAAAACAAAAAACACATACCATGAGAATCGTTTTGAGATGGACCAATAGATTCTACTTGTTCTGACAACATAGGAGTGTTCCCTACATAATAAACATAAATTAAGTATTACTCAAGAAAATAATATTGAGAAAGATATTAAAAGAATCAAAATTATTATTAAAATCAAGACAATACTTGTGGGAATCGTTTGACATGGATCACGTAAAGAAAAATCAAAAGAAGGCGTCCAGGCAGCAATTGCTTCATGAATGTGGCAATTGCAACTACTCTGAATGACATGTCTCCCAGGCTGCAGAGCTGATATATGATTCAATTGAACTCTTGTAGGTGTCATAAGAGGATGAAGTTACATGAATTGCAGAAGTGAAAGTATTCCATATCTTCTCAATCCTACTTTCAAAAGTTGTTTTCATTCGTTTCTTGTTGTGATGAGGTTCTAGTGAATACAGCTGGTTTTGTCGCACAGGCTGCAGAATTTGTGAATCTGCAAGAGACGAAAATAAGATGATATATTAGAAGAATGCAATATAGGACTTCAAGTTAAAATGAAAATGATATCTAGTAACATTCTCATACCTAGAAAACCAACAGAGTTGAATTGAGAGGTCAGATTTCTAGCACAATTAGTGAGATCACTTAAGAGAGAACCTCATAAAATTCGAACTTGCCACACAAGTTCGACTCGGCAGTTTGTCAGTATTCAAGCCACTTCGAATGGAAGAAGAAAAAACCTTTCCATCATTAACACCTCCATTTGTAATTGCAGAAGTAGATGGACATTTTTTAATCACACAAGATGTTGGAGTATTCATAGAACTCCCACCTATAGAAATTAAAAATAAACAGAATTATAGACAAATGAATGTACAATTCCAAATATACATTAAGCCATGAAAAAAAATACCTTTGGCATCATAAGCAGCAATTGGTAGCTTTTGCCTTTCACTTAAGCCTCTCTTAACAATTGAATACGGAACATCATTTCTATTGACATTTTGGTTCACACTTGAAACATTTCTAGATCCACAACACATATTCTCATCCATACCCATGTTGTATATCCAACACATACACTCACAGCAAGCTCTTAATAACTGTTATCAAGATCCTTATCTGCAGTAGAAAAACGTATAGTACAATTCCAAGTTGTCAAGACAGATAACAATAAAATGACAACGTAAAAAAAGGTAAAACTACATCATAGATGGGGAATAAAAAACTTAGAGATAAGTATTGGGCTACATCTTAACAACATTAGGCCTTAAAACACTCATCATAAAGGCAGAAACATGACAACAACAAAGAAAAAAAAAAGACAAAACAATTCTATGAAGTATGATAACAGCAAAAAAATGACATCTTGATATGCTATGACAAATAAAAAGGACAACCTTAACAACTCAGAACAAATAACCACAAAAATACATAAAAGCATCACAAAGAAAAAAAAGCAAAGAACAACACAGGTAAATCAAATTCAAGAAAATTACAAAGACACAAAGTGAAAATAGGAGTTATGATCACAAATGGGGAAAAAAATATATAGAAACAAACTACAGGAACCACAAACACTAACATAGAGTTGACATCTTGAACTCCTTACCAAAAATAACCGTAAAAGTTAAAGAAACAAATGATAGCTTCACAAAAAATAAAGTCAAAAAACAGATAAATAGAAAGAAAGGGAGGTAGACAATATTTGGATTCAATTCCTCTTACCATAACATAGGCACAGCAACCGTAGAACTCCTTTGCCTCCACCTTCTATTTTGAAGAGCAAAATACAGAAATAAGGTCACAGTACACTTAAAAGGACACAAAAAAACAGGGCTAGAAAAAAGGTGCCAAAGCCCTTTAGATTGTCTAATCCTAAGCTAGCTGATATGACATGCATAATTTCTTGTTTCTTACTTCTTATTGTTGGACGATATGAGAGCTTAAGAATACGAGACATCTCTCTTAATGAGTTAAGTGATATTAAATGAATTTGACGTCATATTTTAATTTAAAATTTTAAAATATTAAATTTATGAATTTTGTTTACTTATATAGTCTTTAACTTATTTATTTTTTTTAATGTGAGACTTTTTTTCTCACATCTAACTCACATTTATATTCTCAACAATAAAATATCATCTATCTCAATATTTTGATGTAGTTTATATATCTGTTAGATTATTTTACTTAATGTTAATTAATTTTAAGTTAGATCTAACATGATATCAGAGCTAAAATTTTATTTTTGTTGCCTACTTAGCTAGGTATGTTCCTGTCTACTTCGCTAAGCTCGTCTATTCCATCCAGATATCTGTAAAGGAAGAGTGTTAAGAGTCACACATCGTCTGTCTCAATATTTTAGGTATAATTTATATATTTATTAAGTCACTTCACTTAATGTCAATTAATTTTAGGTTAACATTTTTTTTCTTAAAGTCACAAAATTACGATACACATAGTAAAATAATAATAATAATAATAATATTATTAATAATAATAATAATAATAATAATAATAATAATAATAATAATATCTACAATCTACAATATTCCACAATCTATCTATAATATCCACAAATATCATTCCAAATGAGGGATATAATACATAGATGCACATTAAAATAATACATTTTAACTGGAGACTATATAATTACCTCTATGTGGTCTAATCTAACTATAGACCAGGGCCTAATACAACTCTCTATGACAATAAAGCTCCGCCTATGATATATTGCTACCTTCGGGCCTTCCACAATGGCTCTTGCTTCCAACTATACAGCATTATCCGAGTACCATATTGGAAGGGATTCACATACCGCACAAGCTCCATTGTGGCTCTTTTCTATTATCCCCACCCCAGCTTTGTTTTGTTCTTTGAATACCGTTGCATCTATGTTAATCTTCATCCAGCCTGCAGGAGGAGCTTTCCAAATCGATTCAGGAAAACTAGTTCTTCCTGTAAAAGTTTCTTTCGTGCATACTTTTGGTCCTACCTCCTTCCAGCACCTAAGAAAGGATTCTGCACCTGCAGTGACTTCCAGATTTTGTCTAATGGACCCCTTAAATACTATTTAGTTCCTATTGTGCCATAGGAACCAAGCTAGTATAAGGAACCATTGAAACATCTCTGGTGGTAGGTGGACAAGTAAATAATCAAACCTATCCTTATAGTTTCTCAAGCACCAGCATTATGCCATAATTCCTGTGCTTGGGGACAATCCCACAATGAGTGAGACATACTCTCAGGGGCTTCTTCGTAGCAAGGACAAAATACCTGAACATTGATCTTCTTTTTAGCTAGGTTGGTTCTGGTTGGAAGGATATCATGGATGATTCTCCACCCAAAAATCTTAATTTTCTCTGGTGCATTGATCCTCCAAAGCCTCTTCCATATCATTTGTTGGCCCTCTTCCTTGTTACTGGCACCCCCCTCCTCCATTTCTCTTCTCCAATTCATTTCCGCCTTGTATGCACTGCTCACCGAGAACACTCCTCTATGTCCTCTAGGTGTAAAGTGCCAAATTAGAGAGTCCTTTTGATTCCTACCACTCAAGGGTATGCTACTAATAAGGTCCACATCTTGGGGAAGGAAAATTTGTTGAAGTAACTCCACATTCCAGCTTTTGTTTTGCCCATTTATAAAAGAATCCACAGTTAGATTCTCCAAATCAGGATTTAAGGGGGTGATCAGCTTAAAAGACCATTGCCTTGGGAGCCATTGATTCTTCCATACTCTAACGGATAAACCATTTCCTACTTTCCATTGAAGATCTTTAAGTAAAACCAATATTCCTTGGAAATATATGTGAACTGAAAATATGAGAATTTTTCACAAGGCTTTTCTTCATTTGGTTTTCCTCTTTCTTAGGAAAGAAAAGCAAGCACTAATGCAAAAGTGAAAGAAAACCATGGCTGCATTTATTTTTTACAACTGTTAAGAAAACATGCAAAGCGGGAGAGAAACTAGTAAAAGTGAAAAAAAATAAAATTGGAGACACAAAAAATAAGGAAAGGACGAAAAGGAAAATGACAATGATTGATTTCTTATAGTAGTTGTATTTATCGTTTATTTTAATTTTGGTTAAATTTTTTTATAATCTACCTATTTTACGTATAGCTATTTAGTTTTATAGCCGGCGCGCTAGATGGGATTGTAAAACAAGCGTGCACATTTTGTTACAATAATATATTAATATTGTTAAAATATATATTAAAGCAGATAATTACATTACAGATTTAATCAAATACTAATAGAATGTTATACTGATTAGTCAATTAAAATTGAGCATACTAATTTATATAATTATATATTATTATATTATTAATTTTGTTCTAGATTTAATTGAATATATATATATATATATATATATATATATATATATATATATATATATATTATATATATATATATATATATATATATTTAGCACCATTTTTGTTTAGTGAACAAAAGTGATGAGGAAAGGGACATGTCATGAGGCTTAACTTGAGGCAAGAAATGATATTTTGATAAAGTAAAAGAAATAATGTCACATAAAATATATTGCAATAAATCTAAGCAATTAATATCCTTTTTATGAATATAAATTCTGGTTAACTATAAAATATTCACATAGAATATTAGGTAACATTTAAATTTAATGAAAAAAAGTCAATTTAGATAAAATTGGTACTATTGATTGAAAAAGTAATATTAATGTCCAAATTATGAATATCACGATATGATAATAATTAAAAAATATTGATTTTTTGATATTAGCAAGCATTTAGATTCAACGAATAAAATCAATTTAGTAAAGTCATGTCAATCAAATACCAAATTGATTCTCATATCAATTAGGATCAATTTTAATTAACTTTGTATTAAATTATGAGCATTAATGGGGTATTAAATTATTTGCTTTTTATATTATTTTTTCCCGCCTTGATTCTATAATTTTTTTTGCTTTTAGTTTTTATTACATACTTTCTCAACAATTTCTCATGTTGAAACATAACACTTTCTTTTATTGAGATTATTATTCTGTATATATTTATTTATTTATTTTGGATTTCCACCAAATTATCACCATAAATGAGGTATAAATTTCATGATTTTATTCGATTATATATTTCTGTCTTAATTTTATTAGATTATATTTTTTTCTTATTTTCCATGCTTTATTTCTCACTTAATTTTGTGACACTTTGTCTATTTAGACTTTTATTCTTTACATATTTAATTGATTTTATAATATTATAATATTATAATTTTATATATATATCTAGATTTCTTTTCCTTCTAGAATATTTATTTTAGGTCTTTTTTAAAAATTATATATATATATATATATATATTTTTATTTTTACATATTTAATTGATTTTATAATATTATATTTTTATATATATATCGAGATTTCTCATTCCTTCTAGAATATTTATTTTAGGTATTTTTAAAAATTAATTTATATATTATATATATATATATTTTATTCTTTACATATTTAATTGATTTTATAATATTATATTTTTATATATATATCTAGATTTCTTATTCCTTCTAGAATTTTATTTTAGGTCTTTTTTAAAATTATTATATATATATATATATATATATATATATATATTATATATATATATATATATTGCCTAATTTACTCTGTATCTGTCATTAGCTTATAACACATATTGCTAAGATTTTTTTGTTTTTCATCCTTATTACTTGAAAATTGTTAGCCATGGACCCTTTCTCTTTCTTTTTTGTGACCATTTTGAGGAGTTGGGTTTTGACCCCCATTCAATATTAGAATTTTCAAATTTAAAGACAGAATAAATTCAATCTCTAAATGTGTAAAATTCTGTCTCTAAATATTTAGACACAAAATTAGAGACAGAAATTGTTCTGTCTCTAAATCTGACTTCTCTGATTGTTATAAATGAAAAAATTTTATCTCTATTTCCGTCTCTAAATTAGAGACGAATTTTCTATTTCTAAATCTGTCTCTAATATTTTAAAAAATATTAAAAAAAATTAAGCATCTAGTTGGGATTTGCCACAACTAGGTGCCTTCATTTTATTAAAAAAAATTATTTTATTATGCATCTAATTATCCAAAATCAAAATTGACCAAAAATCACAATAAATCATCAATCATTATAATTATCCAACAAGTAACTATAAAAGATGTCAAAATAGTTGAAAGTTTATGACGTAGTTACAATATCTTATGCATACCATTAATTGCTATTACATTTTGCAAGTAAACTTCTCTCCAACTTATATAATTACAAGTAATGCAACTCAAAGTTAAATAAAATAATAAAAAATAAAAAATAAAGTAATGCAACTTCCATTTCTAGTTCACTTTTGGCAGCTTGGAGAGCACCAGTTTCCTTAGTAGCCTGCATAAGGTTAAGATTAAAATAATTTTCATTTGTGAACAATCAACATTATCTTATGCTGGAAAACTAAAAAAGATACAAAAATTGCACTACCCCAAGTATCAAGTAAGAGTTTACTATAAGGTATGCCAAATGATAAGAACAAATATAAACTACACCACAACATCTAAAAACTAAAAGAGTGAGGACATATGCAGAGCTTGAGTTGTTTAAGGAAACGTAAGTGGGCTCTGATTATTATGTGGTGGTTCACATAGAAGAATACAGGGAGTGTGTGACTGTGAGGACACCTATGACAAACTAGAATGTGGTTTGGATTTGCATAACTAAACCAGCAATCAATCCCATTTATTTGCATAACACAAACCAGAACACCTATGATAATGTCCCAAGTAAATTGTGTGGTTCAGATTAAAAAAACAAATAGAAAATTAACTTAAGCATGCACATCAAATACAACATTTAAGATCACCTAAGCATGTGGAACAACCAAGATTGCATAAATTCAACAGAGGAGGAAAAAAAGAGGATAGAACCACTAAATCATATGGCAAATCAAGACTCCATCAACTCCATCGAAAAAACTAGAACAGAACCAATGCACCATAAAAAAAATCAGGACTTCATAGAGAAAGAACAGAAGTAATAAACTGAAGATCCAAAACTAATCTCTGTCCTTTTTCACCCCACAACATTGGTTAAATTATCATCAAACTCAAGCCATGATATAAATTAACAACACAACCTTAAATATGGTAAAATGCAGCCCTCACAATTGATTTGAAAAACAAATGAATTTAAATACCCTAACTTGTATTCCAGACACCCATATCAATTACATTCAAGCAGCTAGAAATAGGCCATGATATGATATATCACATATTAGTAAGCACAAACTACTACTAGGAACAGATTTGGTACCCATGCAAGCAAGCTTTACTTGACCAAATAGGATGCAGAAATGGATTAAAATCAAGCAAACTATAATGCCATGAACCTTATAATTATAACAGGCCAAATGAACAAAGGATTATTAAACCACGTATTGAACGGTGAACACTAACTCTTAGCATAATGACTCCCCCAAGAAAAGCAAAACAATCCCCAGACCAAATCAGGTGTTGGGTTTGACCCAGATTCAATTAAAGATTATTATCGCTAATTTCCTATTTTGTGAAGATATGGAAGATTTGTGAAGATTTATGAAAATATGAAAGATATGAAGAGATATATAAAGATATGTTAAAGATTTGTTAAAAGATTTGAAAAATATGTTAGAGATTTCTGAGATATGAATAAGATTTGTGAATGATTTGTTTATAATAGGAAACTAAGAATGATGGGTTATAAATATTTGTATTTGGGAATTGATATGGTTATGAGAGTGAGAATGAGAGTCTGAGAGAGATTATCTTGTAAGGTCTGCAAACTAGATTTATTTTGATAGTAGATTTGACTCTTCTCATCCGTGGATGTAGGTATATTAGCCAAATCACGTTAAATTTTGTGCGTGATTTGTGGGATATTTTTTCGAATTACTAATATTTATTGCATGTTTGTGTAGAAGGAGATGTGGTATTCTCCAAAGAGATTGACGAGAATGTGGTATTCCCCAAAAGATTGAAAGGTGGATGCAGAATTCCCCCCAATAAGTGGTATCAAAACCGATAATTTAAGGATCTAGGCGATGGTATGGTTCTTTTGGCCCTTGTGTCGAAAGTTTGCTTGACAATAGAGGTCGGGTGACGTGTCTCGTTATGATGGCTACAACTGTGATAGATGTGTCGAAGACTTCTTGGCATGGAGGTCAAGTGGCGTGTTCCATATAACGATGGTGTAAGCACGGAGATTTGATTTGAAGATTTGGAAGATTGAGCGTTTTGAATGGTGGCAAGTGTTGTCGAAAGTCTTCTTAGCATGGAGGCCAAGCGACGTATTCCATTGATAACGATAGATTTGAAGGTGTGAAGATTTGAAGATTGTTTTGTTAGAGATGATGATGGAATTTGGCTCAAGGTGGAGATTGTTGTGTTTGACCTAAATTCTATTAAAGATTATTGTCGTTAGTTTCCTATTTTGTGAAGATATGGAAGATTTGAAGATTGTTTTGTTAGAGATGATGATGAAATTTGGCTCAAGGTGGAGATTGTTGTGTTTGACTCAAATTCTATTCAAGATTGTTATCGTCAGTTTCCTATTTTGTGAATATATAGAAGATTTGAAGATTGTTTTGTTAGAGATGATGATAGAATTTGGCTCAAGGTAGAGATTGTTGGGTTTAACCCAAATTCAATTAAAGATTGTTATCGCTAGTTTCTTATTTTGTGAAGATATGAAAGATTTGTGAAGATTTATGAAAATATGAAAGATATAAAAAGATATATAAAGATATGTTAAAGATTTGTTAAAAGATTTGAAAAATATGTTAGAGATTTGTGAGATATGAATAAGATTTGTGAGTGATTTGTTTATAATATGAAACTATGAATGATGAGTTATAAATATTTGTATTTGGGAATTGATAGGGTTATAAGAGTGAGAATGAGAGTCTAAGAAAAATTGTCTTGTAAAGCCTGCAGGCTAGATTTGTTTTGATAGTAGATTTGACTCTTCTCATCCGTGGATGTAGGCATATTAGCCGAACCACGTTAAATCTTATGCGTGATTTGTATGATATTTTTCCAAATTACTAATATTTATTGTATGTTTGTGTAGAAGGAGATGTGATATTCTCCAAAAATATTGACGGGAATGTAGTATTTCCCAAAAGATTGAAAGGTAGATGCAGAATTCCCCCCAATATCAGGAACCTTAAAGCAATAATTTAGCATTTAACTTTGAAGTAATCTCAACATTTAAAAAGGTAACAAAGTTCAATCCTATCCATTAGTTTTCTTTTACAGCTGAGAAAAAAATCATCTAATCAAGTTATTTATCATTTTTTAGCATATACAAACCGTGCATGTGTTTAAGGCTAGTTAAATAGTAAATTGACATTTTATCAAACAATATACATGCATCCAAATCAGCATTATTTGTCCAAGCAATAAAATCATCACACCAAGCATCTCCTGAAATTATCACATGAAACACTACAAAGTGGTTGCAACTAAAAGTGACACTTAACAACTCTAAAATGTGAAAATAAATCAACTAATCACCATAAAGTGAAAGAAAATAGACCAAAAAGTTAAAACTCTAGAACCTGCTCTTATGGTGCAATGCAATTCCATACAAAAAATCAAGTTAAGCATGTACACCACTCATGTCCCTTGAAACCATATAAGCATATAGAAAACTCATAATTGCACAGATTCACTAGTAAGAATTATCAAACTTCACAAAAGAATAAAATAGAACCAAACACTAAAAATTAACTCAGACTTGCACATGTTCAACAGAAAACATAATCAAACTCCACAAAAAGATGCAAAACAGGGCCCAACCACTGAAGCTTTGCAACCATCTACATTTTTTTTTCTTTTGTTAACACTCTTGAGTTTAGCTAGGGCCAAATAACGCTTGCTAAATTGTCATCAAGATCAGACCAGCCTAATTTCACAATTCACATTTCAAAAGAGGAAGTTCACACAATTGATTTAAAAAAAAACAGTAAGTAAATTCAGTCACATTACATTTATCTATCTAATAGGACCACAATGCATTCAAAATATTCAGGAACAAACCACCACATGGCAATCAAGCATTAATGGCTACAATCCATCATTTTTACACATGTTTGAGACTCATGAAACCAAGAGAGGATAAATCTTATAACCTTCAACATTTCAGTTTTTCTAAGCCTCTTGAAAATTTGATTTTAAATAACCAACCCATTCCCCCCAAAACAAAAGCACGCCAAAAAAACATTTTAAGTCATACTAAGACACTATAAACTAGTAAAATTTTTCATATCATCTATCAGCAGAGATTATTCTATCTAAACACTTCACATCATATTATTCCATCTTAGAACACTTGCACATCACAAATATATCTTTTTATTCAACAAAATACACACTCCTACCATAGCCTATCAGCACTGAGTCTAAGAAAAAATAGCATCCATCATTATCTCTATTTCACTCCATTCAGCTAAGTATTTTCTCCAACAGATTATAGACACACACACACATACACACCTATTTGTAGTTCACAAGCCTCAAATTCAGGAATATCAATGGTTATTACAAACTAACACAGTCATGATTTCAATTCCAATTACAGCCACTACATCACCAATAAGAAATAAAAATTTATCCAAATTTGCTTCTGAAAATAGAGGTCCAACTTTGCACGAAGAGGTCTATTTTCCACTCTCCCACGAACTTGAATTCTTGGAGGTGTGACTACGATTTCTCTAACCTTTTTTCCCCAAAAATCCAATTTTTGCCCCTTTCTCTGTTCTACTAATCTCCAATCTTCAAACCCCTCTACCCTTTTTCTCTAATTTTCAAAATCCCTTTCCTTCTTTCTGAAACCCTTATGCCCTTCTCTTCTGTCAAGCTTCTATTCTTCGCTTTATGCAGAATCTTAGTTTCTTCGCTTTATGCAGAATCTTAGCCTCAAATTCAGGAATATCAGTGGTTATTACAAACTAACACAGTCATGATTTCTTCCAATTACTTCACCAATTTTTACCCAAATTTGCTTCTCGAAAATCCGCTTTTGCACGAAGAGGTCTATTTTCCACTTCCCATTAACTTGAATTCTTCAGTGGAGGTGTGACTACGATTTCTCTAACCTTTTTCCCCAAAAATCTAATTTTTGCCCTTCTCTGAAATCTCCAAAAACCCTCTACCCTTTTTCTCTAATTTTCAAAATCCCTTTCTTCTTTCTCTCCGAAACCCTTATGCCTTTCTTCGCTTCTATTCTTCGCTTTATGCGAATCTTAGTTTTTTCTCTCAATCTCCCTACTAATCCCAAAAGAACCCACCCCCTTTCTCTGCCTTTGCTCCTTTTTGCGTTTTTTCACTGAATCTCCCTACTAATCCACTGCTCCACCACTCCTAGTTGTGTGAGAAGGGAGGTTGATGGGTGGGTTTGGTCAATGATCTTGGAGGGTTGGCGTATCGCAGGAACGGTGATGAGCAGGAAGATAGCGTTTCGTGCCACGTATCTGCCTTTGGTGCCGCCCATACTGGTGGCGATGCTGAACAATGCGAATGCGATTAAGGGAAAGTACAATTTGAGTTCACTGCATTTGGTGTTGTCCGGTGGGGCTCCACTGAGCACAAAGATGATAAAGGGGTTTGTAGAGAAGTACCCGAAGGTGTTTGCAGAGAGAAATGGGTTTGGATGTACGGTGGTCAGTGATGGAGACGAGAGAACGAGGTGAGAGATGGAGCTGAGAGATGGAGATGAGAGAACGAGGGTTCAGAGGGAGAAAGAATTGGGTTCTAAGTATTTAGGTAGAAAATTTAGAGACGGAAACAACATTTCGTCTCTATCTTTAAAAAAATTATAATTAAATAATATATATATATATATATATATATATATATATATATATATATATATATATAGAGAGAGAGAGAGAGAGAGAGAGAAAATTTAGAGACGGAACACATCTGTCTCTAATATATTTTGACTTTCTTAAAATATTTATTTGACTAAATAAAGATGAAATAGAGACGCAAAATTCAGAGATGGATAAATTTTGTCTCCAAATTCTATCTCTAAACATATTTGACATTTTAAAACATTACATTGACCAAATAGAGAAGGAAAAATCTGAGACAAATAAATTTCATCTCTAAACTCCGTTTCTAAGTATATTTGATTTTAAATTGACCAAGCAGAGATGAAATTAGAGACGGAAAATTCTGAGACAGATCATTTCCATATCTAAATTCCATATCTAAATTTTAAATTTTATTTTCTCTCTCTAATTCATCAAATCCGTCTCTGTTTCCATCTCTATTAGAGACGAATTTTTTTTTGTCTCTAAATTCCGTCTCTAAATCAAAAATTTCTAGTAGTGATTGCTAGAGAGAAGCTCTGATTGAGGGATTTTTGACCTAGAAAGAAACAACTTCAAGCTTAAAGATCAAGATCCAAGAAGGAGACTCAAGCTTCAAGATCATCAACCTTAGTTCTTCTTCTTTTCATTTTCTTAATCTTTCTCGTTCTTTAATGGATCTCTTTTTAGTTATGATGCCTTTAATTTTCATGGATTGCTAAGTTGTATCTAGGGGATCCTTTGGATCCCTCGATCTATGTATTTTGGATACTTTGTACTTCTTTGATACTTTATGTTAATAATTTATGGTTTTGTTTTTTCATATCTATGTTTAATATTTGTAATTGTTTGATTACCAATTGTATGAATTGAGTATTTCCAAATGAACTAGACATAAGGATTTGATAACGTGGCTATGCATGATATAAATAATGCTTGTTAAATTACACTTGCATTGATTGGGTGTGTTGATTAGCTGTCGCGACAGGGATCGCGGTGAAATAGCAGCTCACGAGATTTTAAAGATGATGAAAATGGAGTCGCCACTAATTTTATTTAAATTTGGGAAAAAGTAGAAAACCATCCTTAGAAAATAGTCTTTGGAAACTAGATCGGATTCGGGAGTCGGTTATGGATAGGGAAAGGTGAAAACTTAATCCCACTGCACCCCTATCACACCCGTCCTGAGACGGTATCTTAAGTCAGTTGTGTAAAAACTTGATAATATCAAATATATTTATTTTACTCCTCTTAAAAACATTGTAATCATTTTTTTAATTTTTTTTAATTTTTTTTAAAGAAAAGAAAGAAAATAAATAACCAAATTATGAAAATTTAATTTTTTGGCTTGACAGAATATAGATTCTGCTCTTACGTACCCTCATGTGCAATGAGGAACTCAAAGTCACGTGGTTCTTTAGAAAATGATTATAAGTTGATTGATTTTAATTAAGAAAATTTTTTTTGAAAAGGATTTTGTTTGAAAACAAATCCAATTCTTGCACAGGGTTCAAGTTAGTACTGAATTACTCAATAAACCCTTATGATCCAAACGATATTGAAGATAGCATCTGCTATTCAATCATCATCATCCGTCATTGTATTGATTTAAAATTTGTTTTATATATATTATTTATTATTATATTTTTTTTTTTGATAAGTTTCCGGCCAACAGTTTCTCAACTTAAATTCTCAAACCCAATTTGAATCAAGCCTTTACGATAAACCCACCAATAGTCCATTAAATAAAACCAAACATTGACTAAAAATAAAGAAAGTCAAAAAAAAAATTCAAAACACAAACTTTTTCAGAAACTAAAAAAAGAATAAAAGGGAGAGAGAACTTCCAGATCCCTCCCACTTTACGTTTTCATCATCTTTTCAATTATCTATTATTATTTTATTTTTTTTCGTTTTCATTTTTTTTTTGCTTTTTTGGTTTTTAATTATGGGTTCTTCATGTTTTTAAATGGCCCAAAATAGAAAAGGAAACAGCAACCCAACTCCACGAACTCATGCAGCAGGAGAAAACTAAAAAAAAGGAAACACCAAATAAAGAAAAAACGTAAGGCAACAGAATAAAGAAGAATGGGAAAAGATGATAAAAACAAAAGCAACAGAGAGCTTTGTAAACATTGGCAGCCAACTCACCAGGGGAGGAGATCTGGATCGTGCACAATGCTGGATGCGGGTCGCACTCAGTGTGGAGCGGATCGGACGAGGCTGGCTGTGGCGGATCTGGGTCAGGCGGCGCGGTGCGACGACGGAGGGACCTGGGCTCGGATCGGGCTACGGCGGGGCGGCGACGCGTGCAGCAAACACGGTGTTGGTCGGATCTGGGGTGGGTGATCTCGGTTTGATGGTGGTTGTGTGAGTGGGTGGGTTTGGTGGTGGTATTTGGTTTAATGTGGTGGTGTGGGTGCTTTGTTAAAGGTGGTGGTGTTTGGTTTAGTTGATGAAGCTTGGTGGTGAATGGGGGTTCAAGGATGAAGGTGAGGATGATGAGGGTGGTGTTGGGTTGAAGCTTGGTGGTGATGAAGAAATGATGAAAATGGTGGCTTGAATAGAGTGTGGGTGAAGCTCTATGGTGATGAAGAAAATGGTGAAAATGGAAGGTGATTCTTAGTTTGTTGAAGATGGAGGTTAGTTAATGGAGGAAGATGGTGAATAGTGAAGGTGGTGGTTGGTGAGTGGAGTGAAAATGGTGTTGTTGGTGAAGGTGAGAAATGGAAAAATCAAGATGGTGAAGGTTGTTTATGTGTTATACGTGGGAAGGAAAATGGAGAAAAAAAAAAGTATAATGACTGCCTTCGTTTTGCTGCTGCTTACTTAAGGATTTACAGGGAAAGATTAGGGTTTTCTTTTTTTTTTTGTTTATTTATTATTTTTTCTTTTTTTTTTTAAGTTTGGTCAAAATTAAGTGTTCACATTAGCTAATAAAAGGGACATATACTCATTGACCTTGCATAGCATTTGATCGATATTTATTCTTAATGAGTGGAATGTTTAATGAGTGGAATGTGTGTTAATTCATATGGATGCATAGTATTTTAAACAAATTAAGAATACATAGTTAATTGACCTTGACATAGATATTTAATTAAAGTAGAGTATCGACTAACAAAACTAAGTCATTGATGTATGTTTCATGAATTGAATTTATCTAAATGAAGTAGATGGTAAAACAATTTCGATATTCTTATCGCAAATAATGCATACACATCTTTTTACACATCATCTAATACTATTTATCATACTTTTTTTTCTATCATTTTCTCTTACTTAATTACACATATTTAAAAAAGTGTGTACAGTATTACACTCCTAAAAGGGGTGTAGGAATATCTTTTTTCATGGTAAAAAGGTACTTGATAGGCTCTTAATCATTGTTTTATCTCATGAAATTAGGTATTTCTTTTGGTTTCTTTAATTGTTAGTTTAAATTGTATATTTTTCCTTCATTGCTACATTTAATTGTTGCATAACTGAGCTTGGTGGTTTAATTAATCGATAGAACATAATTACTTCTAATCTCTATAGAGACATACTTTATCAATCACTCTTTATTATTTGCAGTTCAGATTAGTTAGTCCCAACATCTGCCATTCCAAATATAGTGTGATGTTTCATCATACCTCTTGTATGCAAAACTTTTCAAATTCATCACCACGGAAAAAGACTTAGGGTGCATTTGTTTAAGCTTTTTCTTTTTAATTGAAAAAACATATTTTTATTAAAAAAATCAGTTCTGAAAATTTTAGAATGTTTAGGTAATCTTTTTTTTAAAAAAAATCAGAATAAAAAAAACAAATTTATGATTATTTTGAGAAGTAACAATAAGTAGTTTCTGAAAAATAAAAAATCTGTACACGAGAAAAAAACTCATTTAAGGAGATAGAGAAGTTTTTCTAGACAAAAATATCTTTATATCATTTTAAAATAACAAATGTTATCTTTCATATCTTTTAAAAAATGATTTTTGTATTTATATCCAAACAATAAAATAATTTCTATTTTTATAAAAATATTTACAAAAAATTACTTTTTTGTGAGATATCTTAAAATCACTTTTATTTAAAACTTATCCAAACAAACCCTCAATCAAAGGAAAATAGTGATTATATCGTGTTCAAAAACGTCTGACCAATAATTCCTAATTAACTGGTAAAAAATAATCAATTATTATAAAAAGATTCAGTCAAAGGAAAAATAGGAAGGTAATAATTTAGACGATTTAGACGGTTTTCAAAGTTTCCTCATTTATATATTTAATTCATTGATAAATTAAATAAGTTCCTACCTTTAATCAATTAATTGACGTATTGAATATTCATTCATTTATATTAACTAGTATATATATCATATGATACATGAGACAATGTTAAAAAATAAAATTTATATTAATAAAATAAAATAAAATTTTTAATAGTTTCACATTAAAAGATAACTGAAATTTCAAGATATACGTCATATGCTGCATAAAGAGTGGAAGCTGAAACTGGAACACACTTTGAGAGAAGGCAACCAATGTGTAGATTTTATGGTTAAAATGACTGCTGCTCAAGATGAGAAATGGATACATTTTGACACTCCTCCTCATGACATCAGTAGTTTGCTGTTAGCAGTTTGCTGTTAGCTGATGCCACTGGTGTGGCTTTTCTTAGGCTTTAGTTTAGCTTCTCTTTTTGGGTGGGTGCTATTATACACTGCTGGATCTCAAGTAATAGTAAATTTTTTTTTATAGGTTTTTTTTTAAAGTTTTTTTTTAGATTTTTTTAAGGTGTTTTTTTTCGGCATTAGGTCATACCATCACTGCTTGACCGACCACTCCTTCTGTCACCACCCTACCCTACCACCGCGAAATGCCGCCAACCACGGCCGGAGGCCGGACCACCCGTGCCGCTGCCGGACCACCGCCGGCCTCCGTCGGCAAAGCCGTCCGCCGGCCACCATCGGACCACCGTTTGCCACCTGATATAAAAACACGAAAAAAAAAACCTGTTCAATTTATTGATTTATTTTATGAATAAATCAATGTTTAGCTATTAAAATACTCTTTTTGTGTGTTTCTTTTTCCTGCTTCTTGTCCTTCTGTTACCAAAAAAAGGATAATTGAAACACCTTTAATATAAATAAAATTAATTTATTAAGTTTAATTAAAATGTATAAATTTAGATATTATACATAATTAAGTCATAAAATTTTAAAAGTAAAAATTAAATCTTAATATATATTTATAGACAAATGATATCAATATACATATTATGATAAGGTATTAATTTACCTCAAGTAGTTTTATAATATATCTTTAAAATAAAAAATAATTACAAGTCTTAAAAAATTATGTGACTTTGGATCAGACCGAAATAATTCAAATGTAATCCAAATCTAACTAAAAAATACATCAAATATAATCTTTAAAATTGAGATATAACCGTATTAGCTTCAATTTAGGCTAGGTCGAGGTATCTGACCATATTATTGAGCACCTATTTTCAAGAATATTAACAATATTAATTCTTTTTACTGATATCAATGTCTTATAATGAACAAATATATTTGATATTGATATATTGAATATATTGATGATTGATGATATTGATTTATTTATTAAATAATTTTTATATATGTAATATTTTTTGGTCACATATTTTATGTTGTCACTTTAAATCATATATGACAGGAAATTGTCATATAAGATGACATGTGGTCGAATATTAAGTATTTTTGATATCACATGTCAAGCAAGTGATACATTAATTGTTGAGAGAGAAGACACATAGGAGTTTTTCAAGACATGTATATTCTTTTTTATATTAGTAGTATTTTGTGTCTGTGCCACGCACAGGATAATTAGAGAAAAATTTAAAATAAATAACTTGTTTATATAGTTTCAATTAATTTTAATTTTGGACTCTTAGTTTTTATATTTTTTATATCATTTATTATATTTTTATTCATTTGAACTATTTTTTTTTCATTCAATTGGATTTTAGTCCAAATTATTAAGATATCAATCTTTATATTTTTTACTCATTTGAGTTTTTATCGCTATAGATTTTCTTTATTAAAGTATTGGTCTATCTTTTCACAAACGGTTGATTGTTATATTTTCAAGATTTGATAATATTAAATTCAATCTATGAATATAAATCTTGTCACCAATATATTTTTATGTTATTATTCTTATTCATATCATATTGATCTTTTATTTTTTATAATTATTTTATCTCATTATATAATCATATTGTTTAATCAATATGAGTTCGTGTACTTCTATAATCAACAATTTAAAATTGTAAAATATAAATGTTTATGATAAATTATGAATTTACCTTTTTTTTGTGAAATACATAAATTCATTTATTAAAACTTATTGTTACGCATCTTATTTATAGAAATCTATATAACCTATTATAAAATATAAATAAGAAAACGAAAACGAAGAAGTCTCAATCAGTCTACTCTGATGTCCTGGCCTTCACCTGGGACGAAAAGGTAACCCTAGCTGACACGACAACGTAGAAGTCTCAATCTGGTTACCCCTTGGCCTTCAACTAGGATGAAAGGGTCTCTAGTTGACATTTTGTTGACAACAACAACTCTCACCGTGTTGCCTTTGAGCAGAATTTACAAAGCTAGCTCTATGTTTGATTCCTTAAAGCTGACGTGTGGTTTCTCGGAAGTCGGAATCCATAGACAGCTGCAAAATACTAGAGTAAAAAAAAAAATTGTTGAAATTTTTGTCCCCCTTTTTTAGAACCACGGTCACATTCAAATATGCTCCTTTATTAATTACAGTATAAACAATCTTTGATTTCTTTCATGAACTTTTCTAAAATCTACTTTATTTTATTAAGGTATATTTAAGCATGTGGCATGTTAATATTAGAATTTATATATATAAAAATAATATTATTTAAAAAAATTATTTAAATATATGATCATATTTTAAAAAATAATTTTTTATTTATCAAGTAAAAATTATTCTAAAAATAAAAAAATATTTATTATACACAAATATGGGGATAATATTATTGAAAGTTATAGTAAGTATCATCATGAGGACAAACTCAGAAACATATATATTATCCTTTTGTTATATATTTTTATTAAATGAATCTTTTTATTATTTATATATTTTCCTTTAGGACAAATTTCAATTATTAGACAGTTATGTTGATGAAGTTTTTGATGATTACTTAATAGAAAATGAATGATTCGATAGTAGCAATGATATTTTTCTTTAATAAACTAGCAAATTGCACAGGGATGTATTTAAGGGAGGCGAGTATGAGTGTTGAACTCTCATTTTCTCACTATTTTTTAAAGTATTAATAATTTAATTTATTAAAAAATAAAAAATAATTATATTGATTTTTTATAAAGTTAATATTTATTATATTGATACTTTTATTTAAAAATTATATTCATATTCTTGATTTTATTTATTATTATTATACTCTAACATCTTTTTTATTTACAAAATTATATATATCTCTTATATTTTATATACAAATATTATATAAAGGAAAGTATGAGTAATTTCTCAAATAAATGTTAATATTATAAGTACTAACTTTAAAGAAAGTCAATATAATTTTATCTAAAGATAAAAATGATAAAGTTAAAAAGTTTATACTTAATATGTATATGACATGTGATTTATGATTATTTTATATACATTGATATTAAAATTTTAATTCATCTTTCTATTAATTTTTAATTTTTATATAATAAACTTACTAACTCCTTTTACTTTTAGTTTCACTCTCTTTCCTTTTTTAAAATCTATATATATAAAAAACTTATTTTGTTTATAAATTATGATTTAAATGACAACTACTATTATAATACATTTAATATTTAATATAAATATTTTTTTTACTTTTTTTTACTTTATTTATAAATTTTCCTATATAATGAAGAAAAAATATTCTTTTAAAATAAATAAATAAAAATATATTTATCAAAATTTAAAATAATAAATTTTGATCTTTAACTTATTAAATAATTTAAAAATAAATATATTTTTATTTATTAACTTTAAATTTTTTTATATTTAATAATATAATTTATAATTTTTGACTTTTTTATTTAATAATTTTTGGATCCATCCCTGAAATTACAAACATTTTCTCTGTATTATCATATTCGTATATATATATATATATATATATATTACACTTTTTTTAAGCAACGGGTCAAAGACCCAAAAACCAAACAAACTAAGGTCTTACAACTCTGAAAAAAAGTCCCTGATTGAAAGGAAAAATTCTTAAGTAGGTGTCTATTAAATTATTTTTTAAGTATTTAAATTATTATTTAAAATATAAATAAAAATATTTTAAAAAATTGATAAGTTTTTATTATGGATTCACCACATTATATATATAAAATAATAATTTAAATATTTATGATACATTATGATTAATTAAGAATTACTCAAATATAAAAGAAAATATATGCTAAAAAACTGAGGAACCTAGAAGAAAGAATAGAACCCTAGATCTACGTTGTGTCATGCTTTGCGAGACAGTCCACAGTCCACATTCCACATTCCACAGGTGTTACCTTCACGGTATATATAATGCCACTTAATTATCTACTTGATTATCTACTCGTAATGTTATATTTTCGTATAAGTAGTTTTTAATAATTTTTTTAATATTAAATTAAAAAATATTAAATAAAAAAATAAATATATTTAATATTTTAAAATATAAAAAATATTAAATATTTTTTATTTAATAATTAAAAATATTAGATAAAAGAGTAAAATATTTTTTTATTCAATCATAATCAATGAAATAATTTTTAAATAAATATAATTTATTATAAATATTTAAATTATTATTTAATATATATAAAATAATAAAAATTATCATAAAATTATATAAATTATTAATAATATTTTTATATATATTAAATAATAATTTTAATACTTAAATAATAACGTAATAAATTATTCTCATCTAAAAATTTCTCTAATCTCTTTGATTGCATGACCAACGAATGGCACATAAGGAATCAGACTCTACCATTAATAAATGTGAAATGACATGTGCATAAATATGTGTGAATACTGAATAACATTTTATTTCATTTCTTGAAGAGGGTAGATATCGTATGTAAATGACATTTAATATCTTAATAATTCAATACTTTATTGTTTAAATAATTAAGAAAATAATTAGACTACTATTCCTTAAGAAATAAGCACATAATTATTTTAAAGATTTTGTTAACAAGTATCTTTAAAATACTTGTTAAAAATATTAAAATAAATTTTTTTAAAAAAGACAAGATATTTATATGTTAAAAACATTATTTTAATTAAAACTTCTTCTTTTCAGATCCTTAACAATGGATAATTCTCGTGTGTCTCCTCTTATCATCAATCTATAGGACTAGAAGTGCATAGATGTGCTAACTCTAATATTGTGAAACTGATTTGATTGGTTTTGGTCACTCTGCTCATTACAGCTTCAGCTAATATTTCAATTTCCTCCCGATAAATATTATCCATATTAGCAATTTCCAATTGGATATTTACTAGCAGAAGACACATATTTTGAAAACAAGCTTGATTTTGCAGAACATTTTTTTGTAATGATGTACTTGTTATCAAATACAGTCAATCCAGATGAAACAAGCGAAAGCAACTTGTTTCCATAATTTAATATACTCTGAAAAGTTCTTGCATGTGAATCTTGAAGCAGCCAAAATGTCCCTTATAATTTGTAGTGTTTTTAAAGTGGTATTATTTTTCTTTTATAATTTTTGTTTATCATGTTAACTTGTTTTCTTCATGAATGATTATCAGGTGCTGTGGCTTGAATGTGGTTGGGAAGCCAATTTGTTTGACTAATTTGATTACAGTTGCTGCTGTTAAAAAGGCTTATAGGAAAGCTACACTGTGCATTCATCCTGATAAAGTGTAGCAGAAGGTTGCCACTCTTCAACAGAAATATATTGCAGAGAAGGTGTTTGATCTATATACTCAAGGTATTTCAGGCCCTTTTATAGAACTTTTATATGCAGAATCAACGCTTTATAAAGAAAGAAGTAGTTCCCAGTGACAATTAATCAAGTTAGAATAAAGATTATGCTACTGTTATTTTGAAGAGGCTTCTAAATATCAGTTGTAACATTATTGAATAATTAGGCTTGTTAAACTTATATTATAAAATTAGAATATTAAATTTTTAATGTAATTGTTCTGAACCGTAGTCTAAGATCTTGCCCTTAAATGTCAAACCCAGCATGTACACCACCAGGCTCTGGAGTATGCATCATAGTAGGATGTTCGTACGCAGACATCGGTCGTAGGTCCTAAATAGTACTCCTTAGGTCTGCGCCTAGCCTGATTATTGTCAATCGTGACTTTTATAGTGTGGGGACCATGACTGCCTGCTATAGTGGTTGGCCACTAACGCGACAGTCCCGAGATTCTAGGGATCTACCTGAACGATCGTAGGAAGAAGACACCCTCCGTCAGGGCTCTGCCTAAACAATCGTGGGGAGGAGGCACCTCCCCCGTCAAGTCACAATCTCAACGTACCTGCACTCGGCGATGAATGCTCAATGACACCGCATATGCACTACAAATATCAAGATATACCATTCTAGCAAGGTAACTGTAATTCATATGGTGTATACCCTCTTTGTGCATCACCTAACTTGAGCGTTAGAATCCCTTTGCAGGTACTTAACCCCCTGTCTAAGATTCGCGGTGGCGGCAACTGCACAAGAAGGAGGAAACCACCATACACGTGTCTCTTCAGGTACCGTCTGGTTCTACCTCAGAACATTAGCGCCGTCTGTGGGAAAGCCGTAAACTTCTAATCCTACTCAGTTATGGTGAACACGAGACAAAACTCAAGGAGACACGTTGCGCAAACTTCTGCTAACCATAGGCAGGTTTTTACTACGCAACATCCTCCCCACTCTGTCCCACCACTTACCATTGGGACCTCCGCCGCGAGAAACCAAGCACCCAACGCAGAGTACCAACGCAATGGACACTCCACTTCGATTTCAGACGAGAGTTCCAACCCCTCGCGCAGGATCTCAGTAAGGGATAGACTTAGAATCCAAGGCCAAGGGAGAAACCCCAACACCCAAAAACACAGAATCCCAGTGCGTCAGCGCTTGGGAATGCCAAAAGGTGATACCAGCAACCGAGTATCTTGTTCTGAACATGGGAGCCAGTCCCATATATCCCAACGTCAATTCCAGGACATGCTACAACAACACATGACCATGCTAAACGAGCAATATCAAAGATTGGAAGACATACAAAGAGCCATGCATGATAACCAGCCCAGGTCGAACCATCCTGACGGAGGATGTAGCGCAGAGAACAATCAAAAGAGTAGTCATGTCGAAGTCACGATATCTAACGTTGGAAACAACAACTCGAACCGCGGCATTCAGGAACACTCTTTCTCTGACCAACTTATAGAGTACCGAGTCCCCAGGAACTTTAAGTTACCTGCCAACCTAGAAATGTATGATAGAACCACGGGCCCCCAGGAACACGTAAATGCCTTTGAGTAATCCATGTGCTTTCATAGCGGATCCATGGAATTGCTATGCCGTGTTTTCCCTATCTCCCTAAAAAAGGGAGCCCTTGTTACCAAGTGGCTTCCAGTACTCAAGAGGGGGGTGAATTGTGTGACAAAATTTTTGCAAACGTCTTTAACAAATAAACTTTGCTGAATTTAAATATTAAATAACGTGAAAGAGATATGAAGAGAAAGAACAATTAATAATTAAGTTGCAAGAATCAATAAATAAAGTGCATAAAGATAAAAGAATAAGAGAAGAAGAACAGGCACAGTATTTATCCTGATTCGACCACCAACCACTTGTGGTCTACGTCCAGTCCCCGAAACACAGTTCGAGATTTTTCACTATTCAAGACAAGCTTAAATAACAGGTGCTTGCAACATTTACAATAAGGAGCACTTTTCACACACAGGGAAACTCTACCCTTGTGCTCAAGCCTCAATCAAACAAAAGGGATACCTCACCCTTATACAATCTTGAGGGATACCTCACCTCGTTATACGAAATCGATAAAGAGATGAAATGAAACTCTCACTAAGAGTAGATAAATACAAATTGAAGCACTAAAGAGCTGTTTCTCAAATATCTCAGGAGTTTTAAAATTATAAGTTCAGAAAAAGAGAGAATAAGGCAGAGCACGTTTTCAAGCAAGCAAAAAATTGATCTCAATGTTCAGTGTGTTATCAGAGAAGTCCCAGGCTTCTATTTATAGAGCATCAAGAGAGAGAGAGCCGTTGGGAGCATTTAATTACGTTTAAAACTTTTTGATTCTCGTATGAAATTTGAAACCTTAACTCTGATTCTCGTGGGGTATTCGAATACCTCATTAAAAAAAGGCATGTTTCGAAAATAGGGTATTCGAATACCATATGGGGTATTCGAATGCCTCATTTAAAAAGGTTCATTCTGAAACTAGGGTATTCAAATACCATATGGGGTATTCGAATGCTTCTGTCTTGGCACAACAGAAAATATCAGTTACGAATCAGGTTATTCGAATACCATGTTAAGGTATTCGAATACCTCAGTTAAAAGCAGTTATAAAACCTTTCTAAAAAGCTTCGAAATGCTTGTTTTTAACCTCTAAAACATTTGATCTTTTAAAAGCAACTTTAAAACTTCATTTAGGTTATCCTTAATCATTTGAGATATTTAATTGACAGCTCCATACATGATAGATCCTAAGTCCTAAGACTAATCTTGAAACACATGGACTTAATCTTCTTATCATCTTCATGTTTGTTATCATCAAAATATATCTTCATTGTTGCGTAGTAAACACAGCCCTTAAATGGTTCTCCAGTCTACCACGAAAATCCGTGGTAGATTGGTTAGACCTAAAACAACGGTTCTTGCTCCAATACACCACCAGTGAGGAGCAGCCCAAGTCCATCGAATCCTTGGCCAAGGTTCGATAGGGGCGAGATGAGCCCCTCTGTGATTATGTGAGACGGTTCATGGCAGCATGTACCAACGTGGAAAGCTTTGACAACAAGATCGCCTTTCATTATGCCAGGAGCAGTCTCCGTGTGGGTTCTGAATTCTTTGCGTCACTCGTTAAGAAGAAGCCTGAGAACTTGGGTGAATTCCAGATACGGTCCCAAAAGTACGTCAACCTGGAGGAAGCAACGGAGGATCAGAGGAGATGGGATAAAGATGAGCACACTCATCAAAAGCTCAATCACGATTCCTCACGGTCCCGACATCTTAAAGGTAGCCCACCATGGAGAAGGTTTTCTGATTATACCCCCCTAAACGCCTCACGAGAAACGATCTTGAAGGAGGTGATGCAGACCGAGTTCCAGAATATCCGGAGGCCGCCCCCCATTAAAAAGCACAAGTAAAAAGACCACTCCAAACATTGTGTGTGGCATAAAGGTTACAACCATGACACTGAAGATTGCTACCAACTGCGTGATACCATTGAGTTCCTGATCAAGGCCAGACGATTGCAGCAATACGTCCTCCGGGCCCAAAATGATAAGCATCGCAACAGGGGTAGAGAGGATAAGCAACGGAGTCCATCTCCTCCCCACAGGAGAAGAAATCAAAGTCCGATAGGAAGATCCCAAACATCACTTCGCCGGAATGACAATGACCGACAGGGAAGGAACAGGGACTCTTCACCCAATGACAATGATGATCGTTATCTCGAACCAAACAGGACGATCAATACCATCGCGGGAGGATTCGTCGGAGGAGGGCCGTCAAATAGAGCACGAAAGAAAGCGTTAAGGATGGGGGTGTTCAGCGTCTCTCATTCTGAATCCAAATCTAACACCGCGGAAAGAAAGACGCCATGCATTACCTTTTCAGACGAGGACTACGACAAAATCATCCCGGATCATGACGATCGCCTTGTCATCTCTGGGGTCATTTCCAATGCCAAGGTCCGCCGAATTTTCGTGGATTAAGGAAGCTCGACAGATATTATGTTTCTGGACCTCTACCAGAAGTTAGAACTCCCGCGGTCGGATTTGACCCCTTATGACGGGGAACTCACAGGATTCACGGGTGAGAAGATCACCCTGGTTGGGTTTTACGAAACTCATTTGACCCTAGGTTCCTCCAAGCTTTTCAGAACAATCAAGGTGAAGTTCTTGGTCGTAGACTGCCTTTCGGCTTACAATATCATCCTTGGCTGTCCTTCTCTAAATGCTCTTGGCGTCGTGGTATCCACCACCCACCTTGTCATGAAATTCCCAAATAAGCATAACGAGGTGGTCACTATCAAGGGCAACCAAGTGGCCGCCAGGAAATACTACAATAAAAGTTTGAAAATCTGCAAGGCGCCGGAAAGAGGAAAGTTTGTCACTCTCAGCCCAGTCCTAGATCAGGTCAACATACTGATGCCCGAGCTGGATGCTAGAGAAGAACTTCATGGCATCAGACCCCAGCCAGAGGGTGAGCTACAGCCACTCCAACTTAGAGCCAGGTCAGATCAGGTTACCAAGATCATAGCTCAGTTGGAAGAGGACGAAAAACAACAATTGATTAAGCTGTTGTTGAAAAATAAGGACCTGTTTGCCTAGACGTCGTCCGACATGTTGGGACTTGACCCCTCATTCATCTGTCACCGTTTGTCCATTAGCAAAGATATGAAGTCGGTCGCTCAGAAGAAAAAGAAGGTCAGCCCTGAAAGGCATCAGGTCATCAAGGAGCAGGTAAAGGATTGCTAAGTTGCGGGTTCATCAGGGAGATTACTTATACCACGTAGTTGTCCAACGTGGTCCTAGTGAAAAAATTCAACGGGAAATGGAGAATGTGTGTGGATTACACAGATTTGAACAAAGTCTGCCCAAAAGATCCATATTCATTTCCCAATATGGACCAATTGGCTGACAGCTCTTCAGGCTTCAAGTGACTATCATTCATGGATGTCTACTCCGGGTATAACTAGATTCTGATGTACCCTAGAGATGAAGAAAAAACTGCCTTCATCACTGAAAGGGCGAGCTACTGCTATAGGGTTATGCTCTTCGGATTGAAAAATGCATGAGTCACCTATCAAAGAATGATGAACAAAGTTTTCAAGAACCAAGTGGGGAAAATGCTAGAAGTCTATGTCGATGATATGATAGTGAAGACCCCACAGGGTGGATCACATATGATAGACCTCGATAAAGTATTTGCACAAGTCTAGAAGCACAATATGAGACTAAACCCAGAGAAGTGCACCTTTGGGGTCCATGCCGAAAAATTCTTGGGGTTCATACTAACCCACTGCAGAATTGAGGCCAATCTTGACAAGTGCCAGGTTGTACTCGATATGAGGAGCCCTCGATGTATCAAGGAAGTACAATAACTGACAAGAAGGATAACAGCCCTCACACGGTTCCTCTCCAAAGCAGCCTATAAGTCTCTTCCTCTCTTCAAATTACTCAATAAGGGAAGAAGTTTTGAATGGATCCCGGAGTGCGAGGACGCCTTTTCATCCTTGAAAAAGTTTTTGTCCTCCCCTCCTATCTTGTCGAGACCGAACAATGGAGAAACACTCTTCTTATACCTCTCAGTTCACAAAGAGGTTATAAGCTCAGTACTAATCCTGGAGACGGATGAAGGTCAAAAACCAATCCACTTTTTCAATAGTCCGATGTGGATTCTAGGAACCGTGGTGGTGGCAGCGACTCTTCATACTGCGGGAGAAATGTGGATGTGACATGGCCCGAATGTCGTTGACGATGATGTCGGTTCTTTCCTTCGAGATCCTTTTTCTTTATAAATTTCGCATCTCTATACTTTCTTTTCCCTCTCTTTTTAGTGTAAGATGATGTATGGAATGAGAATAAGATTCTTAAATAAAAGTTCTTATCTTTGTATCTTCTTTTCTTCTTTTCCTTCTTTCTTTCCGCTATCTGAAGTTTTTATATTCGACCGGGGTGAGTCCAATGCTTACTCCGGGGTGACGCTATTTCTTCTCGTCTACCCGAGGTCCTTTACGTTGACCGGAGTGAGTAAAACGCTTACACCGTTGAAATGCCTTGAATCCTTCGCGAATCACCTCTCTGCAACGCGAAGCTCTCAGAAGAGTACTCAGAAACTGCAAAAAGTGAACAATGAACCATTATCCCCCTTTTGTAAAGGCTAAAACGATTAGGGAATATTTTCGTCCCTACGACCCAATTTTCAAAAACGTGCTCATCATGGCACGCAAGGCTCTAGGCACGTCCATCCGCTAAAAAAGGGCCACGTGGTCTTCACAGTTACAGAAGCAGTTAAAAAGACGTTTGTGCAGGTGCAAGGACAATAACGCAACAATTCAAACGAGAAACAACCTCTGAAGGCTGAAGTCCGGAAATTTTCCTCTGAACCCCGACTTTAAACACAAAGACCACAAATAAACGACTTTAGAACTCGTCACTTTGACTTTTCAAGACAAAGCACCAAGTTGGGAGCATGACGGTGTAAGCGTTTTACTCACTCCGGTCAACGTAAAGGACCCCAGGTTGACGAGAAGAAATAGCGCCACCCCAGAGTAAACATTGGACTCACCCCGATATAAAAACTTCAGATAACGGAAAGAAAGAAGGAAAAGAAGATACAAAGATAAGAAGTTTTATTTAAGAATCTTATTCTCATTTCATACATCATCTTACATTAAAAAGAGAGGAAAAATAAAGTATAGAGACGCGAAATCTATAAAGAAAAAAGATCTCTGAGGAAAGAACCGACATCATCATCAACGGCATCCTGGGCCATGTCGCATCCACATTTCCCCCATAGTACGAAGAGTCGCTACTACCACCACGACTCCCAGAATCCATATCGGACTCTTGAAAAAGTGGATTGGTTTTGGCGAACCTCAGCAAACCAGCATAAGGAAACCGGGACACCAAATTTTCTGCATTGCCTCTACCATTAAAGGCCGAGATGCATCCTCCTTCGCCGGATGAGGCGCAACCTCTCATGAAGGAGATTGTTCCACTGAAATCTTAGCCGGTCTCATGATTCTCTCAAATCGCTTCAAGGCACGGAACAACTTCAATAGTCTCTCCTGCTTACCCGAAGGCTTGTTCAGGGCAGAGCAACCATTACATCCTCGGGCAAGAACAAGGAAAGTGATCACCCCAACTCCGAAGAACCCCGTCCAACACAGCAGGTGACTCAAGCCTCCCCAGTAACGACAAATATCAAACAAGCAACCAAGGTACGCTGGGGAAGTAAGCCACCCTCTGTAATTACGTTAGGAAAGTAAATCGCCCTTTAAAAGGGATATTCGCAGAATGGCAAAATAGTTTCAGGCATTTTGAAAAAAACAGGAATATGACTCTTGCAGTGGGCAGAACCCTCTTAGGACATGAGTGAAATGCAAAGAGAGCTATGAAAGAAAAAATCACTCTCAAAAGCGAAGTTGCAAAGTAAGAGGAATGCAACAGAAGAAGTGCCAACTTCAAATGAAAACACTCCCCTTTTATAGGAGAAGCAAGGCATTCCGATTGGACCCAAGAGCAACGTACAAATTGCGTGAGATAAGCTACCCTTTAATGCTCATCGTTTCTGATTGGGCGAAGGGGAAGCGTGCAATTGGGAAGCATCAGAAACATAATGGGTCTTTAAATCCCAATAAAGTTAGAACAAGCAGTTTCCCAAGAAAGCTCAACATTCTTGCAAAGCACAAAAAAGGACAAAAAACCATGCGGAACCAGGCACAGGGGCTAAAGAAGTACCTCGGACGGCGGGATGGTGGTATATGCTAACCCCAAGGGTACTCCCCAGACAATGGATATCGGTCTTTACGGATTTCTACAACGCAATGAATCCCTTCCCCAGTATAAATACCTTGACACTTAATTGTTTCACTTAAGCGTTAAGTTGGGGGCAACTGTTTTGGACCGTGGTCCGGGATCTCGCCCTTAAAGGCGAAACCAGACATGTACACCACTAGGCTCTGGAGTATGCACCCCGGTAGGATGTTTGTACGCAGACATCTGTCGTAGGCCCTAAACAGTACTCCTTAGGTCTGTGCATAGCCTGATTATTGCCAGTGACCTTTACAGTATGAGGACCATGACTGCCTGCTACAGTGGTTGGCCACTAACGTGACAGTCCCAAGATTCTAGGGATCTGCCTGAACGATCGTGGAAGGAAGGCACCCTCCATCAGGGCTCTGCCTGAACAATTGTGGGGAGGAGGCACCTCCTTCGTCAAGCCACGATCTCAACGTACCTGCACTTGGCGACGAATGCTTAAGGACACCGCATATGCACTACAAATATCAAGATATACCATTCTAGTAAGGTAACTGTAATTCATACAGTGTATACCCTCTTTGTGCATCACCTAACTTGAGCATTAGAATCCCTTTGTAGGTACCCAACCCTCTCTGTCCAAGATTCACGGTGGCAGCAGCTGCACAAGAATAAAGAAACCACCATACACGTGTCTCTTCAGGCACCCTCTGGTTCTACATCAGAACAGTAATATTTTAAAAATCATTCATTTATTGACTTATTTAAAGGTATAGGCCTATTAGACTATTTCAAGACTTAGGTTTGGTAGCCTATATAAAAACTTATTGACCTATTTAAATGTAGGTTTGTTAACTTATTTAATGGTCTTATTGTAAAATAAGTCTTTAAATAGACTTTTAGGTCAGGTCAGACTAGACCTTAAAAATAAGCCTATTTCAAGTTCATAGGTCAGGTTCAGACTGTTTAAAGTAAAATCTGGTCTAATTTGACCTGTTTATACCCTTAGTTGCCATAAGGCAAGACACCCCCAGCCCCCGAATGCTAAGTTCCCGAATACTCAGCTCCTAAATGCACAAGCCTCGAACGCTCAGCCTTCAAAGGTTATTCCCCAGAATGCTCATCCCTCGAATGTTCAGCCTTCCAACCATAACCAGCCTTCGAATGCTTAGCCATTCGACCTTAACCTTCCTCCTCAAAAGGAGTGAAGAGACACTGATCGGAAATAATCTAGAATTGTTTATGTTACATTTAGGAATAACTATGTCACTTTTATGTTTGGATAGTTTAAGAATTTATATTATTCAAAATAGTATTTTTGTTTAGTAATTATTATTTAAGTGGGTTTTGACTACCATTGGGTTATAAATACCGCCACTCCGTGTTAAGTTGGTCACTTTTGCATATATTAATTATTTAAATAAATTATTGAGACTTGTAGCTTAAATCCCAAGGATTCTTGATTTTTGTTAGTTCTTGGTTACAAATTACATATGAAAGGAGTTTTATTAATTTTTATTTATGATTTATTTTCACCGTTATATCTTTTATCTGCGTTTTGCTACTCAACAGAGTAATTAATTTGTGTTTTAAACTATCTATCACACATACTATTTATATTTATTGTGTTTTTCAATTTTAGTTGAAAATTATGTTTTGTCATCATCTACTTATATTATGAAAGATTAAATAGCTATTAGTTTTATAGCCCATGCGATAGACAGAGGGAAAAATAAACCTGCACATTTTGTTACATTAATATAATAATATTGTTCAAATATATATTAAAATTAAAAATCGCTTAATAGATTTTATCAATTATTAATGGAATATTTTACAGATTTAATGAATTGAATATATCATAACTGCCAGCAACATCTTATTTTACTGAACAACAATGAGCATCGATCAATTATGTGAAAATAGAACAAGTATTCCTTGGAAATATATGTGAACTGAAAATATAAAAAAATTTCACAAGGCTTTTCTTCATTTTGTTTCCCTCTTTCTTAGGAACGAAAAGCAAGCACTAATGCAAAAGTGAAAGAAAACCATGGCTGCATATTTATTTTTTACAACTGTTAAGAAAACATGCAAAACATGAAAGAAACTAGTTAAAGTGAAAAAAAAAAACTAGAGACACAAAAAATAAGGAAAAGACAAAAAGGAAAATTACAATGATTGATTTCTTATTTAAACTATCTACACTTATAGTAATTGTATTTATCGTTTATTTTAATTTTGGTTTAACTTTTTTATCATCTACTTATTTTGCGTATAGCTATTTAGTTTTATAACCGGTGCGCTAGATGCAAGGATGGGATTGCAAAACAAGCGTGCACATTTTGTTACAATAAAATATTAATATTGTTAAAATATATTTTAATGTAGATAATTACATTATAGATTTAATCAAATATTAATAGAATGTTTTACTGATTAGTCAATTAAAACTGAGCATACTAATTTATATAATTATATATATTTTTATATTCTTAATTTTGTTCTAGATTTAATTGAATATATATCACTACAAAAAAAAGTAAATTACGCCCGTTTTTTTTTTGCAAATTACGACGGTTTTAAATGTCGTTTTTTGCGTTAGTGGCGGTTTTCAAAACTGAAATAATTTTCTTCGCCGTTTGGTATAATACGACGGTTTCTCATTAACCGCTACGACAACTGCCATAATTTACCATGTATAAAATGACGGTTCAGTTTTTGCATAAAACGACAGTTAGAACTGTCGTAATTTACATAACACTAATAAAATAAATGTAAATTACGACGGTTAAAACTGCCGTAATTTACTTAAAATCAACAAAAAAAATAAAAAGCTCAGATCAAATAGAACAATACACTCGAACGAATGAATAGAAAGCTGCTATCATATTCTAGGCATGCTATTTGATTCAACGAACGATTTTATTTCACATTGGGGACTCAGAACATTGCAGCAAATAAGAGAAATTCTAAGTTGGATAACCATTTAACTCAATTATTGATATTTGCAACAGAATCAATGGCTTCAGAACTATAATTCTCATTTCTGCACATAAGTATGAGAGATGCTAACTTTCAAATAAATATGTTTGAACAAGACCAAATAATTACACATGTAGCATTTTTTATAAGTAAAGACCATTAAAAAGACATCAGAGGCAAAGGCAAAGCAAAACCCACGTACACAACATGTGTACAAGGAAAAGCACAGAAGAAAGGTCAGAAAACTAATATCTGAAATACTATCCTTGAGTGTCATTTGTTACTTATTAATAACAAAGTTAAAACAAATAATTAACATGATGCTAATCACAAAGCAGCTAACAAAAGAGGAGGTATTGTATCATTAAGTGAAGTAGTACCCGAGGTAATGTATTTTTCTCCATCACAGAATTTTTCACCAGTTTTGGTTCACAGGCAGGTTTAGAAATAACTACTTATTAAAGCCATAAAAAAATAAAAATAGAGAAACGCGTCTGCAAGAACACACAGACAAAGAATCAACATAAATATACTCAGTTACACACAGATATATTGTTGCTTGAGCTGATGGTATGTAAGTTTGTCAATGGTAATGAGTTTGTCAGCACTAAATGATGTTATCTAAAGATGCCAAGATGCATATCACCAGGTAAGAAGATATAACCGAACAATGTTTTTAAACAAAAAAAATGTTAAGAAATTTATTAGTTAGCAAAACCACAAAGAGCAAGCTCAACTATGAGCATACCTGAAACTCTCTAATTAGGCTCAGATTAATCATGTCCACAATTCCCAGATGGCCGTTACGACCACCAACAGCCATATACCTTAAATTGAAGTCATCTCGAATCATAGTAGTTAATATAAGGATTTAAGAGCATATAACCAATAAAGAATATCATTTGCCATCTGGGAAAATATACAAGCAATTAAATGCAAGTCAGATTTTCTTTCAAATTTATATACCCTTGAACTACTTGTAAAAAGTCTATCCCAACCCTAGAACAATGGTTTGGCTTTGCAGCCAAATAACTTGGATTTTCCATAATATGAGAACAGAAAAAGAAAATAAACTTCATTCATCAGGCTTCTCATATCATGCCCCAATAATTCATAAAATACAAGCAAAAGATAACTAAAACTGAAAAACTAATTCGGTAGAACAACAACTTATGTCTCCTAAATAGCTCTGTGGACAATATGAACTTGAATTTCAATTAGAAATAAAGAAAAGGAGGGCAACGGGTTAAAAATATGCAGAACTTACTGGACCGCCAAGACCTGTGAAGCCAGCAAGCTGCAACTCCTCTAGTATACCTTCCCCACCAATTACATAAACCTGAGCATTGAGAAGAAGAACACCAATGGTAAAATTAGATATAGTTGGTAACAGAGGAAATGAAACAAACTAGTGGTGGCTTTCAAGTTTCAAGTGAAGAACCTTCTTTTGTGAAGGAAAATTGTTGACTTTCAAGTACATAACAGCTGCAAAAGAGGAGGAGAATAAAGAATCAAATGAATGACCTGGGAAACGGGAGTTCCTAAATATCAGAACTTTTGAGCGTATTGTGAGAAGAGACCTATTTTGTGAGAAGAGACCTGGGAAACGGGAATTCCTAAATGAGTGCTTTTGGCTGAAAACCTGTTTTGTTGTAAAAATTAAGCAAAACCAAATATGTCAGCGACCTGATCTGTTTTTCTAAGTTTCTCATGAGTAAATAGCTCTCAGACCAAGTCAAAGGACCTTGTACACTCTAAAGTTCTCATAATATATATAGATAGTTATCACAGCCTTGCATTATCCTTTTCTTTCTAGGATTCCTAAACTAAGCGAAGATCAATGGCGGAAAAAAAAACCTAAGCAAAGATCCATATTGTCCCAACATATACTAACTCTTCCTTAACTCCAGTACTTATGAGTAATCTATTATCTATTATCTATAATTAATTGGACTAACTCTAATTGTCACATGTCATTATTTAATTTTAATTAAATCAAAGTTATTCTCTCTAAAGTTGTTATTATTGTTGATATTATCCTACATTTTTTCTCGCTAACTGCACATGTTATTTATTTATTTTTTTGTTTCCTCATGCAAAAATGACCTCTAATTATGACATACTATCTATAATTATATAAAAAATAACAAAATATAAAAAAGATGATAATATGAAAATATCCGTGAAACTCACGGATGAGTTTACTTGTGAATACTAAAACTAGGACACTTACAGTTTCATCTGAAACAACTCTATATCTCTCTGACAGGGAGATCGAGGATTTCCTTGTTGAAGGGAAAAATAAATCATCCAAAATCACGCTATTTTTTTTTAAAAAAAACTGATTCTAAATTACACTATCAAATGGTATATATCAGTAATGGCTTAAAAAAAAGGGAACATATCAGCAATGAGACAATCAGAGCACCTGATAATGGATAAGCTTCTGAGGATTCTATGTGCTGCCCACAAGATCCATAAACACTTAAGGCCTCAATAATCATTGGAACATTCCTATAAATGCCAAATATCACATTATTGCTCAAAGCCTTGTAATGAAATGCACCCATTAATTACTAAAGATCATATCAAATCTCTCATGCTTAAATGAACTTACAACATAGTCACATTCCACCATGTTGCCACAACAACCAAGATTGAAAAGATAAAATCTGATATAAAAGATTAGGATGGCTAGATGGCTCAGCCAATATAACAATTTAAGCTATATTCTAACAGTTAACAAAGTAATTTTTCACATGCATGCCACATTATACAAGTTAATTAGCCTTTTCCTTTCCTAACTCCTTACAAGCCTCTTGTTTAGTCACAGTTAGATTAAATTATATTCCCAATTGATTATATAGAAGTTAAAAAATTTGAATAAAGCAATTAATTTGTTCATAAAAAAGGCCAATTGTTTGAATCAAAAGTTAATATTGCTTCGAACAAATAAAAGAAAAAAAAATCCTAAGTGCTTAAAGTGGACTTGTGTTCTTGATAATGCAAACAAAATTTATTTATGATGTAACTTGTAGTCTTGTACATACAATTACCGGTCAATGGTTTCCCTATGCCCAAGTTGTCCATTTGTGCCTCTTCCCCAAGAATATACATTTTCAAATTTAGTAACAACAATGTTGTGTCTCCATCCACATGAGATCTGAACTACTTTCTGCCAAGCCAAACAAAAGTGTGAAGAAATAAAAAATAGTGGGTTATTATTATACATAGTCAAAATTTTCCAAAAGAAAAGGGAAAAAGGAAGAAGGGTGATGCAATTTCAAGTACCTGCTCATCAAGAAAGTTCACTTGCACGGGAGAGGAATAATCAAAATTGTTACTAACTCTAATCTGTCCAAACTACAATTGAAGGAGAAACAGGTTTCAATTTACCAAACAGATGTTAATATTGTTCAGTATATTTTGCTCCCTGCACTCATTCATGTGCACTCTTTAACCAATCAACAACTTCTATCCTCTATGTTGTCTTCATAAGTATTTCTTGGGGATATAACACAAAAAATATCATGAAAATAGGAGAAGAATAAAAAGTACTGCCAACCTTATTCCAACCCCAGCCAAAAAGTAATCCACTAGACGTGAGTGCCATAGTATGCCTCCAACCACTTGATATCTGAAAGAAGTCCAAACAAAGTTCAGAGACAAATAATGACAATTACAATCACTATGTGCCTAATATCAAGGAGGGCCTACTAAAGAAGAAGAGTGAAGGGAAGAATTTGGACCTTTAACAAGGTTAAACTTTTAGAAAGTTGTAAACAACAAAAATGACAAGTCAGAAGACATCTAAATGAGACTAAGAAATTGCCACCAACTCAGTATGAACTTAAAGGACCACCTGAGAAATGAACTTATCACTCATGGCTTGAATCTTGCAGTCCATACTGGAATAAAATTCCAGTCCTTTGATCTCTACAATTTTATTTTCTTGGCCTACTCTCACCCTTCCATTTGAAGACCTGAAATTATTGAGAATAAATAAGTCAAATCTCAGTCGACATATAAGCTGACATCTCAAACTTACTGTGTTCCCCCTTAAGCAAGTTTCAATCAACCACTTGCATTAATTTGGATTTGTTCACTTACATTCTCCAACAGGGTAGAGACCAATTACCTATTTTTTTGTAGTGAAGCAGGCAGAAATTATGTTAGGATTTTGGGTAGGAGAGACCAATTTCTACTTTCCTCAAAAGCTTGGGCTATCTTTTCTTTTTGTATTTTCCATCTGTTTCTACTGTTTCTATATATATCAGACCCCACATATTCTAATATCTCCCTAAAATCAATTCAGGAAAAGAGAAATATAGTCCATATTTCTTGTTCTATGTTGTGTTTCTAAAACAAGTTCCTATCAGTCTCTTCCCCAAGCATCATTATAATTATAATTATCATTAAAAACAATATAATGGAAAGAACAGAAGGTCATAACTACTTAAACATGCATATACATATTACATGCAAATTACAGATTCTTAGAAGGAAGCAAGGATTATTTGATAGGAATTTGATAATAAAAGATACCAAGATACAATATTAACATGCAAATTGTACAAAATAGTTTATATTGATTAATAGAGTATTATTATTTAATAACACATTATAAATGGCTTTAGAAAACAATTATAAAGATTATGAAATCTAGGGTAGTTCCCTGAATTGAAACATAAGGGGAAAAACATGTCAAACCTTGAGGCTGCCCCAAAGATCAAATCTTGGCCGGGTGAAATTGAGCTCTCACACATCATTCACCTGAGAACCCATTGGATCAACCGAAATAATAACACATTATGCATAGTATTTCACAAATTTCTCAAATGCATCACACACTCACACCTCATGTAGAAATTCCCAAACATCAACATTCAACAACACTCTCAAGAATTATAATAAGAAAAATAATAATCAGATAATACCTTCATTCCCTTAACATACTTCACTGGCAGTCCTTCAAGAATCCCTGTGGCTAGAAGGTCCTTCAACTTGGTAGGGAACTTCTTCAAGAATCCCACCCAACTGCTCCAAATTATTCACCACCAATATGGTCAACAATGACACCACACCAGAACCCAAAGAGTGACCCACAAACACCATCCCATAAATCGAACCGTTCTCCACCCACAACCATTTCAGCGTCTCCGATTCTTGGTTCAGCAGCCAAACTGTCGATTTGAGCAAACTGTGATGAACGAGGACGGTGAACGAGGATGGTGGTGCGAGTTTCACGGCTTTGGGCAGAGGCAGATCTGGACCTGCGAGCTGCGACAGTGAGAACAGAAGGGGAGAAGGAGATAGTAGATCTGGACCTGCGTCGTAAATGCTGCAACTTTGAGTGAGAGGGAGAGAACAGAGGTTATACCTTTGAGTGAGAGGGAGATGGCGAGAGTGAGAGGGAGAGCAGGAGAGACTGAGGGTGAGAAGTGAGAGTTAGAATGTGAAAGTGAAAATTTTAAAAAAATTAAAATATTTTAATTAAAATTTAAAATAAACATAACGGCGGTTAAAACCGTCGTTTTATACATTTAACTATCGTTTTTTACTTGTAAAATATGACAGGCGTGTAACTGACGTATTATACTACATATTACGACAGTTTTTTAGAACTAACGTATTAAAACTGTCGTAATTTACTTATTTCATTATAGGTAACCATTAGATGAAAGTGAAACTAATAGTTGAAAATGAGTATGAGAGAAAAAAGACTTACACTTGTGTAAGTTGATCCTCTCTCTCTCTCTCTCTCTCTCTCTCTCTCTCTATATATATATATATATATATATATATATATGAAGTGTATTTGAGATAAGTATTTATTGTAAGAGGTGAGATAAGTAAATCTTGATCATTGGATTTTACATGAATGATCAAGATTATAACATAAATGCATGTGATTTTTTTAAGTGATCAGATGACTTTTAAGTAATTTTTAATCTTGATCATCAATGTATAGTTGTATAATCAAAATTTATTCTTCTTATCATTTCACAATAAAAACTCATCTTATTAAATATGCTCAGATCTCTCTCTGTATATAGGGGGCATTATATATAGAAAATCGCTGCTAAAATTAAAAAAAATAGCTTATGTCTTTTTTGTGGCGTTTAGTAACCGCCACTATTATTTTTTATTTTAATTTAGATTTATTTTCATAATTTTGTTGGCATGCTAATTTTAATACATTTTAACCTGTTTTATATTACAACCAACTAGCATATTCAAATAAAATTATAAAACATTTAAACTTTCAACAAATATATTAACTTGTCAAACAAAATCTAGTATACAAGTAAACTAAAATGCAATACAAACAAAATAAATAAACTAAAATTTATTACAAACAAAATAATATCAGAAGAATACAGTAGTAGCAAATAATTTTTTTATCATTAGACATTCACTTTCAACTCCGATTAGAATCATATCTAATTTGAGCATCATGAATTGCTGAGAAAGACAGTCTGACACTTGGTAAAATTGATATGTTTCTTTCATTCGAACTCTGAAAATATAAACAAACTATGAATTATATGCATTCGATAAAAGCACTATAAATTTTAAAACAAATACATCATGAATTAACCGAAGTCCAAATATCACAACAAAATGAAGACAAAGTCATCATAGAAGGGTGGGTTAACTTTTCTACAAAAACAAAGGTGGTCCAAATATAGCATTACGAAGGTTTCCCAAAAACAACAACCATCTATAGCATTTAAGATGCTAACAAAGTCATTCAACCATTCAAAAACTGATTTTACTTATTTTAGTAGCAAAAATTCAGGATTCAAAACATATATTAGAAATCTGAGCATTTAAAATCTATTTAACTTACTCTCCTTCTTTTAGCCATCTATCTCACATACTATTCACACAGCAAGTATAGTTAATCTCATATACTATTCACACAGCAAGTATAGTTAAGTAGAAATGACCTGTTAACATTCTCCATAAATTTTAGATGCAGGGAAAAAATGTCACTAAATTTGCCTCTGGATCATCTAGGAGTCTTAGTCGGTTTGCATTTGCAATGAGAAGGTCTCTGACAGCTTCATTATAGATCTCCATGACAGAGAACTTCACAGCAAATTCTCTTCCTTAATGCTGAGAGACACAAGAAGAAATGTCATTTTTTTGGCAATAATCAAAGAACATCATCCATTTCATTGCAAGATAAAACCAGGATTTAAATTGTTTTATACCTTCTCTAGGTATTCATATATATCCCTTGTTGCATATTCAGTAATTCCAGTCATGGTGTATGTCTTTCCACTGCTTGTTTGACCGTACGCGAAAATGCTAGCTGAGATTATGTTTCATCAGTAAGATTAAAAAAAATGCCACCAGCCAACAGTAATATATGTAATCAAGAACTATAAAACAAGGACAAGAAGATTACTCACAGTTGATACCACTAACTACTGAAAGGGCAACTTCCTTAATTCCTTGCTCATACACCTGCTGTGTGGAGCACCTTTCCTCAAATACCCTGTCTGTTTCCAATTAATAAACCAGTCAATAAAATAGCAGTTGGGATTCAAAAGAAAAATGCTTGAAAAACTGTCTGAATAGATTCAAAAGTAACATAAAATACAAAAATCTCTTATGATATTGGCATAGATAGCCAACAGCATGTTTGTTACCAAATGTGTAGGCATCGGTGGATGATGATCGCTGTTCAGCGAGGGCACTGTTCTTGAATCTGATGGTGTTGCCAGAAATGCATTCCCAGTTGGACACATCGTGCCTTGCTCTTTCTCTCTCGTTCAAAGGCCTTACTCTGATCAAAACAAAAATCTTCTCTTCAAAGAAGAGAATTTTCTAGTTAGTTGAGAAATCAAAAAAATTTGTTAAAAGGGGTGCATAAATTATTATCTACATGATTGGGGTGTGTGGGATGGGCTGTGTGGGTAAGACAACACTAGTGAAAGAATTAAAATGGTAAGTAGTGCAAGATGGATCATTTGGGGTTGTAGTTATGGCTACTATAACAAATTCTCCGAATGTGAGAATAATTCAAGGCCAACTTGGTGATGGTTTGGGACTAAAATTTGAAGAGGAGACAGAACAAGGAAGAGCAGGACGATTACGTCAAAGGATAAACAAGGAGAAGAGTATTCTTGTTATACGGAAGTTGGGGTTCCTTTTGGTGATGACCACAAAGGATGTAAGTTATTACTGACATCAAGAGATCTTAATACGCTAGACTATGAGATGGTTACTCAAAAAGATCTTAGAAGCATTATCTGAAGAGGATAGCTGGGACTTATTTGAGAAGATAGCAGGCGATGCTGTTAAAGATTTCAATATAAAGCCTATTGCAGTAAAAGTGTCCAGATGTTGTGCTGGTTTGTCCCCATTGATAGTTTAGAATTCATTACTTTTTTAACATGGCCTTTGGTTCAACCACCACGTAATACTTAAGTTAGAATTGTTAGTTAAACCCTCAATCAAAGGAAAATAGTGATTATATCGTGTTTAAAAACGTCTGACCAATAATTCCTAATTAATTGGTAAAAAATAATCAATTATTGTAAAAAGATTCAGTCAAAGGAGAAATAGGCAGGTAATAATTTAGACGGTTTTCAAACTTTCCTTATTTATATAGTAATCAATTATTTGATGTAGTACAAAAACAGAATAAGTTCATTGAAAAATTAAGTAAGTTCCCACCTTTAATCAATTAATTGACGTATTGAATATTTATTCATTTATATTAACTAGTCTATATGTCGTACGATGCATAGGATAATATTAAGAAATAAAATTTTTAATAGTTTCACATTAAAAGATAACTGTAATACCTTTAATATAAATAAAAGTAATTTATTAAGTTTAATTGAAGTGTATAAATTTAGACATTATAATAACTAAGTCATAAAAATTTAAAAGTGAAAACTAAATCTTAATATATATTTCTAGAGAAATGATATCAATATACATATTATGATAAGGTATTAATTTACCTCAAGTAGTTTTATAATATATCTTTAAAATAAAAAATAATTATAAATCTTAAAAAAATATGTGACTTTGGATCAGGTCAAACTAATTCGAAATATAACTGGAACCTAATCCAAAAAATATATCAAGTATATTTTTCAAAATTAAGACATAATTGTATTAGCTTCAATTCGAGTTAAGTCGAGTTATGAGCACTTATTTTTAATAATATTAACAATATTGATTTTTTTTTTATTGATATTAATGTCTTATAATGAACAAATATATTTGATATTGATTATTGATGATATTGATTTATTTATTAAATGATTTTTATACATGTAACATTTTTTTGTCAAATGTTTCATGTTGTCACCTCAAATCATATGTGACAGGAAATTACCATATAAGATGATATGTGGTAAAGTATTAAGTATTTTAGATGTCACATATCAAGCAAGTAATACATTAATTTGTTGACAAGAAAGACACATGGAAGTTTTTCAAGACATGTATCTTTCATTTCTATATTACTAGTATTTTGTATCCGCACGATGCACGAGATAATTAGAGAAAAAATTTAAATAAATAACTTGTTTATATAGTTTAAGTTAATTTTAATTTTGGCCTCTATTTTTTTATTTTTTTATATCATTTACTATATTTTTACTCATTTGAATTTTTTTTATCACTCAATTGGGTTTTAGTTTATATTGTTAATATATCAATCTTTATATTTTTACTCATTTGAGTTTTTATCACTATAAATTCTCTTCATTAAGATATTGGTTCATATTTTCAATGAAAGATTGATTGTTATATTTTCAAGATTTGATAGTATTAAATCCAATTTAGGAATATAAATTTTGTCACCAACATGTTTTCATGTTATTATTCTTACTCCTATCACATTGATCCTATATTTTTCTACAATTAATTTATCTTATTATACAGTCTTATTGCTTAATCATTACCTTTAAATAATACAATCAGAATTCATTTCTTAATGTTATACCAAAATGATCAATAATGTAAAAATTATATTATAATTAATAGTTATTTTAGTGTATTGTCGATAAAAAAATTCATAAGTAAAATACAAATGAAATTATATTAAAATTCTTCTATTAACTTTTCACCTCTATTAAATATTTTTGTTTTTTTTCTCTTTGTAATTTATTTATTTTTTATTTTTATATATATGTGGTATTTTTTTTTTTACATGCGTCGATAGTTCTTTTTAAATTGTTATATCATATGACAAATGTTAGAAAATTAGGCAATATATTTGTCACATATAAAAAAATTAATGTATTTAATAGTTGACTTATATGAAGTATGATAGAAATTTAAGACATATATATTTATTATATATTAATTATAATTATTATTAATTATATTGATTAATTGATTATATTATTTTACTAATTATATTGATCAACTAATTATATTTGATGTAGATGTGACAATTTTTTTTACACGCACCGATATTTTTTTTAAGTTGATATATCGGATAATGCGTGATAAAAAATTAAGTAATATATTTGACACACGTCAAAATCTTAACGCATTTATTAATTAACTTAAATAACACATAACAAAATTTTAAATCATATATATTTTTTTCTATTTTATATTGATTGATGCAATAATTTAGACGATTTTCTAAGTTTTTTTATTTATATTATAATCAATTTATTGATGTAGAACAAAAAGAAAATAAGTTAATTGACAAACTAAATAAAATATTTTTTCCTTTTAATCATTTAATTCACGTGTTCAGAGTTTTCCTCATTTATATATTAATTCAGGGCAGTTGTTGGCGTATTAAATTAGCAATCATTTGACGTATTACGTTGCCACTCCAAACTGACGCAACCAATAATTGACTATTTATATCATTCATTTTAGAGAAACTTTTTTATTCTTTTTTACGTGTACTGTGCTTGGGAGCTTATCAAATGTGAAGTTTACATAAATATATCTTGTTATCATTTTTCAAATTTCTAGAAGTTTAATTCAAACGTCACTAAGTATCTGTACGGAAATTGGAAGATCTCATAATTAAATTTTAACTAATCTATTTTGCATGTACTTTAGCTTACAATTTAATTTCTTTTCACATCAAGTAATAATTAAATTTTAAAATTAGAAGAAATGTCTTTCAAAAGTTCTTCTGAGAAATTGGCGTAAAGAATCCGAAAAGAGAATATAGAAGAGAGGCACTGCTAAGCGGCGAGTGGACTGAACGGTGTTGCCGTGTTGGGCCAAGTGGTGGATTCGGGTATCCCAAATCCAATTAGATAAGGGAGTGAGTGAGGGAACAATGGTGAGTGGTGACCCACACCTCACACAGAGGAGTACAAGACTCTGGGTTAACCCATAATGTTAAATATAATTTTTATATTAAATAATGTATATATTTTTTTATATTTTATTTAATATTATTTATTATATATTTTTTATTATTATTTTTATTTAATTATATCTATTAAAAATAATATAAATAATACTTATACTCTCAAAAAAATATAAAATTATTATTTTCCTGTTAAATATTAATAGTTACGCTCACGTAAATATTCAAAACTCTGTAAGTTCTTTTGTCCTCCTCTAGGACCCCCATAAAGGTCACCCACATGGACATCTCTGTCTCCCCTATATATGGGGAAAAAAAAATATGGGTTCGTGTACGTCTACAAAATGTGAAGTTAATAGTCAATAATTTAAAATTGTAAAATATAAATATTTATGATAAATTATGAATTTACCTTTTTTTTGTGAAATACATAAATTCATTTATTAAAACTTATTGTTTCACACGGCCGTCACCTGGATGAAAAGGCAACCCTAGCTTACACACGACGTGGAAGTCTCAATTTGGTTAACCCTTGGCCTTCAACTAGAATGAAAGGGTATCTAGTTGACATTTTATTAACAGCAACAACAACTCTCGCCGCGTTGGCTTTTGAGTAGAATGTACAAAGCTAGCTCTATGTTTGATTCCTTGAAGCTGACGTATGGTCTCTCGTAATCCACATACAGATGAAAAATACTAGAGTAAAAAAAAAAATTTGTCGAAATTTTTGTCCCCATTTTTTAGAACACGGTCACATGCAAATATGCTCCTTTATTAATCACAGTATAAACAATCTTTGACTTCTTTCATGAACTTTTCTAAAATCTACTTTATTTTATTAAGATATATTTTAAGCATGTGGTCTGGTAATATTAAAAATTTTGTATATAAAAATAATATTATTTAAAAAAATCATGATAGTATCTCAAAAATTAATATTTTACTTATTAAATAAATAATAATTTAAAAGATTAAAAAAATATTACTATGTACAAATGTGGGGACAATATTATTGAAGGTGACTGTAAGCATCATCATGAGGACAAGCTCAGAAACATATATGTTGTCCTTTTGTTATATATTTTTATTAAGTGAATCTTTTTATTATTTATATATTTTCCTTTGGGACAAATTTCAATAATTAGATAGTTATGTTGATGAAGTTTTTGATGATTAGTTAATAGAAAATTAATGATTAGATAGTAGCAATGATATTTTTCTTTAATAAACTAGCAAATTGCAAATATTTTCTCTGTGTGATATTCATATATAGTACAAACTAAAAAAAAAAAAAAGCACCAATTTTTTTTTTTTAAGCAACGGATCAAAGATCCAAAAACCAAACTAAACTCTTACAACTCTATCAAAAAAAGTTCTTGATAGGTGAAAGTTAAAATTCTTAAGTAGGTGTTTATTATATTATTTTTTAAGTATTTAAATTATTATTAGAGATATATGTAAAAAAATTTTTAAAGATTAATATATTTTTATTATGGACTCTATATTTTTTATACTTTTTTATATCATTTATATATTTTTACTCATTTAAATTTTTTTATCACTTAATTGGATTTTAGTCCATATTGTTAATGTATTAATCTTTGTATTTTTTACTCATTTATGTTTTTATCGCTATAGATTCTCTTCATTAATGTATTGATCCATATTTTCAATGAAAGATTGATTATTATATTTTTAAGATTTGATAATATTAAATCTAATTTAGGAATATAAATATTGTTACCAACATGTTTTCATGTTCCTATTCTTATTCCTATCACATTGGTCTCCTATTTTTCTACAATTAGTTTATCTTATTATATAATCCTACTGCTTAATCAATATTTCTAAGTAGTACAATCAGAACTCATTTCTTAATGCTATACCAAAATGATCCATAATGTAAAAATTATATTATCATTTATAGTTATTTTAATGTATTGTCAGATAAAAAATTCATATGTAAAATACAAATGAAATTATATTGAAATTTTTCCTTAACTTTTTACCCCTATTAAATATTTATGTTCTTTTTTTTCTTTGTAATTTTTTAATTTTTAATTTTATGTATATGTGACAATTTTTTTATATGTATCAATATTTCTTTTAATTTGTTACATCATATAACATATGATAAAAAATTAGATAATATATTTGTCACATGTAAAAATCTTAATTCATTTATTAAATTGACTTGGATGAAATATGATAGAATTTTAGGCCTTATATATATTTTTTATATATTAATTATAATTATTATTAATTATATTGATTAATTGATTATATTGTTTGATTAATTAATTATATTTGATGTAAATGTAACAATTTTCTTTACACGTGCTGATATTTTTTATAAGTTACTATATCAAATAATACATGATAAAAAATTAAGTAATATATTCATTAAATATCAAAATCTTAATGTATTTACTTAATTAACTTAATGATACATGATAAAATTTTAAGTTATGAATATATTTTTTATATTATATTGATTGATGCAATAATTTAGACGATTTTCTAAGTTTTTTTATTAAATTATAATCAATTTATTGATGTAGAAGAAAAAGAAAATAAGTTAATTAACAAATTAAATAAAATATTTTTTCCTTTTAATCAATTAATTGACGTGTTCAGAATTGTCCTCATTTATATATTAATTCAGGGCAGTGAAGTAGAAGGCAATTTTTTTTTTTTTTTTGGGTGCAAAGTTGGCGTATTAAATTAGCAATCAATTGACGTATTACGGTCCCACTCCAAACTGACGAAACCAATAATTGACTATTCATATCATTCATTTTAGAGAATTTTTTTTTATTTTTTTTTATGTGTACTGCTTGAGAGCTTATCAAACGTGAAGTCTATATAACCTATTATAAAATATAAATAAGAAAACGAAAACGAAGAAGTCTCGATCAGTCTACTCTGATGTCCTGGCCTTCACCTGGGACGAAAAGGCAACCCTAGCTGACACGACAACGTAGAAGTCTCAATCTGGTTACCCCTTGGCCTTCAACTAGGATCAAAGGGTATCTAGTTCACATTTTGTGAACAACAACTCTCACCGCGTTGACTTTGAGGAGAATTTACAAAGCTAGCTCTACGTTTGATTCCTTAAAGCTGACGTATGTGGTCATGTTTTCTCTGAATCCATGTACAAATGAAAAATATTTAAGTCAACAAAAATTTTGTCGGGATTTTTGCCCCCATTTTTAAGAACCACGGCCACATTCAAATATGCTCCTTTATTAATTACAGTATAATCAATCTTCGATTTCTTTCATGAGCTTTTCTAAAATTTACTTTATTTTATTAAGATATATCTTAAGCATGTGATCTATTGATCTTAAGATTCATGTATATTAAGTTAACACAGAGCTAACCAGTTGACAACAAATCCAGCTAATATATTAAGTTAATATGATAGTTTATATCACAGTTAGCAAGAGTTAGTTAAAAAGTTAAGTAATTCTATTATTTTTGTTTTTCTTTTTTCTGTTATAATAGTTAGTAGTCGTAGCTTTAGATGATTGAACTTTCTATATATAGCTCCATTTTGTACATTACCAGATTAGATCAATTAATATAGAAGTTTCTGCTATCTTTCTCTAGTTTCTTACTCTAAACTCTGATATGGTATCAGAGTTTTCCTTGTGAAAGCTCTGTTGCGCCTCGCTTGTTCTTCACAAATTGTGAAAATTTCATTGTTTCTCTTTTCAATTTCAATTGCAAATCTTGTAAATCCAATGTTGGATCCTACAAGTTCCTATTTCTTACATCCTAATGAGAATCCTGTAATTTCGTTGGTTTTTGCACTTCTCAATGGGAGCAATTATCATTCTTGGTCAAGGCAAATGAGAGTGGTATTACAAGCAAAGAACAAGATTAGCTTTGTAGACGGATCAATCCCAATGCCTGAAGCAGAAAACCCATTGTTCTTGGCTTGGGCATGCTGTAACACAATGGTAATTTCTTGGATTACACGATTTATTTCTCAAGATATTGCAAATAATGTTATGTGGATGAATACTATATCAGAAATTTGGTCAGATCTTAAAGATAGATTTTTACAAGGAGATAAACTCAAAATTGCATGTTTGCAAGAAGAATTTTATGCACTCAGATAAGGTGAATTTACTGTCAGTCAATTTTATACTCAATTGAAATCTCTATGGGATGAATTGGAGAATTATAGACCAATTCCGGGTTGTAAATGCTTACAACCATGTACTTGTGAATTACTTCATGTTATTAGATCTTATAGGCAGCAAGATCAAATGATGAGGTTCTTAAAGGGTTTGAGTGATCACTTTTCAACAATAAGGTCTCAAATTCTAATGATGGATCCTCTACCACATATTACCAAAGTCTTTTCCTTAGTTGTTCAACAAGAAAGACAGTTTAGTAGCAATTTTCATGAAGAATCCACAGCTATTGCAGCTGCTGCTACTGTTAAAAATTCTAGTTTTCAGAAATTTACAAAGAAACCTGGATTTGGAAGGGGTAATAATGGAGGCAAAATTTACACACATTGTGGCAAAACAAGCCATACTATAGAAGTTTGGTATGAAAAGCATGGCTTTCCACTTGGTCACCCAAGAAATAAATTTTGAAATTTTAATCACACTGTGAATAATGTTTCCTCAGCAGAAGATGTTGATACTGCACAGGACAAGACAAAAACACAAGAAAGTAGTCATCCAAGCCTCACCACTGAACAGTTCCAAACATTCTTGAATCTTTTTCAGAAGCCACATCTAGCAAATCATGTTATCACTCACACTAAATCAAATCTGGCTTCTAATCCTGATCAGTCCTCTCGCATTGTTTCAGGTGATAATTTTGTTCTTTATTTTCATTTAACTTTTGTTCCTTGGATACTAGATACAGGTGCAACAGACCACATTTGTTGCACACTGCATCAGTATACCACCTATAGTAAAATTCCACCAATTACTGTCAATTTACCAAATGGAAATCCAGTCATAGCAACCATCTCTGGCACAATCCAACTTTCAGATAAGCTAACCCTTTCCAATGTTCTCTATCTACCTCAATTCACTTTTAATTTGCTTTCAGTCACAAAATTAACCACTTCTCTCAATTGTGTTTTGACTTTTTCTTCTACTGATTGTGTCATACATGATCACAATACCTTGAAGAAGATTGGATTAACTAAATTTGTAAAAGGGTTGTATGTGATGCAACCATCTTGTAAAGTTGATTCTAATCAAAGTTGTAATTTCTCATATACTCTTGTGTCTCATAAACCTGATTTGTGGCATTATAGATTGGGTCATCCCTCTAATACCACATTGAAGTTTTTGCATAATCAATTTCCTTTTATCAATTGTGATCATTACAATGTATGTGATATATGTCCCTTGGCCAAAATGAGACAGTTACCTTATTCTGTCAGTATTAACAAATCTGAAAATACCTTTGATTTACTGCACATGGATATTTGGGGGCTATTTTCAGTTCCATCTATTCATGGTTATAGATACTTCTTGACTATAGTAGATGATTTTTCAATACATACTTGGCTTTTCTTTATGAAATCAAAGTCTGAAACAACATCTCACATAAAGTCTTTTGTTGCACTAATTGACACTCAATTTCAACATAAAGTCAAGGTGATCAGGTCTGATAATGGTCCTGAGTTCATTCTTTCTCAATTTTATTCAGAAAAAGGTATTTTGCACCAAAAATCTTGTGTAGAATGTCCACAACAAAATGGTGTTGTTGAGCGCAAGCATCAACATATTCTAAATGTGGCACGATCTCTTATGTTTCAGTCTAATATTCCAAAGAGTTTATGGTCTTTTGTTGTTGCTCATTATGTTTTCCTCATCAATAGACTTCCATCTTTCACTCTTCAAAATTGTAGTCCTTATACATTGCTTTATAACCAAATACATATTCTTTCAGGTCTTAAGGTGTTTGCTTCTCTTTGTTTTGCTACAACTTTGACTGCTAATAGAAAGAAATTTGATTCTAGAGCTCGAAAGTGTGTATTTTTATGATATAGGCAAGGAGTTAAAGGTTATTTGTTATATGATGTTTATGACAAAAATTTCTTTATGTCTAGAAATGTTATTTTTCATGAGAATAATTTTCTTTTCCTTTCTTCTCATGCTCATTCTGATACTGATATTCCTCCATCTAACAACATCATATCTCATCCTGTTACTGATTATGATGATTTGTTTCTTCCAAAAGTTGTTGATAATATCATTCTTCAGTTACCTTGCCGATCTATTTCTCCTCCTTCTACTGTCCAGTCTCAAAATCTTTCTAGACAATCCAGCAGACCTCGAAAACTCTCATCATACTTATAGGATTACCACTGCTCAGTGTCAACTTCAACTCAGCAAGCTAACTAGCTGTCTTCAAGTATTTTGTATCAAATTTCCAATTTCATTTCTTATTCACACTTATCACAAAATCACAGAAGCTTTATCTTAAATATTACTACTGAATTTGAGCCTAAGTCCTATGCACAAGCTGTCAAACATGAATGCTAGAGAAAAGCTATGGCTTCTGAAATAAATGCCATGGAACAAAACAGTACCTGGATTTTAACCACATTACCTCCTAATAAGCAGCCAATAGGCTGTAAATGAGTTTATAAGGTGAAGTATAAATTTGATGGCAGTATTGAGAGACACAAAACTAGATTTGTAGCTAAGGGCTATACATAAATAGAGGGGTTAGATTTTCTTGAAACTTTTTCACCTGTTGCAAAAATGACAATTGTTCGGTTACTTTTGGCTTTAGCTTCTATTCAGGAATGACATTTGCATCAATTAGATGTTAACAATGCATTTCTTCATGGAGATTTAAATGAAGAGGTCTATATGACTCTACCTCCAGGATTCCACTCTTCAAATTCTTAGTAAGTATGCAAGTTTCAAAAATCTCTCTATGGATTAAAACAGGCTAGTTGATAATGGTATTCTAAGCTCTCAGCTGTTTTGATTGCTCAAGGATACACACAAAGTAAAGCTGACTATTCTTTGGTCATAAAGAAATTAGCTTCTTCTTTTGCAGCTCTACTTATTTATGTTGATGATATAATTCTAGCTGGGAATGATTTGTAAGAAATTACTACTTTCAAGTAGAATTTGGATTCAACATTTAAAATCAAAGATCTGGGTTGTCTTAAATATTTCTTGGGGCTTGAAGTTGCTAGAAAGCACTGGAATTTCTCTTTGTCAGAGAAAATATACTCTAGAACTTGTTGAAAATGCTGGATTACTTGGATGCAAACCAGTGTCTACTCCTATGGCTGCTGATCATAAATTATGCAGTGATGATGGTCATCCATTTGAGGATATCTCCTCTTATAGAAGACTTATTGGTTGATTGCTTTATCTTACCACATCTAGGCCTAACATCACTTTTGCAGTCCATCACTTAAGTCAATTTCTAGCCAAACCTATGATATCTCATCATCAAGCTGCTATTCGCATTCTTAGATACATAAAAGCATCTCCAGGGAAGGGCTTATTCTTTCTAAAATCCTCTTCTTTACAATTGAAAGGATTTTCAGATTCTGACTAGACTGCTTGTGTGGATAGTAGAAAATCAGTCACTAGATATTGTGTATTTTTGGGAGATTCTTTAATTTCATGGAAATCAAAGAAATAAGCCACAGTTAGCAAGTCTTCATCCGAAGCTAAATATAGAGCAATGACCAATGCTACATGTAAATTACAGTGGTTGTTATATCTCTTGAAGGACTTTTAAGTACCTTTCCTCACTCCTTGTCTTCTATACTGTGATAATCAATCCGTGTTACACATTGATGCCAATCCAATATTCTATGAGTGGACCAAACACATAGAAATCGATTGTCGCATTGTGAGATAAAAGGTCCAAGCTGGTATTCTTCATCTTCTCCCAATTCCCTTTGCTGCTCAAATCGCAGATCTCTGTACAAAGGCACTGTGATAACTCCACAATGTGTAGTTATTTGTGCCCCATACCTGTACTTTACTGATTGCTTAAGTCATTGTATTCATGCATATTTGGAAGGTTTTGTGCTGATATTTACTATATCCAATTCTGATACCTTTCCTGTATGTAATTGAGCAAACTGTACATATTTGATATGTGATTAAGTGAATTTGTATCTGTTACTGATTTGGTATTTTATCTATCATAGGAAGGGTTCCAAACAAGATGATATATGGAGCAATTGAGCTAGAATGGGAAAAAGAAGCCAAATCTGCATCTCAGACCTCAACACCGCGGCGTGAGCATCCCCTGCATCCAAAGTCAGAGGGCACGAAGAATGGAGCGCCGCAGCGCAAGGAAATCAATGTCGCGGCGCCTTTGACCTAAATGTACACGTGTCGCGGCATTGGAAGTTTAATGTCGCGGCATGTCTTTGTTTTTCTGAGTCTATAAATAGATTTTTAGCAGATTTTATAGGAGGGCTCCGTGGGAGCCTTGCTGAGTTTAGAGAGGCTGTGACCTGAACTTCATTTTTGGACAGGTTAGAGGCCTAGGGAGGCTAGGTTGGATGACATCTTTCTCATGGAAGGAGATTCAAGCTTCAAGGACCACATCCATAGATTCCTTCCTCTTCTCCCTTTGTTTCTCTTCTCTTCCCTATCTCTTGAGCATGGTTTTTGTTGTAAATTCGTGTTCAATGGATTAGCAGCTGTATTTAGGAAATACTTTGAATCTTTATATGGATATTGATGTTTATGTTATCTTTTGAGTATCTATTGATGTTTGATTTTGTTCTTCCATGCCTATGCTTAATGCTTGCTCTTGTTTGGCCAATAATTGCATGATCTTGATTGATGCAAATGAACTAGATATAGGGATTTGTGGATATGGATATGGTACGGTTGATGCATGTTCGACGAGTTCAACTTGATTTGGATGAGTTGATTCGCTAACTGGATAGAAATATACCTTTTAGCCATGTATTAGCGTGTGTTTGAGAATAGATCATTCATTAGTGGAGTTTATACTAATCCTCATGAAACCATAAGAAACATAGTGGATTAGGTAAATTACACTAAAGTTAATCGACCTAGACATAGACTTTTGTCTAAATCAGATTCTCAAGCTAACCCAACTAATCATTGATGTTACTTATAAGGATTGCATGTCATTAATTGAAGTAGAAGGTGAAGAAGGATTCCCTAGATCTCTAAACCCTTATCTTTATTGCTTTTATAATTTAGATTTAGTTTATTTCCATTTCTCTATTTTATATGTTCTTGAATAGAATTTAGCTAAGCTATTGGTTGTTACTTAGTAATGGAAGCCATATATTCTCGTGGGAACGAACTTATACTCAGATTCATTATTCTTGAATGACCTTGACTCGCAATTGACTTCTTGATGTACAAATAGTCTAACAGCCACCAAGTATTTTTCATTTCCTCATTTCCAGGCTAGGAATGCTTAACATCCATTCTCCAGCTTGCAGGGGGTATTAAGCTAACACAGAGCTAACCAGCTGGCAACAAATCCAACTAGTATATTAAGTTAATATGATAGTTTATATCACAGTTAGCCAGAGTTAGTTAGAAAATTAAGTAATTTCATTATTTCTGTTTTTCTTTTATAATAGTTAGTAGTCGTAGTTTTATATGATTGAGCTTTCTATATATAGCTCCATTTTGTACATTACCAAATTAGATCAATCAATACAGAAGTTTCTTCTATCTTTCTCTGGTTTCTTCACTACAAGAAAAACGCGTTTTTACGGCAAATTTTTTGTGGCGGATTCGAATCCACCGCAAATGGAGGCATATTTTACGGCGGATTATAATCCTTCTCAATTTGCGACGGGTCCCCACCCTAATTTTTTTCGGCGACACATTCACCGTGAAAAGTTTTTTTTATTAAAAAAAGTTTTGCGGCGAATATTTCCACCGCAAATTATTAAATAAAATAGAAATTTATTTTAAAAAAAGTTTTGCGGCGAATATTTCCCCACCCAATTTTTTTCTCGCGACAAATTATTAAAGAAAGATGTTTTGCAGCTGATATTTCCACCGCAAACTATTAAATAAAAAAGAAATTTATCTTAAAATTTAAAAAAAATTACAGCGAAATTTGTGGCAGATTAATTTATGACGGATTTTGAGACAGATTTTTCTCACCCAATTTTTTCCTAGCGACAACTTATGAAAGAAAGATGTTTTGCGGCTGATATTTATGCCGCAAACTATTAAAAGGAATAAAAATTTATCTTAAAATTAAAAAAAATTAGCAGCAGATAAATTTGCGATAAATTTTTCTCCACCAAATAAAAAAAATAGAAAAATTATAAGTTAAAAAATAAAAAAATAAAAAGTATTGCGGTGGAAATATCTGCCTCAAATTCCACAACAAAAATTAAAAAAAAAGTGTCAGATGTGTGTTGACCGTATTTTTTTTAATAAAAAAAAGTTTGTGCCGGAAAAATCAATCACAAAATCCATTGCAAATTCAAAATAAAGTATCAGATATTAAATAATCACCAGAGGCCTTATCCCACCATTTCTTTCTTCTCCCACCATTTCTTTCCTCTCCCACTATTTCTCTCATCTCCCACCATTTCTTTCCTCTCCTACTATTTATTCCCTCTCCCACCATTTCACCCCTATCGCTCACCATGTCGCCCCTGTCGCCGCATCGCACCGCTCCTGCCGCAGCACCGCGTCGCAGCTGCTACATCGCATCGCGTAGCTCCTTCAGAACCGCACCACTCCTCCCTTGCAATATGTCACGACGCCCCTCCCTCCCACTGCACCGCACGTCGCAGCTCCATCTCAAGTCACCGCGTCGCCTAAACTGGAGCCGAAACTATCCAAAAACCTAGTCATCTCCTCTGGTTCAGATCTTCCCACAATTTGCCCTTTTGGTTTTTGTTTTTTTTCTTATTTTACAAGAAAATGGTTAATTTGTGTGAAAATGGCGCACACAATTTGACTTTTTCTGTAGCAAATCAAGATTTGGAAGCTCCTGTTGTTCTAGTCACTGGAACTTTTTTTTTTAAAAAAAAAAATAGTTGTGGATTTTTCCGCCGCAAATTTTGTGGCAAAAAAATTTGTCACAAATTTGAGGTGAAAAAATTCGCCTCAAATTTACGGCGAAAAAATCCGCCGCAACACTGAAACTTAGGCATCAGATGTCGATATATTGACGGAGAGATTTGTGGCATTTTGAGGTGGAAACTAAAATCCGCCGCAAATTACTTTGCAACGACCATTTTTGCGGCAAATACGAATCCGTCGCAAATTGTTAATTTGCGGTGAATTTTAACTTATTTGTGACGGATTTATCCTTCGCAAATCGTAAATTTTCTTGTAGTGTTTACTCTAAACTCTAATAATGTATATAAAAAAAATACTATTGGCAAGAGTTATCACTAAAACACATAATAGTATCTTAAAAAATTAATTTTTTACTTATCATGTGAGAGATATTCTAAGAAACCAAAAAATTACTTACTATATATAAATGTGGGGAAAATATTATTGAAAGTGACAGCAAGTATCATCATGAGGACAAACTCAGAAACATATATATTGTCCTTTTTGTTATATATTTTCATTAAGTGAATCTTTTTATTATTTATATATTTTTCTTTGGGACAAATTTCGATCATTAGATAGTTATGTTGATGAAGTTTTTGATGATTACTTAATAGAAAATGGATGATTAGATAGTAGCAATGATATTTCTCTTTAATAAACTAGCAAATTGCAAATATTTTCTCTGTAATATCATTTTCATAGTACAAACCATAAAAAAAATCATATTTTTCATACTTTTTATTTAAGCAACGGGTCAAATACCAAAAACGAAACAAACTAAGCTCTTACAACTCTACCAAAAGAATGTTTTTGATAGGTGAAAGGATAAATTCTTAAATAAATATAATTTACTATATCATTTTTTAAGCACTTAAATAATTATTTACGATATACATAAAAATATCTTTAAAATTTGATAAATTTCTATCATGAACTCATAACATTACACATGTTGACGAGATGATGTTTCTTGCTAGCTGAAAGCAAGAAATTCAAGAATAGTATGGTTATTCCAATCGTGCCATGGAAGTTTCTTGCTCAAGAACCTTCTTCTTTTCCCTCTTCTCCTGCCTTGCGCCTCCCTCAACAAAGGAAAACATTTGCTCAAGCACTGAATAATGCATGTGATATTCCTTTAAGTCAATTACCCGTGCCATGTATGAAAGGTGATGCACTCTCTGTTTCAATACCAGAAGATGAATATATTGCAGGTTTAGAAGCCTTAAAAAATAATTTGCATGGACGGTTTTTTTTATCAAAAGGTGATTCTCCTGTTAAATTCAATGACTTGCGTTCCAAGCTTTCCACTCTATGGAATCCTTTGTCTCTTTGGAAAATGGTTCCTATAGGTAAAGGATTCTTTGAGTTTTCTTTTTCCTCTATTGAAGATATGAGACGTGTCCTAGCTGTTGGAGCTTGGAACTTAAATCCTGGTACTCTTCGTCTCTTTTCTTGGTCTCCTGATTTTAATCCTAACCTTGTTAAATAAACCAATGTGCAATATTGGGTAAGAATATATGGTCTTCCTTTAGAGTATTGGATGCCTAAGATTTTATTTGCCATAGCAAGAGGGATTGGAATTCCTTTATCATTGGACGATACAACAATCAACAGATCTATGGGGCATTATGCAAGGGTGTTAGTGGACATTGATCTTGCAGGAGCCATCCATAATCAAATTCTTGTTGAAAGGAAAGACTATGCTCTTTTCGTGGGGGTTAATTATGAAAGATTGCCTTTGTTTTGCTCCTCTTGCAAAATTATTGGTCATTCTATTGATAATTGCAGAAAGAACTCTAAGTCATTAAATTCTGATTCTTTGAAGAATAAACAATCTTTTGTTGTGGATAATCGCCAGGCTTCTGATGTTTATGTTTCCAAACCTAAAGTTTCTGCCTTTGTTGAAATGGAAGTCACTCTGCATGTTTTAATAATTTGCGCATGATAATAATGTCATTTTAGATAATCACGCCGCATGTTCTAAATCTTCAAGATGATCAAGAAAGGATCGCAGCTTTACTTCTTCATGTGCAGAATTCTAATCAGACAAATCCTAATGTCCTGACTCAAGTTAATCCTATTTTGGGATTTTCTCATGAATTCCAGGAAGCTGCTCAACATATTGATGAGGTTGATAGTGATGATGTGGAAACTATCTTTGAAGAAGAAGATGAACATGTTGTTACTTCCAGGATTGTTGAAGATCCTTCTGTTCATGCTGAGGTTAATCCTAATAATTCATATATTAAAGAATTGTCTCAGGACATTGACCATATCTCTCCATCCACCCTACACTCTTTTGTTCCTGATTCTACTTTTGATTCCATTCCTCCTGAACACAATGAGGTTGTTAATAGAGACTTGCATATTGTTGGCAAGTTTTGGAATAACAATGCAGATGATGATCATTCTGAATCTGCCACTGACAGCTTTACAGTAGCCCTTTCAAAGTCTCAAAAGAAAAGGATTAGAAAGAGTAAAAGACTACAGGCTGCTAAGTCCAACGCCCACTATAGGGCTGCTTCTTCCCCTTCTTTCTAATATGAAAATTCTATATTGGAATGTAAGAGGTTTAGGTAATCTAGCTTCTAGATTGTTACTAAAAAAAATCTGTAAAGACCATAAGCCTGATTTTCTTTTTCTAGTTGAACCTCTCATCATTTCTGACCATTTTCCTCAGAAGTTTCTCGCAAAATTGTTTTTGGAAAATGATAGAGGCAATCACATGCCTAACTTGTGGGGTTTGTGCAAGGACAGTTTGAATCCTATGGTGATCTCAAAGTCTCAACAATAAATCTCTTTGTCTGTTTCTTGGGAAAATCAGTCTCTTTTTATCGCTGCTGTATATGCAAGCACTAATCATATTCTGAGAAGACATTTGTGGATGGAATTATCTAGTTTACAAAACTGTAATCCAGGGCCTTGGATTTTTGTTGGGGATTTTAATGTTGTCCTTGGTGCTCATGAAGTTAGGGGAGGCAGGATTCCTTTAAAAGTCTCCTGTGATAAATTTCGGGCATAGACTGACAATGGTCATCTTACTCACCTAGCCACAAAAGGAGCAGAATTTACTTGGACTAATGGTAGGAGATCTAATGCTCATGTTGAAAGAAGACTGGATAGGGCTGTTTGTAATGAAGATTGGATTTCCTTTTGGACTAGTATTTCTTGTCGCACCTTGACTAGAGAATTCTCTGATCATTTCCCTTTACTCTTAGATTTAAAAAGAAGTGCTCAATCTTTTCCTTCCCAGTTTAAGTTTCATAGTATGTGGATTGACCATCCGGATTGTAGGAGACTTGTTGGTGAAGTTTGGGGCAGACCTGTGAGGGGATGCCCTATGTTTATTCTAGCTCAAAAGCTTAGAAACCTGAAAACTGAACTTAAAGTCTGGAATAAGCAAATCTTTGGGGATGTTCATCAAAATGTACAGCTTGCTCAAGACCAGGTTGACAGAATTCAAGAGGAAATTACTCTAAAAGGATACTCTGATTCCCTTAATAATGAGGAGAGATTTGCTCATTCTAATCTTCAACAAGCTCTCCACTTTCAAGAGGAGTTCTGGAGAACTAAAGCTAAAGTGAACTGGTTTGTACAAGGAGATAGAAACACTGCTTTCTTCCATAGATTGGCCAAAGTTAGGCTTGCTTCTAAACAAATGTCCATTTTGAAACAAGGGGATACTCTTCTAAACAATCAGCTTGACATTGAAAATCATGTCTTGGAATATTTTAAGACCTTATTTGCTTCTCAAAATGACTGCATTAATAGTGATCTTATTGATAGAGTTGTTCTTAAGCTGGTTTCTTCTGAGGATAATGCTCTACTCACAAATCTTCCATCCTTAGAAGAGGTTAAAAAAGTTGTGTTCTCGATGAATGCCCTGGGTGCCCTTGGCCCTGATGGGTTTGGTGGTATCTTCTATTAGCATTTTTGGGATATTATCAAGCAAGATGTCCTTGATTCGGTTACTCAATTTTTTAAAGAATCATGGCTGCTACCTAATCTAAACTCAAACCTGGTTGTTCTTATTCCTAAAACCCATGGTGCTGTCAAAATTGAAGATTATAGACCTATAGCCCTTGCTAACTTCCAATTTAAGATCATAACCAAGGTTTTAGCTGATAGGCTTGCTGTAATTACACCTAAAATAATCTCTGATCAACAAAAGGGTTTTATCCAGGGTCGTCTGATCCAGGATTGTATTTGTCTCACTTCTGAAGCTGCTAACATGCTTGATTATAAGAGCTTTGGTGGCAACATTTTTTTGGTCTTGGGCTACGTTCTCTCAAGTCTATCAATAAGGCTGCCATGCTGAAATTAACTTGGGATATGTGGTCTTCTAACAAGTCTTGGTCTATTCTAGTTAAAGCTAGATTTTTCAGATTCAACTTTCCTGTTGGCTTCTATGTAAAGTCTTCAATTTGGCCAGGGTTGAAGCCTTTCTTAGAAACGGTTAAAAGAGAGAGTTGTTGGCAGATTGGTAATGGAGAATCAATAAATTTCTGGACTGATCTTTGGCTTTACCATAATGACATGTCTATTGCTGAGCTTTTGTCTATACCAAATCATGTGCATTCTTTTTTGAAGGCTAATGTCAGTGACTTCATTTTTGATCATTCATGGAATATACCTTCCCTCCTTTTTAGTAAATCTCCCAATCTGTTTGCTAGAATTACTGCTATGAGTATTCCTCTGGAACATGAAAAAAGACTGCTTAATCTGAAGCATTCTGGTCAGGCTCCTTGAGCTTCAGAGAGGCTTATATTTTCCTCAACAATCACAACACTCAATCATCCTGGTTTAAGTTTATTTGGAGTTCCCGTATCCCTCCTTCGAGATCTTTCTTGCTCGGAGGCTTTTACATAATAAACTCCCTACGATGAAAATTTAAGGCAAAGAGGGTGCTTGTTGTTTCGTGTGGTGCTTTGCAAGTGAATCTTCCCATCATCTTTTCCTTGAGTGCTGCTTTTCTAAGAAAATCTGGTCCTGACTATCCTCTGTGTTGAGCTGTAATGTGGATTTAAGTTCTTTTAGATCATTACTATCTTCTTGCAATAGAAACTGGTGCACTCAAGTTCAGGATATTGTAAAATCTATCCATTGCTTCGGCATATTTGGTCTTGCAGAACCATATCAGGTTTGATAACAAAAAGTATTCTGTTATTCATGCAATCAATTGCATTATTGCAGCATCGAAGCTCTCTGGTTCACTTTCAAAAGGTATTATGTCTAACTCAATTGATGATTTTAGAGTCTTTGAAATCCTTTCTTTGTTGAAAGCCATCCAAATTTCGGTCCCACCTTCATCCTTGAAGTCTGTGGCTCCCTCCCCTTTATGGTCATAAAGTAATTCGATGGTGCATCTAGAGGCAATCCGGGTCATGCTTCGGGGTGCTATTTTCGAGGTATGAGAGGTGAATTCTTGGGAGGTTTCTCTGAATACTTTGGTATTTTTCCTTCATGCTACTCAGAATTTTCAGCTGCAATCCATTCAATTGAGATTACTTTCAAGAGAAATTGGAACATGCTTTGGTTAGAATGTGACTCAAAGTTAGTTGTGGATGCCTTCACTAATGATAATCTTGTCCATTGGAGATTGAAAAACAGATGGAAGAACTGTCTTCTCTTAGTTAAAATGATGGAGTTTAGAGTTTCACATATCTTCAGAGAAGGAAATTCTTATTTAAGTTAGCATCACATGGCTTAAGTAAATGTTTCACTTGGTGGGATTCACCACTTTCATTATACATTTAATCATAATATTTTTTTCCTTTGTATAGATTTTCTTAACTCTTCATGGGTTTTGGTTTGGTCCCCCATGTTTCTTTGTATTTTTTTCTCTTTTTTAATAATATTCTAGTTTTTGTGCTGCAAATGAATGTTGAGGTGTAGTAGGTGCAACCTGGTTGGGATGTTACACCTTACTTTAGCACATTAACTTCTTCTTTGTTAAAAAAAAAAAAAAAAAAAATAATGATTTAAATGTTAAGATAAATTATACCTAATTAAAAGTTACTCAAATCTAAAATAAAATACATGCTCAAAAACTGAGGAACCTAGAAGAAAGAATAGAACCTCTAATTACGCTGTGCCATGCTTTGTGAGAATGTCCACCCTCCACAGGTGTTACATTCACGGTATATATAACGCCACTTAATTACCTAGTCATGATCAACGAGCTCTTCGATTGCATGCATGGACCAGTGTGCTCATCCTCACAAGTCACAACCATCAGAAACTAGCTTAATGGCACATAAGGAATCAGACTCCACCATTAATCAATATGAAGTGATATACCCGTAAATATGTGTGAATATTGAATAATATTTTATTTCATTTCTTGAAGACGGTAAAAGCATAAGTAAATGACATTTAATATCTTATAATTCAACACTTTATTGTTTAAATAATTAAGAAAATAATTAGATTACTATTCCTTAAGAAGATAAGTGTTAAAGAATCAAAGAAATAAAGAGAAATATAAAATATTTGTAAAGAGGATGTTAATTCATTTAACACTGCATAATATAATTGAATACCAAAAAATAATTTAACTTAAATACAAAAAATTATATATAGGCTAAATAAGAAATAGAAAAGACTATTATACCCTTAATAAACGATAAAGCAAAATAACTCAATATTTCTTAATAATAAGCACATAATTAAATTTTAAATAAAAGTAAAAATAAAATATTTAATACATTAAAAATTAAAAATTAAAAAAAATTATTTAAAATTTCTTATTTTAATATCTTTCACAAATATATTCTAAAGACACTTTTTAACAAAATTCTTATTTTAATTTTATAACCACAGTAATTGTAAGTTTGTCTTTCACTATTAAGCTATTAAGTACGTACATGTCATTTTTTAGTGTATCCGTGTGTTCAAATGTATCAGATTCAAAATATTATTTTTTATAATTTAGACACGTCCCATACACGCTTAAACATGTATAGGACATGACTTGGATACGATCCATTAATATTTTTTTAAAAAAAATTAGTTTTCATAACTAACGTTCAATTAATAAGTCCGTAACCCAAGCTCAATCACATGACTAACATCTCAAGTCACTATTTTCACATACTAGTATTTTAATTTTTATCTTTTCACATATCATTATTAGATTTTTATATTTTATCTTTTCACACACTATCATTTTTATCTGTTCTTTCTACCTCTACTCGTACCAAGTTGTTTACTTCGTTGTCACCGAAATTTACCTCACACCAATATTTCCTTTAGTTAATTTTTTTTATGCATGTATTTGTACATAGTTAGTTATTAGGAGAAGTTAGTTTATGAGATTTTTAGAATATATTAATAGAAATTATCTTCATATTTTTTAGGATAAGCTATTAGGTAGTAAATATTGATACATATACATATATTAAAATATTATAAATATTTAAACTTATAAAAATGATATTAATTAATTATAAATCTTTTTCTTAAATTTTGTAATTATATATAAATCAAATTCTTTAATTTATATATATATATTATATATATATATATATATATATATATATATATATATATATGTGTGTGTGTATACATATATCCTATAATTTTTAAAATTTGATGTATTTTCATATTCATGTATACATGTTGTTTTTGTATCTATGCTTCATAACTATTAAAAAAAAAGAATAATGTTATATCTTCATAACCAATCATCTTAATAATCATCCTCATACTAAATATAAAAAATATTAAATAAAAAAATAAATATATCTAATGTTTTAAAAATATAAAAAATATTTAATATTTTTTTATTTAATAATTAAAAAAATTAATAAAAAAATTAAATAAAAAATAAATTATTTCTCAAAAAAAAAAATGCAAATAGAGTTTCCCTCGTGCAATCCGATCGAGGTTGGGATTGGGGGAGTGCTGATTGATTTTTCCAAGACAGACGCATTTTTTTATTTCCATTTTATTTTTCACGTTTAATTTTCAAGTAAACACAATAAACGAGTATTAAAGTAAGCAAGCTACTAATCTAGTGGCAAACATCTTGTTTAATGAAATTGCTGCGTCAATAAGCCTACAAAAGTGAGAAGAAGTGAGAGTAGTGGCATCCTACCTGATCCTTTCGCAAGTTTTCCTACTTTAGAGAAGTGAATAGAAAGGAAGATGATAAAAGAAGCGGTTTATCCTTTTGGTTTGTGGATTGAATAGAAATAATTTAGAGGGATAATATTTATATGTGTCTCAGCATTTTCTCATCATCTTACTAATGGCTGGAAAAGAAGGGAGAAGAACTAATTATATTTGTGAACCTAGCTCATCATATATATTTACATGCATTTTTATCTATTTATATGTTTTTTATTTTTTTATTTAATAAATAATTCTTGATTAGTCATTACTTACCATAAGTACTTTATTTAAAAAAATTAAACATACATAAGGTTGTAAACCTTTATAAAAAATGAAGTGTTTAAGAGATAATCAAAGAAATTCTCTTCCTTAATCAAACCAAACAATAGAAAGCATTTTTTTTTTTTTATTATTATTAGATAATAGTAAACAAGAGCCGTGATGATAATAACTCTTTCAGTTCTTTTTTTTTTCTTTTATATTGTATATTATTTTTCATAATTGTAAACAAGATGAAAGTACATTTTTAATTACTTATTTATACTTTTTATTAACTAATTTTAATTTTTTTTTAAAATTATAAATAATAAATAAATAATTAAAAATATCAATAACTCTACTTTTTAACTATTTTTCATATTTTTATTTTTTTCATGCGCATAAATTAGAATCTAGGCTCTAGATATCATTTTCTAAGATCACGTGGATTAAAAGACGCACGTTCATTTAATCTCTACTCTTCGCACCGCGTTGCTCTCATCATCAGCCACCTGTACAATCAAGATTACACTTTTCAGCTTCCCACGGACGCGCCTTCCAAGTGCTGACCCTTCACAGTGAGTCAAACTTCTTCACTCGCTTCACAACAAACACACACACACATACACCCTGCTCGCATAATGCTATATATAGAGCCGCAAACTCTCCCCATTCAGCTAAAACAGCGAACGACAAAAATTTCCTCAGCAGAACCGAAGAAGCTTTCGATTCTAATCACAAGACAAAGAAAGGGAAAAAAAAAAGAAAAAAAGAAACACGAATCATAAAACATTTTCAGTGAGTGACTGTCTTTCGGAAACAAAACAAAAATGGTGAAGCCAAACGTGGAAAAACCTGCGGCGGAGCGAAGCGATTCTTGCAAATACAGAGGAGTACGGAAGAGGAAGTGGGGCAAGTGGGTTGCCGAAATCAGGCTACCCAACAGTCGCCAGAGGATTTGGTTGGGTTCTTACGAAACCGCCGAGAAAGCGGCGCGTGCCTTCGATGCCGCCATGTTCTGCTTACGTGGCAGCGGCGCCAAGTTTAATTTCCCCGGAGACCCGCCGGAGATCGCTGGGGGAAGGTCCATGACCCCCTCTCAAATTCAGGTCGCTGCCGCCCGTTTTGCAAACTCGGAGCCCCGGAAAGAGAATTCGGGTCAACCCGTTTCAACTCTGATGGAATCTTCTTCTATGGAATCACCGTCTCCTTCTCCTTCTCCTTCTCCTTCTTTCTCCGAGGTGACGGTCCAGACAGACAGTGAGGTCACACTAAACGGGTCGTTTCCGGATTTGTTTTCGACAATTGGGTCGGATAATTATCAACCCGATTATAATGTTTTTCAGGATTTTGATTATTTTAGCAGCGATTTCTATGTGCCGGAGATGCCAAGTTTTGATTATGGAGATGAGAATATGGATGAGTTGATAATTCAGGACTCGTTCTTGTGGAATTTCTAGGGAGTGAGGAGAGTATAAGGCTATAAGGAATGGCTTGCAGTCTCCCATTAAAGCGGGTCAGGATTGTGGATAGTTTTAATATATCCGAAACCATGACAAGGATCCGGTTTGGGTTGGTCAATTTTTACAGGACCAAGCCCTCTGCAAATTTTAGTGTTGGTCACAATATTTTACTTAGTAACTAGTAATTAAGGTGTCAATTTTGCGGATAAGAGTCATTCATTTTAATTGTCAAGATCGTTGTAAAGTTGTATGCAGATATTGTAATTCTTGTAGGCCATTCATTCAATTATAAAAGGATTAGATCTATGTGCCTAAATGTTGGTATAAAGGCTTGGCCCATTAATCAATCATGTTGGATCTTATATACTATTAAGATAAGACATAGCATGTGATCAGAATTAACGAAAGGAAAACTCAAAATCTACGAGTATAAGAGGCTGGAAAATGAATAAATAAAACATATATGCTTGTCCTACACATCCCCTGTCCTCCTATCTATTAAAGAAGAAACTTTTCCTTGAGGATGGGAGTGTTGGTATAGCTACTCGCTCTATTTGAGTTACCCATCTCCCTTCTTATAATTGACACGTGTCTTAGGTTGAATTCGTGAACCAACCTATTCCATCTTTTTCATTGTCCATAGGTTCCATTTTTTAATTTGAATTTTGAAATCTAAGTATCATTTTTGTTTCATTGGGTGATATCTCTCTGTAAGTTCCTCTCTCCTCTAGATTCATAGAAAATTCACCCAAATCTGTGCTCTCACCACTCTCTCCCACTTTCCTCTCTCCTGCTACCTCTTACCCACACCTCTCATCTCTTGCCCTCCCTGTATTGCAAGTACATTCTCTTAGTGCAAAGAGGGTCATTTTCTAATTTAGAAAATTCTGCAAATTTCACAGCTTTATGGAAGCTTTAGCCAAGCTCCTTGGTTCAGTTGGAACCCCACCATTGTGGCGGAGCTAGCTACGCTGCTTGCTAAATAGGGACAGTACCACGAATCAGAAACACAGATTTCTGAGGCATCTTCCAAATCAGAATCTTGCAAGCAAGACCTGGCTTTCTTCTACTGTAAGATCCTCTGTATTTTTCCCCTTTGTATTCTACAACCTATCCTACAAATATTCACTTTTGCAGAAAAATGGTACTTAGTCTACACTGAACTTCATCATAGTATATACATATGGCACATAATCTACACAGAAAAATGGTACTTAGTCTACCATGATACTTCTGCAGAAGGATCTCTCTTTACTTCCCTGTTGTCACTAAAAAGCAGAGATTCCACCATAGTATATATATATATTGTGTTAAGTGTGTATAGAAGGAAATATAAAATTAACTCTTGAAACTTGGTGGACCAATAGGAAATTGTGTCCATTAACCTCCAGAACAGTGGGCCATAAAAGGTAGCTTCAGATGATATTCCATGTGTGTTAATTACCAGTAATCTCCATGTGTTTTAATTGCCAATATTCTTCTGTCATAATGTATATTTTTAATGAAACAAAATTTTTACTTCACTGATGTTGTGTTTTCAATTAAATTCATATTATATGTATGAATAATTCTTAAGTAGACACGATTTATTATAAACATTCAAATTATTATTTGACATATGTAAAATAATAGAGATCATTATAAAATTATATTAATCATTAATAATACTTTTATACATATTAAATAATAATTTAAATACTTAAATAATAATGTAATAGACTGTACCCACTTAAAAATTTTTCCATGTCCATATCTTCTATTCAAGCAATTCTTTATGGTCCTTCTTGCTGGTCATACCACCGGTGATTGGAACTTGAAGCTGGGTCAAATGCATATGCAAACTGGATTACTCCAGTTTCAGTCCGTGCTATTTTTTTTGCATTGCTCAACTTATTATGTTATAATAATTTTTTAAGATTTTGTTATTTCTCTATCTTAAGTAAGTATTCATGATAATATTTGAAAAATTTCTAGAGCGTTGTCTAAATTAGTACTTTTTATAGGCTTATTTTTTATTTTTAAATTAATTTTAATGTAAAAAAAATATTGCCATTAATATGCTTTAATTTAAAAATTAAAAAAAATCTAAGCATGCCATTGTAAACTACGTACTTACTTATTATTATTATTTTTTTTAAAAAAGAATCTAAATATTGAATGATTATTTTGTGATTCGTCCAAACTACACCAAAATGAACTAAGTTTTTAGTATACTTAAAAGCTGAATCTGGCTGAGTCACTAATGCCACTAAAACATAAATATATGAAGAGAAAGACTAGACCGTTATTAACAAGATTATTGTGTTCACGCAATTCAATATATCACGGTTATCACCATACAAGTAATTTTATTTTTTACAAGCCATCTTATCATAATTACAAAGAGTTTTGCTATATTTTTTAATTAATTCTCTTAATAATTAATAAAAAATATCAAATAAAAAGGTAAATGCAGTCATCATCTTAAAAACATAAAAAAAATTTAAAGCTTTCCTTATTTAGTAATTAAAAAAATTAATATGAAGATTGGTTAGAAAAATATAGAATTATTCAATTATGAAACTTAAATCAATTGGCAAATACGATGTCACAACTCAGAACCAATGCTTTAAGAATGTGATTGGTCATTAAATTGGTAGATGGTAGTTTAAAGTTTCAAGGTTCAATTAAGGTAGAACTGAGATTGAATTGAGGTTTTAAATATATACATATATAATAATATGTAAGAAAAATATAATATACTTAACAGTAAAATTATGAAAAAAATATTTTTAATATAATTAAATTGATGTATACATACAATTAGTATTAAATTAAAGTTATATACTACTATTAGCATAATTTTTTAACTTATAATAATCTCACATCAAATAAGTAAAAGTAGAGAAGCAAAGCTTCTCATCTTATACAACTCTCACATCAAATCCCACATTGAATAAGTAAAAAATGATTAGGTGAAGTTTCTCACAAGGAGTAAATAAACTTTTTTGTTTGTCCAGATGAGATATACCTTGTGTTCTTTAGTCCTTCCCGAAAGTATGAAATAGTCCTTGAATTTTTTTAAGTAGTAACAAGTTAGTCCTTTTGCAAGATAGTTTTTCAAAAACTTAATGGTACGTTTGTTTCTTGTTAAGGTATTCTCATATTTGGTATAAGCTTTGAAAAAATATTCTTAAGCACTACTGATTTTTAAGAAAGTCACATTCTTATATTTTGTCTAATTTTTATTCCCAAGGTATATTATTTTCTCATGGAATAAAAATGAAAATATTTATCATTAACTTCCACTCTCATATTCTCTTACTTTCTTCTCCATGTTTTTAAAAAATATTCTCAAGAATAATAAATATTAAACAAATATGTTCATAAATTCATTTAAAAAGAAAAATGATTTATCCTCCTACTCAATCCTTCTACTAATCTTTTAATTACTAAATAAAAAAAATATTAAATATTTTTTATATTCACTAGACATTAGATACATTTATTTTTTTATTTAATATTTTTTTATTTAATATTAAGATGATTATTATAATAATTGGGTAGAAGGATATAACATTACTCTTTAAAAAATATATTCTTAATCATAACATTTATGAGAATGTAATTATAGAAAAAGATACTCTTATATTTTTTTAGGAATATAAGTATTATACACATCTTTTTTAAAGGTGTGTGATTAAGTGAGAGAAAATAATAAAAAAAATAAATATATTGAATAATATTAAATGAACTATTTATAATAAGATAAGATTATCAGAATTGTGTAATTATATACCTTGAAACAAATATCCCAAAAAGAAAGAAAATGATTTGACTCGTTAAGTGCACACACTGTCTCATAGTGTTCCACATGTGTATTTTTTGTTTGGTGTTTTGAAGACCAACTGATGGAAGGACTGACTTGTTAATGCTTACGGAAATTCATGGACTATTTTGTACAGAATGAACTTTTAGGCTTACAGAAATTCTTGGACTATTTTGTACATAATGAACTTTGTACATAATGTTTGGATAGTAGTTGGACACACCAAAAGCAAGTTTGCAATTCTTGAATGGTGTGAAAAGATGTTTGTTATTCAGTTGTACTGATTTTTTAAAAAGACGTTGAGTTGGACTTAACTTTTTGTGTTAAAATTGTTGGAAATAAAAATTTCCAAACATAAATTAAGTCACTTTCAACTAAACAAGTTTACAAACACACTTTCATAAACTTAAATTTACTTAAAAAGTGCACAAGATATATCTCTTAAGGGACCAAAAAGTGTATTCAAGGGTAGTTTATTTGTAGTGGGGCTCTCCCTTAAATTTTTAAAATGAAGGTTTTTTCATGTAATTTTATTTTAAATATATACAAATATTTTAACTTGGCCACCCTAAACAAAATATTGTTCTTTGTTCACCACCTCAATTAAAAACCTCTACCTTCGCCCGAGTGTATTTACTCTAAATCGAAGTCAAACTTTTTATTGTATTACATATTTTTTATTACAAGTTCTCATTTATTTCATATTGGACAACAAGACAATTTACTTTGAGTGATTCAGTAAAAGAAATTAAATTAGTTTTTTTTAAATAATTTAATTATGTGATCATGACCTGTTTGAATAGGCCAACTGGTTGAATATTGGATTTTATGATCAGATACTAATTTTGAGCACAAAATAACAAACAATAATATGCAAGTATTGATTTTGTAGCATGACTTCATATAACATTTTAAAAAAAAATGTAACTTACAAGTATGATTTGTTTAAATTAAAATAAAAAAGAAATAAATTATGCATGAAAAGTATAATTTATTAAAATATAATAAAAATATATATAAATAAGTTATGCTTCCAAAATATAATTTATAATACATCACTATTTATCTTATGTTACTTTAAAAATAAAATTTTAACTTACACTTGTAAGATAAATTCATTTTTAAAATACATCATTTTCTCGTAAAAAAAGTCAAAAACTTTAGCCTTTGATGCCAAACCTGTGACTGTGGTTGAGACGCGATAGCGGTGAGCGACGGGTGCTTGACGAGTGGATGGCTTTGGCTTGAGCAGCAGCGGCGGTAGCCGGCGATGGGCCTGTTTAAGGTGGGTCTCCGATGAGTCAAGGGCGGCGCTGCTTTTCTCGGTGGCTGTGCGACTTGGTAAGAAACAGAGGCTGTGGGTTGACGATGACGGAGTCTCCGGGGTGCGGCTGTGCTCGTGGCGGCATGGGGGTTTGCGAGGGAAGCTTCATGCGGTGGCTGTTGCGGGTCGATGGTGGTCTGAGACTGGGTGTCAATGGTGGCACTTGATTCAGCAAAGACTGTCTTCCGTGGTGGGAAGTGAAACTGACAAAGTTGTTACTAAGTGATGGAAACAGTAGCGACGTGGTGAAGCAAGGAGGAGACGATGGCGTATGGGTCGCGTGAAAGAAGAATGGGTTCTGTGTTTGGATGGTTATAGGTTCTTAGATGTGGTTATTTTATGGTTTATGAGTTGTGATGCAGGTTGGGTTTTGGAAGTGTATGGGTGGAGTGGTGACTGTTTGGTGGCTTGGCTGGTCATGGTGGTAGAGACTTGTTGATCATGAAGATTGACTATGGCGTGGAGATGGAGCCTTGGTTTGTATCCAAGAGTGACGCATGCCTGTGAGGTCATGGAGGTTTTATGTCTTTTTCATGGAAGAGAAGGTACCATGGCTGAGTTTTTGAGATGGATCTTTTGTGGAGTTTGAAGGGGTGGTGAAGCCAATCGTTTGTGGCTTCTTGGTGGTGATGATGGAGTGGTTGTGGTTGTTGTGTTTGGTCTAAGGGGTGAGTTTGGTATGTGGTTAATGGTGATGAGGGTGAGGGTGAGGGTGAGGGTGAAGATGGAAGGGAAGGTTATGGATGGAGGAGAGTGCCGTTGATTTTTTTTTGTTTTTAAGGTTTGCAGAAGATGATAGTTTACTGTGGGGTCATGATGGAGTGTGGTTTTCCTGGTGGCTTAACCTAAGCTCTTGTGTGTGTCTACTGTCTCCCCACCCTCCCTCTTTATAGATATCAAGTCCACATCTCCCTTCATGATTTAATTTCAATCATCTTTTATTTTTTCAATAAATCAACCTTAAATTTTTCAATTAAATTTTTAATTTCCATTAAAGAAAATGATGCGCATGTTGAAAAATAAATATCTTGAATCTAGACAATTTTAAGGTATTTTGAATCTTGAATGAGTTGGACTTGGGTAATGGGTTTAGTTATAAGAATTGGACCATGGACTTCATTTTGAGACATGAGCGACTTTGTTTTTCGAACTCTCCATCTTTTCTTTTCTTTTTTCCTCTTATTTTTCTTTTAATCTTTTTACCTTCATTTCTTTTTCTTTTAGTCTTTTTTTTTAGAATTTTTCAATCTTTTTTATTTTTTTCTCTTCAAAATAAAAAATTAAATTAAATTGAAAAAAGACTCGATCAAAATGAGATGTTAAGAGTTGTCTCTTTTTACTTATTTCTTACTAAAAGACATAAAAAATCATAATTCGTAATGTAATCTTAGTAAAAAACGATTAAAGAAATGCATTTTATTTGAGAATGCATGAGACAATGCTCAAAAACTTATGCAAATATGTAAAGATGCATAAAATAATGGAAAGCAACATTTTTATGCTAAAGCCACCCTTTTTTTTTTAAGGCAAGAACCAAAAACAAGAATTTTAATAACCATTGGACGAAATTAGAGCTCGAAATTTAAAAACAAGAATTTTAAAATGCATTGGGCATTCTAAAGCCTAAAATTTAAAAACATGAATTAAAAAGCATTAGGCTAAGCTAAAGCCTAAAACAAAAATTTAAAAACATTAGGCAGAGCTAAGACTCAATTTTAAAACATTGGGTGAAGCTAAGGGCTACAATTTAAAAGTTGGAATTAAAAAATATTGGGCTGAGCTAAAACTCCCCAAATAGGAATTTAAAAATAGTGGGCAGAGCTAAAGCCTGAAACTTAAAACAAGAATTTAAAAACATTGGGTAGAGGTAAGGTCTAAAATTTAAAAGCATGAATTAAAATATTAGGCTGAGTTAAGGCTTGAAATAGGAATTTAAAACATTGGCAAAGCTAAGGCTTGAATTTTAAAAACAAGGATTTAAAAACATTAGACGAAACTAAGGCTCGAAATTTAAAAGCACGAATTAAAAAATATTGGGTTGAGCTAAGACTCGAAATAGGAACTTAGAACTATTGGACATAGCTAAAACTTGAAATTTAAAAATAGATATTTAAAAATATTGAGTAGAGGTAAGGCTTGAACATTTAAAACATGAATTTAAAAACATTAGGCAGAGTTAAGACTCAAAATTGAAAAGCATGAATTTAAACACATTGTACTGAGTTAAGGCCCGAAACAAGAATTTACAATCATTGGGCGGAATTAAAGCTTGAAATTTAAAAGTAGAAATTAAAAGCAATGGGTCATGAGCCTGAGAAAGGAAATGTTTTTGGGCCAAAGAGCCTAAAAACTAGATGTAGTGGGTTTGTGAGTCAAAAAAATTTATGGATTGGGTCATGAGCTAGAGACTTAATGTAATGGGTCTTGAGCCTGAAAATTGAGTGTAATGAGCCATGAGCTAAAATACTAAATACAATGACCATGAGTCAGAAAATTGATGTGATGAGCCATGAGGCAAAAAACTATGCAATGGCCATGCGCCAAAACTTTTATGTAATGGATTTTGAGCCTGAAAATTGAATACAGTGAGCTTTGAACCAGAAAAAAAAGAATTCAGTAAGTCTTGAGCCTAAAAGCTAAATGCAGTGAGCCTTAGCCATAAAACTAAATGTAATGAGTCATGGGCCTGAAATTAATGTAATGGGGCTTAAGCCTAGAAATTAAATGTAATGATGAGCTAGGAAATTAAATATAAGAGTCATCAAGTCAATAATTTAGAATTTTTTTAAGAAAAAAGACATTGTCATAAACTTGAAATTTTATGAAAGTCATCAAGTTAAGAATTTTTAAATTTATTTTATTTTTGAAGATCACCAAGCCACGTATATAGATTTTTTCATTTTTCTTTTCAAAATAAAAATTTAAATTAAATTGAAAAAAATCACATCAATTGTGAAAATACTCATAGCAAGGCTTTCGAAATCTGAAGCTGTAACGTGAAGCCATGGTCAACAGAGCACATGTATTTTATTTTGCTACATCCATCATTTCACAATAATACCGATTTGCCCTGTAATCTATACTTTCATTTGTTCTGTCTTCAATTAATCAAGATGTGATTGCCAACACTTACGTCAATTGCTATGATAGTCGACATATTTTTATGTGCATATAAAATACATCACGTCATATTTACACATATATATAAAATTAGAGAAAAGATATATGAATCTCACTAAATTCATTCATCACAAAAAATATCCTCTTTCTCTAAGTTCTTGTGTATATATATAAATATAACATGATATATTTTATATGCACGCAAGAATATCTCACGACTGTTAGTATTTTTACCATATAAAATGGCATTGGTTAGAGTTAAGAGCTTTCTATTATGCAAGGTGTATAAAAATCTTGTGTTTTTTTAAGCCGTGTCTCAGTTTTTTAACTCATACAACTGCTAAGAGATAAGAATTAACACCAAGCATACTTTTCACATACTTGAAATTATGTACACATCAAATTAAGTCAAACGAAACCAGATGGTCTCATTTTGTTGTTGCAAAATCTGGCCCTTATCCAAATGTCCAATAAATGAAACAATGGCAGGAATTGCTTTCACTTCTAGTTTGGAATTGGAGGCTGTGTAACAAGATTTTAAGATTTGGATTTTTGGCTCTTGTGTCAGCAAAGTGAATCATCAATCAGAAAATATTAAATAGTAAATAATATTTTACTTTAATTATTTAAAAAGATATTATGAGTTCCAAATTCAATTGCAAAACCTACACCTACATAAACTAAACAACTAAATCATAAATTAAACTAGATCACTCAAATTCATTATCTACTAAAAGTCTTAACAAACTGCCTCCACAGCAAGCCTCTTGACCATATCTCCACAACTTGTTGGCCCAAATGTTTTTTCTGAAATGTCAATCGAGCACGATTCCTTGCCCACACATGCCTATAAAAACCCAAAAAATGAAGTTTTATATTTTGTTAAAAAAAAATGAAGTTAGTTTATCCATTATCATGTCATTTTTTAAAAAAATAAAAATAATTAAAAGCTTACATTTTGCACAAGAGACAAGGCATCATTATTGCTCTCACAGCTGCCCTTAATAAATGCTCCACATACACCTTGCGGATTGCCAAAACTAGCAAACTTTATAGCTGAGATGAGACGACCATAGCAGGACAATTCCAAAGTCTTATTCTCATAAGCATTTCCACAAGCAGTCCCAACAGTAACTGTTTGGAAATTTACTAGTGATGGATTACCACCAATCTCCTCAAACAAAACCAATGTGTTTACACCATCTTGAATAAAGGAGCGAGGGACATGGTACCTGAATTATTTAAAACAACATCCCATTTGTTACACATCTTTATAGTAAAAAAAACTAGTAATTAATTAACATGCAAAAAAAAAAAAGCGGGTAAGACAATAGAGCTAATGAACCAACCATCTCTGCGAGGGCTTCCCACAATTGGTAACACATTTTTGGTCATCATATTGACCACGATAATCACAAGGGTCAGCACTACAACCATCCTCATCTGCGTTGTAACTAGGCCAGGTGCGACCAAGACAGTGACCATTAACCCAAGCATAACCTTTGCCCATACCTTGCAAATCCACCACAACAGGGTCTGATCCTAGAGGAGCATTGAAAGTGGTCTACCAATTATAAACACACATTAATTAGTTAGTTCAACGAAAGAGGATAACAATTAATTTTATAGTAATATAAATGTTGAAGAAAGCAATTTACCTTGTACCAAGTGAACATCCTGTTTGTGCGTAGCTGGTCAGATTCCCATTTGTAAGCAGAAGCAAAGAGTGAGTCTTCACTGAAGAATTTGTTGTACCAACCATGCAACCCAACCTTGTATGACCATTTGTGTGAGGATATATCTTTAAAGATGCTCTCATCACCTTTTCTACCAACCACCTCAATAGGCCCAACAAGGCCGTCATGCCATTTATCATACTTTTTCCCATAGTTCTATTCCACAAAATAGATCACATATTATCATCATCATACATTAATAATTGGAACAAAATTGATTGTTATGTGGACAATTAAATCACCATGGTCGATAACTAAGTAATGTGATACCTGAAGTCCAACGGTGACACTAAGCAGGCTGATAATATTCTTTCCAGGCTTCAACTTAATGCTAGTCTCAAATTTATCGTTGTAAATGCCATATGTGGCCCAGTGGGAGCCTATCCATCAACCAAATAGAGATCATGTTATTATTATTATTATTATTTTGGGTACAATGATGACACTGACGATCATGTTAAACTCTGACACAATTATAGTTACCATAAAGCTATCCAGTCGTAAGTGTTAACTAGTATCTGAAATATTACCAATATGTTCTCCATTGATGAATGCATGAATTACATCGCCGCTTCCGTTAATCCTAAGAGACATATCATCTGTCCAAAGTGGATCATTTTGATCAAGATCAAGTCTATCATAAAAAAAAAAACGAAAAATTAAAAATATTGTTAGCAAGATATGAACAGAACAAAGAGAAACGAAAGAAGAGAGAAAATTAAGTGGGCATGATTACCTTGTCATGTACCAAAGATAGTCACTGGCATCATCAGTAGCTCTTTTTTGATCAAGAAGTTTATTTACAGAGACACTAGCTTTCCCGAGGAGATCATTATCAATATTCTCAGATCTCCACACCCACTTCAAAGCCATGGGCTCATCTTCAGCTTTGTTTGTTCCCTTTACCATGAGGGAGGTTTGGACATTTACCTGATTAAGAAAATATAGATGCATCAATTTATAACACAACAACTATTGATCCTAATGAATAAAACTAGCATCTTATTTTGGTTTATACTGAAAAAAGGTCACCTTTGCAGTGTTAAACTCTTCAGTTTCACAATCAGGAAGAAGGCTAACAGACCATGCAGGAACAGTATATGTACTTCCTCTAAATGTTACTGTGGCATCAGTAGTGGTGTTGGTGTTGCTCAAGAAGCAGCTTGATGATTCATTTGTGGCATACACAGTAGCCTACAATTTGAAAGTATATCATATTAAGTGCTCTCTCTCTCTACACACACACACACACAAATATATATATATATATATATATATATATATATATATATATATATATATATCATAATCATTGAATTTGCACTCTGTACTCCAATCATTTACCTTCACAGAGTTGCCAAAATCAGTTTCGGATACATTTCCATTGGTAAGACTATTCTCCATTGATTTTAGAACCATGTGAAGTTCTTTGAGGTGACCCCATTTTGGTTGGGCAATGTTTCCTGTAAATATTTAAAACAAAACAAAGATATCACGAAAAGTTGACGTTGGATGCAAAAAATTAACAAATTCTAACCTAAGAAGAAAATAGATGTATGTGGTTACCATATTCATCAAGAGGAGCATCATAATCATATGAAGTGGTAATGTATGGACCACCAGCTGTTCTTCCAAAATTAGTCCCACCGTGATACTGAAAGAAAAAAATTATATATATATACAAAATATGTTATATATATATATATATATATATATATATATATATATATATATATATAATACTAATGATACGAACTAATTAAGATAAATGAGGAAATTAAACCTTTAATGGTTAAAATTTTTAACTATGTGAATTATTTACCATGTAATAGTTTTGGAATGTGCCTCCTCTTTGAAAAAATCTTGCCACAGCATAGGCAATATCTTCAGCAGTTCTGTGTGGATGTTTGCCACCCCAATTCTTGAACCTTCAATGAAGAAAAAATAATTTACTTATATAATAAATTTATTGACGAAAACATGAAACTGAAGCACAGTTTTATTTTTATTTTTTTTAAAATATTAACCAGGTAAAACAGGTATCTAGACTTACCAGCCAACCCAATTTTCAGTCCACATCTTAGGACTATTAGGATTATTGGGTTCAAAGTCGTCACAATACCAACCATTACAAGTATTGATCTAGCATATAAGTATTCAAATTAAAAGGAAAAATTATTAGCTTCAAGAAAGAAAGAAAATAAATTAGATAACAAAATAATATAAAACATAAAAAATACCATTGGTTGAGGAGCATCGGACTGTTGGCACATGATCCATGGAACCCCAATGTTCAAGGACTCGGCCATGTTGGCACACCAATCTATATATGCTTTGCCAGCATTCCCATAGGCCGACATCACATTCCCATATTCATTCTCAATCTTTTTTAATTAATCATTAATAATCAATTAATAAATAAATAAAGTCAATATATAGTAAAAGAGTCTTATTAAATACATATACTTACATAAAAATCAACAATTAAATTTACAAGATAAAAATATGAAGTACCTGAGAAAGAATTATGGGACCGCCTTGAGGAGCAAACAATTTCTCTTTTTGGACCATGTCGACGATCAAAGTAGTAAAATTTTGCATTTCATTCTATAAATCCAAAATTAATAAAACAGAATTTAGCAATAATAAAAAAAAAAAAAAAAAACTAAATCCCAAGAATATAATACTAAATTAAAAAACATAAATAATTTACCATGTATACTTGATTTGTCGTCCGAATCTCAACACCAGGTAGATTGTGAACCCAGACAGGGATCCCTCTAAAATTTAACAATTGAGAATTTTATAATATTCATAATTAAATATATTGTTATTAAAATAAAAGGGTGAAGCCATAGCTTAGGAGTAAAATTTACCCATAATTCCATTCGGCGCAGACATAAGGGCCAATGCGAAGAACAGCAAAAAGTCCTTCCTCTTGAATGGTCTTGAGAAATCTTATGAGATCGTTGCTACCAGTGAAATCATACTCACGACGGACAGGTTCATGTGCATTCCAGAAAACATATGTTTCAATAGCATCCAATCCTCCTTCTTTTGCTTTTTTGATCAAATCAGGCCACATCTATTATCAAAATAGTGCTAATAATTAGCATACAAGTAATGCTAGTGTACAAACACAAACTAATCCATTAATGGACAATGATATTTGTTACCTCAGGCGTGCTTCTAGGATAATGGATTGATCCAGAAATAAGCAGCTTACGTTTGCCATCAATTTTGATGGCTCTCCCATCATGAGAGACTTCAATGGCATTCGCGAAACTAAGAACGCCAATACAGAAGAGAACGTAAAAAACTTTTGCTAGAAGAATCATCTTTCCGTTAAAAGCAAAATGATAGTGTACACTGAATGCAGTAGATGTATTTATAACAGAGTTTTGGTACAATTATTCATTCTTATCCATTGTCTTATCAAATCTTAAATGGATTGGTTTGTTAAGGAGCTTATTCACATCTTTATCAAAAAATCTTTAACGACAGACATTTGTTTTTCATAACTTTGTTATTAGTTATAGTTATTGTTATCTTTTGTTTTAACGTAGATAATAAAAGATTCAACCTCCAAAATCAATTTTGGAAAAAATCTTAAGTGCTATAGGTTTATTCTATATCATTAAATATATGACACTTCAATTTTATAGATCATTTATTTTAATTATATTTTTAATTTAATAATATAGAATAAGATATTTCATATATATATATATATATATATATATATATATATATATATATATATATATATATATATATATATATATATATATATATATATATATATATATATATATATATATATATATATATATATATATATATATATATATATATATATATATATATGGGTTTATCCCAACATAAAACAATTAGGTGATGAAATTGGGAATGAAGTTTTTTTTTTAAGGATATCAAAATTTTATAATAATCTAATTAATGAACTAAGTTTTTATTACTACAAACTATTGGGCTAATCCTTTTTTTTGCATGGTCTTCCATCTGGATTATTGGTGTATTTAGTTGCTGATTAGGCAGAAACTTTTTTTATTGGGATGTAGTTTCTTTTTCTTTTTTCTTATCTTCAGCACACAAAAAAAGAGGGAAAAAACTAACGTTAGCATATTGACAAACACTAATTAACGTTTCGAAAGAAAATGTGATTATATATATAGTGCTTAATTGTTGAATTCTTTTGTTTAAATATATGACTGGCTAAAATGCTTCAGGACTTATTTTGGATTAGTGATATTTGCACTCCTGCCAGACGGAGTTCGATAGAAAGAGAAAGGCATCATGAGAAAGGCTAGAAAAAGGTATACGTTAGAGAAAAAAAGGATTGAGCAGAGTTGTTAGAGAGAAGAGTAGTTGAAAGAGAGAGAGTGTGTGGGAGTAAATTAAGGAGATAGAGTGAACTGAATTTAGAGTGTCACGTGATAGTAAAATATAAATTAATTTGAGCCATTAGATATAATTGCGATTAATGGCTATTGGCTAATAATTATTTTTGGTTCAATTGTAATTACGTGAGGCAATTTCAGACCAATAGTAATATTTAGGTAAACCTATTCCAAAAATAAAGACTCCAGTATTTCAAGATTTTTTTTTTTTATTGAAACTCGGGATGATCCTAAATCCATATATAAGAACTATAATTTTTAGCAAAAACAGATATAGAGTTTGCAGATCTATTACCCAACCTAGGAACATGCACACAATAAAAAAAGATCAAACCAAGTTGCAAAAGGAAATATATCCTACGTAAGACCACCATTGAAGATCTATAAGACAAAAAACTATAAGACAAAAAATGTTTATATAATTTAAGATCTTTCAATAAAGTGCATTGTTTTTGAGAATTTTATATGTAACTATCACATTGGGATCGATAAGATAAAGATACAAATGGATAAGAATGAATATAAAATTATTTGAGTTGTTACATGATTCTGTTATATATAACTGCAGCTAGTGAAATTTAAAACACATCAAATAATTTATTTCTACATGAACCCTTTAAAAATGTTTTTTGTTTTTTGTTTTTAAATTCCTTTTCATTTGCATTCTTAGATTCGCCTTTTGTTGGCATCAAAGGCATTGAAGTTTCTCATGATGAGAGAGCCATCAATTTTGATGGCAAACACAGGGTTCTAATCTCTGGCTCAATCCATCAAACAGTACCACCTAAATTCAAAACCCACTTTATGCATTAAACTTCCACATGCTATCACTTCAAAAAGTTTATTCTCTTTAATATTTTGCACCTTAAATATAATTTTAGTTTGCTTTAATATCTCAATATTGAACTTAATAATTAAAATGAAAAATAAATAGTAATTAAAATGAAAAGACCGTAAACTAGAATACAATGGGGAATAGAGGCCCCGATCGATTAATCTACAACCGTCAGAGAGTTTGCTAAAATTTGTAAGTCTAAGATAAATGAATAGCAATTAACTTTCTAAACTTATAATGAAATGAGAGATGAGAAAAAATCTGTTTTAAATAAAGGATAAACACAAAGCATATTTGTGTTGAACAATGAATAACTTGTGATTTTTCTCCTTTAAAAAACACATGACTGTTGATTTAACAAATAACATGTCATGAGTATTGAATGAATAATTGACATAGTAGATATTTTTCAACTAACATCAATTAATTTAAAAAGAGAAATTAAAATGGAACCTCTTTGATAAATCAAAGGAAAAAAGAAGTTAATTTTTTTTATTTGAAAAGAAGTTAATAATTGATCAAAATATGATCCATCTTATTTGTCCTTAGGTTTAAAAAAGAATTTAGTTCTTATAATTTTCACCGATTCTAGCGTCCCTATAGATTTTTTTTTCTTAAGATATTAGTCATTGTATTTTTTTTTTAGATTTTAATCCTTATAGTTTCTTCTTATTAAAATATTGGTCTTTATTTTTCATGAAGAATTAGATCTTATAATTTTTACTTATTAAGATATTAGTCAAATGAGTGAAAATATAGAGACTAATATCTAAATTAAAAAATATATGGACTAAAATTCAAACGGGTAAAAATTGTAGCGATCAAAATCTTATTTAAATATTATATTTATGTGCACATTATAATTTTTTTATTGAACCATTAAATATTGTTATGTGGGACAAGGGAGAGAATGTAATATAATATTTATGTTTCGTTTTATCATATATAATGTTTTATCTGATAGTCATATATGTATTTGAATTGCTATTTAAATAGATACCCATTTGAAAATCCCATATATGATGTATCTATTTAAATAGATGCACCAATTCAAATAAACATATGACTATCCAATATAAAGAGAACTCTTCAACAAATTAACTAATAGGATTTATACATTCCAATAATCATTAAACCACTAGTTATCAGATAAAACATTATATATGATAAAACGAAACATAAATATCATATTGGACAAAAAACTCTTGCATTCTCTCCCTTGTCCCACATAACAATACTTTATGGTTTAATAAGAAATCATAATGTGCACATAAATATAAAGTTTAAATAAGATTTTGGTCGTTAAGATTTTTATCCGTTTGGATTTTAGTCTATATGGTTTTTTAATTTCAATATCAGTCTTTATTATTTTAACTCATTTAAATTTTGGTTCTTTAAGGATTAATATCTTAATAAGTAAAAATTGTAAGATCTAATTCTTCATGAAAAATAAGGACTAATATTTTAATAAGTAAAAATTATAAGAACTAAAATATAAATAAAAAAATTATAGGGACTAATATCTTAAGAAAAAAACTATAGGGACCATGAAAACTATAAAGACTAAATTCTTATTTAAACCTAAGAACAAATAAGATTGATCATATTTTGATCAATTATAAATTTTTAATTTATCTTTTGATATCAATTATTAACTTCTTTTAATATAAAAAAATATTAACTTCTTTTTTCCTTTGATTTATCAAAGAGGTTCCATTCTAATTTCTCTTTTTAAATTAATTGATGTTAGTTGAAAAATATCTACTATGTCAATTATTCATTCAATACTCATGACATGTTATTTGTTAAATCAAAAGTCATGTGTTTTTTAGAGGAGAAAAATCACAAGCTATTCATTGTTCAACACAAATATGCTTTGTGTTTATCCTTTATTTAAAACAGATTTGTTCTCATCTCCCATTTCATTATAAGTTTAGAATGTTAATTGCTATTCCTTTACCTTAGGCTTACATGTTTTGGCAAACCCTCTAGCAGTTGTAGATCAATAGATGGGGGTCTCTATTCCCCATTGTATTCCAGTTTATGTCCTTTTCATTTTAATTATTATTGATTTTTCATTTTAATTATTAAGCTCAATATTGAGATATTGGAGCAAACTAAAATTGTATTTAAGGTGTGAAATATTAAAAAGAAGAAACTTTTTGAAGTGATAGCATGTGCAAGTTTAAGGGTTTTGAATTTACGTGGTACTGTTTGATGGATTGAGCCAGAGATTAGCACCCTGTGTTTGCCATCAAAATTGATGGCTCTCCCATCATGAGAAACTTCAATGCCTTTGATGCCAACAAAAGGCGAATCTAAGAATGCAAATGAAAATGAATTTAAAAACAAAAAACAAAAAACATTTTTAAAGGGTTCATGTAGAAATAGATTATTTGGTATGTTCTAAATTTCAATGCAAATGAAAAGGAATTTAAAAACAAAAAACAAAAAACATTTTTAAATGGTTCATATAGCAATAAATTATTTGGTATGTTCTAAATTTCAATAGCTGCGGTTATATATAACATAATCATGTAACAATTCAAATAATTTTATATTCATTTTTATCCATTTGAATCTTTATCTTATCGATCCCTATGTGATAGTTACATATAAAATTCTAAAAAACAATGCACTTTATTGAAAGATCTTAAATTATATAAGCATTTTTTGTCTTATAGTTTTTTTTTTTTTGTAAAATAATCTTCATAGTATATTATAAAGGGGATTAGTCACTTTACTGTCTACCATCATTAAATACTCATTTAATAATTTAAAAAACTATAAAATAATAAATTTGTAAATAAAAATAATAATATTTACTTGAAACACTCTTTATTAACAATTTTTTATCTATGAATATTTTTTTAGCTTGAAATGGGCAACCTTCTTTCTCTCAAATTAACTTTCTATCATAAAACAAAGGGAGAAAATATATAGTTTGCAAAGAGGTTTCAATAAAGATTTAACCTCCAAAACAAACTTGGTTTCACTTTAAGGTCCTCAGTTTAACTAACAAATCTATCCTATAGTTGTTAAACATGATTCTAACTTCTAAATTTCAAAGATAGCAAAAAGGATGATGGGCAATACTAAGAAGTGTAAACATTAATGTCTCTAACTAAAGAGCCATTATAGGAGTAATCAATTAAGCGATTATTAATGCAACCCTAACATTCTTCACATCCCCTTCTAAGTGAATCTTCCTCAGCTCCATCTCCTAAGCAAATTGTAGACCCTCTCGAGTAGCAAGGATTTAAGCCCTATGTGGGTCCGAAACACCATGGATCTTTCTGGCTTAAGCTCCACAAAACACTCCGTGCGAATTGCGAAAAACCACTCCAACTCCACATGCATTGTCATCTGCGAATAGTGAGTCATCAACAATGACCTTCTAGAAGTCAGCTAGCATCAGGTTTCAACCAGTGTGTTGGTTAACTTGTGGGCCACTCCATCTGCATCCTAGATGGTTGAGCTGAGATAAAGGCACGCAGGCGAAGCGACACATTATTTGCACCCCTTGTGAATCCTCTCCAAACTTTCCTTGCCGTCATAGTTTTCCTTCCTCCCATACTGCAGACCACCAGACCATGAATATAAGCGCTAACTTTTATGTTCCATGGCTTTATACGTTATACATGCACCAACCTATCCAGCCACCCACCATCCATAAGATTAACCAACCACGTAGAAAGACCAACACCTTGTAATGCGTCACAACTCACAAGTGAAAGGGTATTCTGACATTAAGTGTGAAATATCCTCCTCCATATGTCCACATAAGTAGCAATCTTGACCCACATGAAAACCTCACTCTATTAAACGTTTACGCGTGGGAAGAATATCACGAGATACCTTCTATGCAAAGACGCACACTCATGGTTGGACAACAGTTTTCCATACTCTTTTCCACCATGCAACATGACGTGTAAGTTCACCATATTTATTATATCCAGCCACTTTGAGCAAGCACATTCTGCTGGATCACGTGCCACCAGTATATCTTATACGTGTTCTTGACCATGAACATTCCTTTCCTATCACGCTGCCAATCAATATTAAGGTGAGTCATCCAGTGTCTCCTGGGATAGGAGGATTTGAAGAATAACATCGACCTCGTTTGCATGAAAAATTTGATGCATCAGCTCCTCGATCCAGCAATTAATGTGGAGCGTCTAACAACAACTGAGAAGCCCGCTCAATGGTCAAGTCCTTAATCCTTGGTGCTTCCTTGAGGCAAATATGAGGAAGGTGGGTTTTAGTAGGCGATATATCGCGCAGATTATGCACTGTGCTTCTTCGGATGTTTTTCAACCTCAGTGGGAATTGTGGCAGGGTGATCCTCTATCTACCTACCTATTTGCTCTATGTGCAGAGGGGTTGTCATCTCTAATAGTTAGAGTAGAATCTTTGGGACTTTGTTATGGATTACAAGTATATATGTAGAGCAGTACCCAAAGTATCAGATCTCTTCTTTGCATAAGATAGCCTTATTTTCTCTAGAGGATGATTGCTAGGCTGTGTTAAACTTTTGATAAATCTAATTTTATTTAGCTGTAATGTTGATGGCGTGGTGAGGAACCAAATAATTATGGAGCCTTGTGGCATACGGTCTGTTGTATACTTTGAGAAGTATCTTGGTCTCCCAATGATAGTTGGATGCTCCAAAAATTTTGCATTCCAATCTTTGAATGATAGAATTTGGAAAAGGATTACAGGTTGGAAGGAGAAGCTTCTATCCAAGGGAGGCAAGTAAATACTAACTAAAGCTGTGACGCAGGCTATCCTAATTTATTCCATGTCAAGTCTTAAAATTCCAAATTTATTTATGTGAGGAGTCGGGGATTATGATAAGCAAATTTTGGTTGGGGATCAAATGGATACGCGAAAAATTCATTGGATTAATTGAAAAAAACTTTGTTGGCCTAAAGAGGCAAGAGGTATGGCTTTAGAGATCTGTGCAATTTTAATTTGGCCATGCTTACTAAATAGGGATGGCAATTAATGTTTTATCCTAACTCTTTAGTAGCGAGGATTCTGTGTGCAAGATATTTCCCAAGAGTTTCTTTCATTAATGCCTCCTTGGGCTTAATCCTTTCCTATACCCAGAGGATCATGCTAGAGGATAGGAAAGTGTGTGTTAGACATGGGGCTAGTGTGGCATGTGGGGAATGGATTTTCAATTGACACGTGGAAAGATCCTTAGCTCCCACATCACATCCTAAGTTCTAGTTGTATTTCAAAAATTTAAATCAAATTATTTCATATGTATTATTATTATATTTAAAATCTTGTACGGTTTTGTAATTCAAAACTTTTACTTTTCTTTCTTTTTTACTAGTTAGTATCACATATATTACATGGTTTTTTTTAATTTAGTTAGAATTTAAAAATTATAAAATTAAAGAGAAAATATTTAAAAACTGAAAAGAAGGATAATGATTAACGCATAATGAAATTAAAAGAAAACTTGAATTTAAGATTAAAAAAAAAGTTAAGAATAATATGTGTCATTCTTTTAAGGAGAAAAATTAAACCACTCTCAAATAAGAGTACTATATATAGAGAGGTTATTTTTTATCCCAACATTAACCAATGCTTACTAAACCACATCCTTACTTGCAAAATCAAAATGCATTAATAATATTTGTTGTTTCCAATCATAATCTTGCAGAATAATAATTGCAAGATATATATATATATATATTAGGTGTAACTAAGTTGGGAATGAAGTATTATTTGACAACATCAACTTCTTATGATAATCTCATTAAGTGATTGAACTTCTTTACTATCAATGAAGGATTTTAACTTTATTAAAAAAATATAAAAAATATTAGAACTGCAAGACACATAAAAATAATTTATAATATGAACAAAAACATATGACATATATGACTTAATTATTTTTCAATACTGATGTATTATCAAAATATTTTTCCAAGATAAATTCCTTAATTGGATAACATAAAAAAGTTGAGGTTCTTAATTGATTAATTTTGAAGTTGAAGTCCCTAATTGATTAGCCAAATAAAGTTGGAGTTGTTGTACAACACTTTTCTTATGCATATACAAAAACACTTATCTTATAAAATTAGTATCAACATTTTATAATTTAGTAATCATTGCATTTTTATTTATTTATTGCATGTCTCTTAACTTTTTTTTTATCTTCAATTTGAAAAAATATACCAAACAATATTTGTATTTATGATTAGTTTCTCATAACTAAAAAATAAAATTTTGCATATGAGTTATGGACATCTGCAACCTCCTGAAATTTATTACTCCTATTTGTCTATTGAGGAGCAGAGTAAAAAAATGTTGTACAATATAAATTACTAAAAGCTATAAAATAATATTTCAAATATTTATTTAAGATAAAAAATTTAATATATAATATATAAAATGAAATTATTTCATGATGTAAACTATTTAATAATATCAAACACAACAATATGAAATAAAATATCTTGGAATCGGGAAATATAAATTAAAACATATATTATTGCTACGATAAATAGGTATTTATAAAAAGGTGAAAATTAATGAAAATAATATTGATTTCACAAAACGATGAAATGTCCTGTTGAGACATATAAACACATCAGTTTAAGCATTTTCTTATTGTTAATTGCAAGAACATTTGGTTCCATTTCTTAATTAGGCATATTACTTATGAATAATTAGTTACTTGAATAGTGTAGATTTTAACTTCCTGCCATTGTGATACTTTACAATTTTCATCAGTAATGTCAAAACGTGTTCAAAGGGCATTACTCACAACGCAACTAAATTTTATAAAAAAATTTAAGAAATCCTCACTAATTTTTATCATAAGAAAACTATTGTAAAATTCTTTTTTTATTAAAAATTGGTCCTCTAAAAGAGAAATTGGATTTGGAAGTCTACACATGTATACGCAAGTGTGAATACTTAACTCACTATACTCTTGATATATTTTTTCTAAAACCATGACCTACAACCAATTACACAAATTAATAATCTTAAAAATATTTGTTTTACTTATAAGTCAAACAAGTAAAATGAAAAGTACAAATTACTTGAAAATATTTATAATTTTTTATTTATTCTTGCATGAAATTTAAGATAATGTTAGGTCATACAATAAATCCTTACATATTCAATGATACTTAAAGATAATAAAATCATACAATCAACATCACCAACTGTTGCATAGATTTATAAAAAATTTTGATATTATAAGGAAAAACTTTGTATTCTCCTATTTTTTAAAATTATTACAAAATTAAGAGCAAATTAAAAACACATGTTAATAAAAAAAATAAAATAAATAAACTTGCAGCAAAATATAAATAAGAAATAAATGAAGAACAAAGAGCCCAAACGATCATCAAGAGACCAGCCCAAACAAGCGGCAAGCGCATTAAAAAACTAAACAAAAAGTAACTTGCCCCACAAGAAGATAATACAGGAACAGAGCCTAAATCAAATAACACTCACCTAAGCCCAAATATTCATCATTCTAAACATTCAAAAAGCCCCAATATCCAAACTGTAACCTATCTCACTTAAAGGGTTTGCCTTAGTCTTAGCCCAACAAAATAAACTAAGACTTTTTTTTTTGGTTGTTAAATCTTTGACTCAAACACAAAAACTCAAATAACACTCTAAAAAGCCTTAACCTCACAAGCCTAGGCCCAATAAAACGAAGAGACTTAGCTCAACAAAACCGTGGTGCAAAATTAGAGACAGATGAACCTTATTCCCTCACTCTGGGCCAAAATATCCATATATTCTCAGACCAAAAAAAAAAAAGATCCATATTCTTATAATTAAAGAATAAAAGCTTCGCACGCCAGAACGCTGCACGAACGAAGACCCTGGACCTGGTGAGGCGTTGAATCAAAGGAAAATGTGCTATGAGTGGAGAAATGGTGGTGGTGTGGCTCATGGTTTATGGTGGTGCGGTTGAGTGTGTGTGAAGTGCAAGGCTGTAAACGGTGATTCATGGCTGTGATTTTTGGGAAGGATGGTAGTGTATGTCTTCATGTGGATTCTGTGTTTATGGTTGTGGTTTGCGGGTGATAGGCTATATATTTCGAGTCGTTTTATTCTGGGTTTTGCAGTCAAAGATTTATTTATGAACCTTTTGACCTTACTTATTATCACAAGTTTTTAAATTTACAGTAAAAGTTTAATTATTTTATTATTTTCAAAATCATTGAACTATTGATATTTTCATAACAAGCTGTTAAGGTGTGTTTTTTTCATTTTGATCTTTCAAACAAAAAATTCATCTAACAGTTACCACCCACAAACGTCTAATCGCCGACTAGCCATCAAAATCTTCGGAGCAATCAGCTGCAACGTTCCTTCCACCAATCCAACTACAATTTCTATGACAGTTCTTCTTATCACACCTGTTCCCTTACCCTCTCCCAACAAATCTAGCCAATTCACCAGTATCTGTTACCAATTCGGTTATAACTCCCATTACAGTTCTAGGGACACAATCAATTACCAAAGACTATGTATTTCTTCTTCATCTTCATCTCACAGTAAATATGACAAACGAAATGAATATAAAAACAAAGAATTTAGACAGTGACACAAAACATGAGAAAAAAAGAATACAAAATCAACACAGCAAACCACCAAATCCCAAGAATTACAAACATGACCTCACCCATTTTCCAATCATAATACACAATAAAATAGAGAAGATTCTCAACAAAAATAGAGTAGCCAAGAACTACTGTGAACCCAAAAACCACCAACCACGTTTTTATAGAGTAATGAAAGAGCAGAGCCAGCAGAGCCAACACAATTTGACGGTGGTGGGTCACCCAAATCTACCACCCACGCACCGCCATCACCCATGTCGCCCAACCCCATGAACCGCTGTTGTTTGAGCCACCATCGTCTTCCACGATCCACTACCGTTAGAGCTCCCTTGTACACGTTTTTATAGAGTGATGAATGAACAGAGCCAGCAGAGGCAACACAATTTGACAGTGGTGAGTCGCCCAGATCTGCCACCCACGACTCGCCATCACCTATGTTGCCCAACCCCATGAATCGTCGCCGTCTTAGCCACCATCGTCTTCCACGACCCATCACCATCGGAGCTCCCCTGTACACGTTTTTATAAAGTGATGAAAAAGCAGAGCCAGTAGAGGTCGTTGTACATGGAACAGGAAGCCCATCGTGCTGCGAGAGAGGAAGCAGTAGAAGACGTTGTGGATGCCGAGGACGGAGAAAACGAAACCCCCTCACACTGCCGTGTGCAGTGGTTGTTACATGTTGAAGAGAAGAGAAGAGTAAAACCTTAAAGAAGAGGGATGAGAGCAAGAGAAAAAAATAATTTTGAGGGATGTGCAAATAATATAATATTACTACTATTGAAAGATCGTTATAAAATATTCTACTTTTCCTTTTTACCTGATTATCAAGTAACCAGTGTTAGTTTATAGTCATTCATCTAATTTTTAATGCATCTAACATTTCATAAAGCAAGGTCCATGAATGATCCTTAAACAATAGGGTCTATATTAAAACGATCCATATGTTTCGGCTATCTGCAAAGAAAGACCTGGAGGGTGTTATCAATTAAAGTGCTTGAGGAGAGCCGAACTCAAGAGATTAGTTCATTAAGTGAAAAAATCTCATGACTTAAGTATTATATTTAACATCCATATTTGCACAACGTGAGACTTGTTATAAAGGAGCTTTGTTCATTCAATCTAACATTATGGTAAGAACCTCATTTGGTAAAGAAATATTTCTATAGATCTTGTTTACACAATTGTATAAATTAAATCAACAAACACTTGAATAATTGTATAGATCTTTGTGTCATATAATTATTTTATATTAAAAGAAACTATGTCATTTCATGATTTTAAATTGCGGTTGCAGTCATAGTTGCAAAGACTACTAAAACTGCAATATAGCGGACAATTGCAAGAAAATGCAACCGATGCGACCGTAATTGCGGTCGCGATTCGGTTACAGAGACCACTAAAACTATAATATTATGACTGCAATTACGATTACAATTGCGTGCCACAATTTAAAATCATGTGTTACTTATTAATTAGTTTTGTTAACACAAGTGTCTGCACAAGTATTTCTCCATTTGGCAAGATAATCCTCACTAAAATTTCTTTCACGAAGAAAATGATGAATATCAACTTTCCTTTCCTGATGAAGCCAGAATCTCATTTATTAAGGGGATTTATTGGGACATAAAACAATTAGGTGTAATGAAATTGGGGATGAAGTAATATTTGAGGATATCAACTTTTTATGATAAACTAACAACTACCACTAAACTTTTATTACTACCACTAGCAATCGATCTTCAAAATAGCTATGTTACCCACAAGGGGTTCGGTGCCCACTTGTTCTACTTCAAGGCATTGTGTTTTGCTTATCAAAACTCCAGGAGACAATCTTAGAACATAGAAAAATGCAGTGGCCAGTGACAGATTTGTGAGTATCAAGGCAAGTAGCATAGTAGAACCTAGTCAGTCATAGTTCGAGCAGCCTTCCAATTGAGTATTGGAGTCTGTTCATTACCGAAGACCATGCAAGAAAGTACCTTAAGATATTTTATTATTCCCTTGATATATTGAAATGATGCTAGAGTGAGCTTGTGTTTAAATTGAGAAACTAACAGCGCATGCTTTATTTGGTGGTATTCACTATTCAATATTCAGAATGTTAGATACTCTTAAAGAGTTCCAACCAAGCTACGATAATGTGTGATGTCATATAATGAAAAAGAACCATCAACACCAAAATAGACCATTGGATGCTAGAGGAGTGAAGGCAGGATTCGGATTTGTGAGATTTGGTTTGTTTTTTAAGAATTGAAACTTAAAAAATGTAACGTTTAAGAGTTGAACATTATACCAAAAGGTCCTTATTATGTAATGTATTTTATTACTAAAATATATGTTCTTATTTAGTATTATTCTTAATTTCTTAATGCATATTATTTTTTAATTAATAGATTATTATTACTACTTGTTTGGAAGTATTTTTTTCATATATTATTTTCACTTAGTACTTTTTTAATATAATATTTTTTATACCAAATAATTTTTCATATAATATTCTTTTTTAAAAAATATTTTCTTGTTTGTCCGATTTTTTTGTTTGACTGTTTGACCCGTAGTTGGATCCTTGACCTAATGATTCGGTTTTCGAGTCAACTTTCGATCCGAGTTATACATCTATGATTTAAAGGTTCATTTTATGTTAGACAAAGTTAAATAGGTTAAGGTTAAGTAGATTATTAAATGTTAATCTTTGTCAATTTATAAATTAAACAAATGTATATTATATAAAAAAAATGTGAAATCCTATTCCACAAAAAACATGGAATCTCATTCCCACCTGTTTTTGAAAGAATTAAATTTCACAAATTTGTGTAATAATATTTGAAATAGGAATGTCATTTCATGTTTACTATCATTAACAAACGTAAGAATCATTTAATTTCAAGATTGAATGTGAAATGACATTTCCTTTTTTCATACTAAACATAAAATAAGTCTTTTTGTCAAAAAAAAAAAAATGAAAGTCAGCAATCCCTATATATATATATTCCACAGTTAAATTTCTCTCCTTGATGAAATTGGACCCTCTAAAAAAAATGTCATAAAAGGAGTCATTGTTCACTAGTTTGTGTTTTTTCCCAGAACAAATATAAGCTAATTGAAAAAAAGGTTAGATTGAATAACTCTTTAAGCAAGTGGTGGATTTGGTATCTTAAATTACAAAAATTAAACCACGACTGATTCAACTACGGCCATGCGCTACGATTTGTCACTTTAATATATTCGTATATCATCAGTTAATAAAATAAAAGTCTGATTATATCAAAGAAAGAATCTACATGTATTGAATATTAATGTCCCTATTGGTATTGATCTCATTAGATTTGGTTTACATTAAAAAATCCACCACAATATATTTTTAGCACAAAAAATATTAGTAATAATATGAGAGCCTTAAATGAAAGCCACACTTGCTCTAACAAAGCAGTTGAATTCATAGAATTGTTGGTAAATATATAAAATCAATTCCTATCAAATGAATATTTAATATGCACGCAATTTTGTGGACGGTAAAATACGTGGGTTGTTTTTTTAAGGAGCAAAAAGAATTTCATAATAAAAGTGATGTTATCGTCTCTGGACTTGTTAAAGTGTGCCCAAAACTTTTATGTAAATTTTGCCTAAGTCATAGATCTCTCAGCTATGCATCGTTATTGATATTTTTTTTTTCATTTTTTAATAACTAGGAAATTTTTTTATTTGTTGATTTCTCTTTTACCCTTCTAGCCATATGAACACATAAATTATTTAAAGATGCATTTAACTATGTTATCGGTTATTATTTTACTGTTTCTTCTTTCAACTGCCCAGACTCTAGCTTCTACATAATTACAATGGACATTTTTTTTTGGGATCCAAACAATCGACAATTTTAATTACAATATTATAATATAATTTATATTTAACATAGTAGAAAGAAAGATTTTAATGTGAAGAAATTATAATTCCAAGGGTTTAATTTAGTAATGGATGGAATATGTGATGGATAAGCAAATATACTATCATAACCTTAATTTTAACTATGTCAATTAATTAGGTTAAGTTACAAAGAATATCTCTATAATTGAATCTCCTAATTTTAATGATGATGACTTATCTTTCAATGGATCAATAACATAAATTAATTAAAGTGAACATATCACAGTACCAAAAAAAGAAATAAAAAAATATTAGAATAATCATAGTATTAACTATATTTTATTATTTCTAGAAATTATTCACGTTTTATTCAAATAATTTACCTGTCAATTCATTCAGCCGACCAAGTTGCCCAAAAGACAAAGGTTGAATTTCTTTTCGGCATTAAAAATCTCATTAAAATTAAATATTCATATAAAAATATAATATGAGTTTTTTTATTTTTAACATTTTTTATTTCGTCTAAAATATTTTTAAAATAAAATAAATAATTATAGTTAATGAAATATTTACAATATCATTATTTTAAGATTTTATATTTTATAATTTATGCTATTATAAACTGATTTTCTATTTTTGCATCAAATTTTATTTTTCTTGAGATTCCAATAATTTATTTAAAAAAATATAAAAAGATATTTTTTTTTGGTCTACAATTGACTTCACTTATGTAAAAAATGATAAAATTGTAAATTTTTACTCTAATAGTTACAAATGCCTTAAAATAAACGTTAACTTTGCACTCTACAAATTATCAATATAATATATAAAAAGAAAGTTTTGATTTGTAAAATTTTAACAAATGACAACTTTGTTTTGTGACATCTATATTTCAATAAAATTATAACAAATGACATGCTAATTGCGTAACATATGTCTTGCTCTGTCATTTAAATAAACAAATTCAAATTTTAAATCTTTATTAACTTCATATTTATGGTAGAAAATTTATCAATATTCATTACTCAACATTTTTTATTTTAATTTTATTAATTCAATATTTAATATTTAATGTATTTGTCAAATTCTTTCATAATTAATGTTAGTATTTTTACAATAATATGCTTAAATATATAGCATCAATACAACATAAGCAGAGGAATTAAAAAGTAAAAATTCACTAAATTTTTAATACTGAACTATATATATGCGCTAAAATGATTGTGAGAAATACTAATTATGACGTTAAAAAAGTGAAAAAAATATTAATTATGTCCATTTACTTATTTATTTCTTTGATTTATTTTTTTATGTGTGAATGCATTGAATTTAATATGTATACTCACTATATATGTCATTCACTTGAGATCTTCTATTTCTTAGTTTTTTTTTTAACGATGCAGATTAGGTTAGAGCATTCTTAAATAAATCATATCTTCTGTGAATTTATAATAAGTTATTTAAAAATTCTTATAATATGACTTTTATTTGATACTTATATAGTATTAATACTTTTTAGAAAAGTGGATCTAATATGCTAGAAAAATTTCATATTTCATCCAATTATAAGTATAAAACTCATTATTAATATAATCGAACTCATTGAAATCGTATGACAATATTGGATGTAATATAAAATTATTTTATAATGATAATGTATCAAAATTAGAATATATATATATATATATATATGAGATTTAAATTACTTCTCTTTAAATAATAGTATAATTTGTAAATTTATTATTTATTAAATATATATTTTTATAACACAATATTTTATATTAACCTTGCAATGTACGGGTATAAATGGTTTGAAGCATTCTTCATCATCTATCTTAACCGAAGATAAAGATAGAGCAGGTTTTATTTTAAAAAAAAAACTAATTATTTTTTGCCCTTCGGACGGTTTGATCTTTTTCCCCTATTGGAATTTCTGTATATTTAACTGCCGAGAGAGCAGGTGTTTCCTTCTTTAGGCCGTAGTGTTTTCGTTTCATATCCACTGCACAAAATGAAGAGAAGAATATAAATGAAGGAAATGTTTAACATGCACCCATATATAGGTGGGTTGGTTGGGTGGGTGCATGCGATGCACCAATTTTCACCACCGTTAATTTAGCATAGAATTAAATTAATGATTGATATTAATGACATATAACTTGAACTTGAAGTATATATTATATTTTATTTATTTATTATCATAAATAACTATATATATAGTAAATTATATAAATTTTAATTGATAATATTTATATATATTTAAGTCTATATGCAGAAAACTAGATCACTCTTCTATTTTTTTTAATCATAGATAATTGTATATAATTTTTTTTAAATTTTAACAGATAATAATATTTATATTTTGTTGTCACAAATAATTAACTATATATATTAAAAAACCTTAAAAATTTTAATTAATAATATTTACACATACACCTAAATTCACAAACAATAATTTTAGATTTAAAAAATAAAAATAAAAATAACCCCGATAATTGATTATAATAGATAAAACTTTGTTGCAATATGATAAACGTCTCCATAAATTAATGGACACGTAGTAGCTGTAATATGGTAGTATAAATAAATAGGTAATACAATAATTATGAGATTGTTTAAAGTAATTAATCAATTTTTATTCTAATATAAAAATAAGACCAATTTAAAATAGGGCAGATCAAGGGTGCGCTTCAACATGTCAGTATCTTAAGGCCCGACACTTCAAATTTGGTCCTATAAATAATAAGAGGTAGAGTTTAAATAAGTTAAGGTATTTATGAATTATTTTAGATTGATTCATTAAATATTTAATTAAATTTGTTTATTTAACTAAACAAATAAATTTAAGTTTAAATTTAGATTTGATTATATAAATGAGTCAAACTTAAATTTTATAAGTTTGATATTAAAAATTGGTGAATAGCTTGTATATTTATGTATATATATTTCTTATTTATTCTATTTAGGTAGTAAAAATTAAATAAAAAATAATTTAAAAAATAAAAATATAGATAGTAATAATTTATTTGTTATTATTACTGACAACATTTTTATAAGAAAGTTATGATTTTTGTATGTAATGAATTATGAATAAAAAATATTTTTATTTCTATTTTTAGTTTTTTTTACTCTTTCTTTTATCATAAAGATGTTTTTTAAATATCAAATTAATACATTTAAATATTTCAAAGAAAGATTTGGAAAAAGGAAAAAAAAATAATCAAATTAAAAATAAGTTAAACAAGTTAATCTAAAGTTTTATATTTTTTAAAGAAATCAAATCTAAACTTTAAATTTAACTTATTTAAATATATAAATTATGCTTGAGTAATTTCTTTCTTTTACAAGTTAAATCTAAATTTAAATATTTAACTTAATTTGACTCATTTACATTATTAAATAATAGTCTCACATGTCATCCAACAAATGGTGACAAAGTGTGGCTAGAGGAAACTCCCTCTGTGATTTGTAATCTGGTTTCTCGGGATATTATTCCAAAGGTAGTTTAATGAATTCTCATTTTTTTTCTTTGTCTTTGATATGATATTTTTATAGATATTATGTGAAATTAATTCTAAAACACTGTCGTAATTAAGAGATTTTAAAAAAAAATATTTTTTTTCAAAATTTAAATTTTAGTCATAAGAATTCTCACGTTTGAAAATCAAGAAAAAGTTTAAATATTTTTAACTTTTTTAAAATTTTATAAATTTTTTAAAAAAATTATATTTTTATTTAAAATTGTTATAAGTAATTGATGACTTCCTTAAATTATTATTATTATTATTATTATTATTATTATTATTAGTATTATTATTATTATTAGACTTGGACTTCGACTGTGGCCAAATCCAGTCTTAGACTGAGAGTAAAGTTATTAATAAAAGGTAATATGAGAAGAGATGAAATTTGATTCTAACTCAAGTTAAAAAAAATTCTTTAATTTACTCTAATTTTATGTTATATATCTATTTTATCAACTCAAATTTATAACTCACTTGTTTAAGTTTTATTAACTTAATAAAATAGATACATGTTATAAAATTAAAAAGAGTTAAAAGACTTTCTTTTAACTTGAATTTGTTTTATGGACTTCGACTGTGGCCAAATCCAGTCTAAGACTGAGAGTAAAGTTACTAATAAAAGATAATATGAGAAGAGATGAAATTTGATTTTAACTCAAGTTAAAAAAATTTATTTAATTCTCTCTAATTTTATATTATATGTTTATTTTATTAATTTAAATTTGTAACTCACTTATTTTAGTTTCATTATTTTAATAAAATAGACACATAATATAAAATTTAAAAGAATTAATTAATTTTTTAACTTGAATTTAAACCAAATTTTATCCTATGAGAAGTTACCATATACCCTACTTAAGCTAAAATCTTATTTGCTAAAAATTTTGAGGTATGATTACGTTCCCTTTATAAAGCAAGCAATTGCCTTGTGCTCTAAAATTTACTCTAACTTTCAACCTTAATAAAATATCTAATTCAATCCAACCCTAGCCCAATTATGGCCATACGGCACACACCCTTTTAAGATCCTACATCACTTCACCTTAGACTTACACTATGTTTGGATGACAGGTAAAGAAGGGAACGGAAAGGAAATGGGGGGAACAGAATTAATTTTTTGTGTTTGAGAGTTTTAAAATGCATAGGAACTTAACGGAACAGGGGGATCATTTCCCCCTCTTCCCTCAAAATGACCAATCTTTGTTCCCCCAAAATTGAGGTGGAATGGGGGGAACACATGTTCCGTTCCGTTCCATTAATGAATCTTCCAAACAAAGAGGGAGGGAACTATGTTCCATTCCTTTCCTTTCCTTTCCAATCCATCCCCACCTATTCCGTTCCGTTCCGTTAATGAGAAAACATCCAAACATAGAGTTAATGAAGTAAAGAAAAGGAATAAAATAAAGAGGAGGGGGGGAGAGAGAAAGAAGGGAAAGAAACAAATGGGATGATAAGTAGTTTGTGTTCGACGGTGATTCACGGTGGGTTTCCAGCGGTGGCTAGCGGAGGTTTAGGTAGTTCAAGACTGCGATTCGGAGCTGTGTTGGCGCGGCTCTGGCAACGGTTCGAGGCGATGACAAAGCGACTGGGGTCTGGTGCGATTTGACGGAAGTTCTAATATGGAATTCCGGCGACGACAGCTATGGTGGTTCAGGTTGGGGTTCGCCGGCGGTCTGGGTTGGACTTGGTAGTTCCGGTGTGGTGTAGCTGCGGCGGCAGGTTTCAGGTTAGTGGTGGCAGAGGAAGAGTTCGAGGATGGAGCTAAGAGAAGAGGTAGGTGGAAAAACTCAATTCATGCATAACTATGAACCTCTTCTATTTGTTATTCTATGGCTTAGATGAGAACTTGATTGTGTTCTTTGTCGTTGATGGCATCCGGGATGTATGACATCAGGTTTTGAACTTGAATGAGCTTGAGAGCATGTTGTATCCACTGTTTTCTTGTTTATATGTTGAGATTGGATGCTTAAAATCATTATTGAGACTTGTTTTATCATTAAAATGTTTGCCTTGAAGTAAATTATAATTATAATGCATAAAAGTGAAGCCAAGGTCCACACAGCACATGTATTTTACCAAACTACATTTTGCTACATTCATAATTTCACAATAATACCGATTTGCCCTGTAATCTATACTCTCATTTGTTCTGTCTTCAATTAATCAAGATGTGACTGCCAACACTTAAGTCAATTGCTGTGATTATTAGTGTTTTCACCATATAAAATGGCATTAGTTAGAGCTAAGAGCTTTCTATTATGCAAGGTGTATAAAAATATGGTTTTCTTAAGCTGTGTCTCAGTTTTTTTAACTCATACAACTCTCAAGATATAAGAATTATGTTATGGTTGACAACGAACATCAAGCATACTTTTCACATACCTGAAATTCTGTACATATCAAATTAAGTCAAACGAAACCAGATGGTCTCATTTTGTTCTTGCAAAAATCTGGCCCTTATCCAAATGTCCAATAAATAAAATAATGGCAGGAGTTGCTTTCACTTCTAGTTTCGAATTGGAGGCAGTGCAATAGGATTTTAGGATTTGGATTTTTGGCTCGTGTCAGCAAAGTGAATCATCAATCAGACAATACTCAATAGTAAATAATATTTTACTTTAATTATTTAAAAAGATATTATGAGTTCCAACTTCAGTTGCAAAACTCACACCTACATAACCTAAACAATTAAATCATTACCTAAACTAGATCACCCAAATTCATTACCTACTAAAAGTCCTAACAAACTAGATCACCCAAATTCATTATCTACTAAAAGTCCTAACAAACTGCCTCCACAGCAAGCTTCTTGACCATATCTCCACAACTTGTTGGCCCAAAAGTTTTTTTTTTCTGAAATGTCAATCGAGAACGATTCCTTGCCCACACATGCCTATAAAAACCCAAAAAATGAAGTAAGTTTTATTTTTGGTTAAAAAAAATGTAGTTTATCCATTATCATGTAATTTTGAAAAAAATAAAATAATTAAAACCTTACATTTTGCACAAAGGAGCTATATTTATACAGTGCTCTATATATATTTATATAAAGCACTGTAATTTATGGAAGAGTGTTTCTGAAAAGTTAATAAGTTACTTACTAGTATATTAATAGAATGATTTATACTACAATCTAAATATATTTATACAGTGCTCTCTCTCTCTCTCTCTCTCTCTCTATATATATATATATATATATATATATATTGTGTTCTCAATCATTTACCTTCTCAGAGTTGACAAAATCAGTTTCGGTTACATTTTCATTGGTAAGACTATTCTCCATTGACCTTAGAATCCTGTGAAGTTCTTCGAGGTGACCCCATTTTGGTTGGGCAATGTTTCCTGCAAATATATTTGAAACAAAACAAAGATATCATGAAAAGTTGACGTTTAAAGCAAAAAATTAACAAATTCTAACCTAAGATGAACATAAATAAATGTGATTACCATATTCATCAAGAGGAACATCATAAGCATATAAAGTGGTAATTTTACCACCGGCTGTTCTTTCAAAGTGAGTCCCACCGTGGTACTGAAAGAAAAAAAAATTATATATATAGGAAATATGTTATATATATAATGCTAATGGTACAAACTAAGATAAATAAGGAAAACTTTGATGGTTAAAATTTTTAACTGTGTGAATTATTTACCATATAATAGTTTTGGAATGTGCCTCCTGTTTGAAAAAATCTTGCCTCAACATAGGCAACATCTTCAGCAGTTCTGTGTGGATGTTTGTCACCAAAATTCTTGAACCTTCAATAAAGAAAAAATAATTTACTTACATAATAAATTTATTGACGAAAACATGAAACTAAAACAAAATTTTATTTTTTAAAAAAATTAACCAGGTAAAACGGGTATTTAGACTTGACAACCCAATTTTCAATCCACATCTTATGACTATTGGGATTATTGGGTTTGAAACCGTCACAATACCAACCATTGCCAGTATTGGTCTAGCATACAAGTATTCAAATTAAAAGGGGAATAATATAAAGCTTAAAAAATACTATTGGTTAAGGATGACTTTTGGCACATGATTCATGGAACCCCATTGTTCAAGGACTCGGCCATGTTGGCAAACCAATCTATAAAAGCTTTGTCAGCATCCCCATTGTCCAGGTTTTACATTAAATTTCCACATGCTATCACTTCAAAAAGTTTCTTATTTTTAATATTTTGTACCTTAAATATAATTTTAATTTGCTCTAATATCTCAATATTGAACTTAATAATTAAAATGAAAAATAAATAGCAATTAAAATGAAAAGACCGTAAACTAGAATACAATGGGGAATAGAGACCCCGATCGATTAATCTACAACCGTCAGAGAGTTTGCTAAAATTTGTAAGCCTAAGGTAAAGGAATGGCAATTAACTTTCTAAACTTATAATGAAATGAGAGATGAAAAAAGAAAATTGTTTTAAATAAAGGATAAACACAAAGCATATTTGTGTTGAACAATGAATAACTTGTGATTTTTCTCCTTTAAAAAACACATGACTTTTGATTTAACAAATAACTTGTCATGAGTATTGAATGAATAATTGACATAGTAGATATTTTTCAACTAACATCAATTAATTTAAAAAAAGAAATTAGAATGGAACCTCTTTGATAAATCAAAGGAAAAAAGAAGTTAATTTTTTTATTTGAAAAGAAGTTAATAATTGATATCAAAAGATAAATTAGAAATTTATAATTGATCAAAATATGATCGATCTTATTTGTCCTTAGGTTTAAATAAGAATTTAGCCCTTATAGTTTTCACCAATTCTAGTGTCCCTATAGTTTTTTTTTCTTAAGATATTAGTCCTTGTAATATTTTTTTTAAATTTTAGTCCTTATAGTTTCTATTTATTAAAGTATTGATCCTTATTTTTAATGAAGAATTGGATCCTATAATTTTTAATTATTAAGGTACTAGTCCCTAAGGAACCAAAATTCAAATGAGTGAAAATATAGAGACTGATATCAAAATTAAAAAATCACATGGACTAAAATCCAAACAGGTAAAAATTGTAGCAATCAAAATCTTATGTAAACTTTATATTTATGTGCACATTATGATTCCTTATTAAACCATAAAGTATTGTTATGTGGGACAAGGGAGAGAATGTAATATAATATTTATGTTTCGTTTTATTATATATAATGTTTTATCTGATAGTCATATATCTATTTGAATTGCTACATCTATTTAAATAGATACCCATTTGAAAATCCCATATATGATGTATCTATTTAAATAGATGTAGCAATTCAAATAAACATATGACTATCCAATATAAAGAGAACTCTTCAACAAATTAACTAATAGGATTTATACATTCCAATAATTATTAAACCACTAGGTATCAGATAAAACATTATATATGATAAAACGAAACATAAATATTATATTGGACAAAAAACTTTTACATTCTCTCCTTTGTTCTATGATAACAACGTATTTTATTTAATTTATAATTCTTTTACTAAATTTTTTAAGGTTCAATTTGGTTTAATTAAGCTAATTTTGTCACATTTTATGAAATTAAACTTAATTAGATCATTAAAAAAATTATTACTTGAATTATCATTAATTTGAGTGATTGCATTCTTAAGTAAAGTAACCACAATTTGAGTTGCAATTATCTGATTAATGTGATTCTGGCTTTGTTGAAAAGTTAAGATAATTCTCTAATAACTATTCACTTGATAGTAAGAGTCACATTAATAGCAATATATTTCATTCATTGTATAATCTTCTCACTTAGCTTTTTCAGTCAATTGACTATAATTTGAATTACAAATATTCGATGGATGTGATTTTGGTCTTGTTTTGAAGTTAAGACAAATTTCTACAACTTTTATGAGACCTCAAGACCCAGAACACACGTTTGGATAACTCAAATTGGAGTTGAAGCAAAATCTAGAGTTTTAAACCTGGCAGCTTGACCTCTATACACTCATTAGGCTATATCTCGGGTTATAGGAGTTTAACAATTCTGAAATTTTGACAGTAGAAGGTTAAGACTCATATCTACAACTTTCATGAGAATACAAGAGCCAAATCGAAAGTCGTGAAGGTGATATAGGGCTTGGAAGTCAGAACAGAGGAGCTGAAGTTGGACCTAACCAATGAGCAGTAATTGAGTTATATCTCGGGCTGTAGGTGATGGATTTGGATGAAACCGGTGGCTATGGAAAGGTAAGACAATTTCCTAAAACTTTCATAAAGACCACTTGATCACAAAATGATACATGCCATGAGCTCAGAGCAGAAACATTTCAGAGACAAGAATATCTATAATTTCAGCTCACTCATCATCATCAAGCAACTATTTTGACATTTACTTCTCATCACCAAACAACTTCATTATCTTCTTGTACTCCTTGAGTTCTATAAAAGGGAGCTTGAGTGCTCATTTAGATCATCTTTGATCTTAATTTAGTTTATGCTATTATGTTATTTGTTTCTCTTGTTGTAATTTTTTTTGTTCTAAATTGAAATTATGTTCATCTTTTACTTCTTCACTCTTTCTTTCTTTTTATCTATTAGTAATTAATTTTCATTTTGCTTAGGTGAAAGGGTAAAGCTTTTGGTAATATGTTGAAGTTAGATTAATTTTATGCTTAAATGATATATTTTTAAGTGATCATTATATGTGTTGTATGTTGTTTCTAATCAATTTAGAAATCCTTCTTGTATATTGAAGAACTTGATTCATTGTAGACAAGACATTGACACAATGGATGCTTGAGACCATTTACAAGTGTTGGTGGACAATTAAAGGAATCATAATATGATTACATATATAATCTTAATTGAACTTTGAATGCTAAATCTTCCGATTGAAACATTCATTATGTATTGTCGCAACCGAAATCGCGATGGGACGACCGAAAAGAATTAATATTTGAAAATCAATGGAGTCGCCACCAATGTTTATTTAATTTGGGAAAACATTAGAAAAACCCTTAAAATAGGCAAAACTGGTTTTTTTTTTTTTTTTTAAAAAAGGTTTGGGTTCTGGAGTCGATTACAGGTAGGGAAGGTGTTAGCACTTACACCGCTGCCGTTCCAAAACGGTACCTTAAGTCAATTGTGCAAATTTTAATAATATCAAATTTATTTATTCTACCCCTTTTTAAAAAGACTTTGTAACCATTTCTTTTATTTTCATTTTTTATATTTTATTTATTTATTTTAAAAAAAAAGAAAAAAAAAAAAGAAAGAATCAATTTTGAAAATTTAATTTGGCTTGACGAGAATAGAATTACTGCTCCTACGTATCCTCGGTGCATGAGGAACTCAAAGTCACGTAGTTCTTTAGAAAATGATTACGGGTTGGTTGATTTTCAATTAATAGATTTTTTTTTAAAAAAAGATTTAAAGACAAAATCATTCTTGCACAGGATTTAAGGTAGTACTAGACTACTCAATAAACCCATATGATCCTAACAATATTAAAGATAGCATCCGCTATTCAATTAACATCATTGACCATTGCATTGATTTAAATTTTTTTTTTTGTTTTACTTTTTGACTTATCATTTTTTTTAAAAAAAATAAAATTAAAATAAAAATATTGGTGGTGCATAATTTATAATGGGCTGCTAGCCCAATTGCTTCAAGCCTATTAACGTCCTCCTAAACATCAATACAAAAAAAAAAAAAAAAAACATAAATCGGAGTAGAAAATTAGACTTTAGCCAAATGTTAAACAGAAGCACACACCAGGAACCGTTTGGGGGAGGGAGATTTCAGAGGTTCAATGGTGAGGCAGAAACGGCGGCAAGGAAAACGGCAGGGGCAACGACGGATCTGGGTTGTGCGGCGGCGTCGCGGCTGGTCGGTTGCAAGGTGGAGGCACGGCTAGGCGGTGCTGGTTCGCAGGCGTGGGTCAGGGAGGTGTGATCCTGGCGAGCTCAACGGCACGGTTCTGGTGCTGGGATCGTGCAGATCCGGCGGTGGGGTGGTCAGCGTCGCGGTCGGACGTTGGTGGCAGCTCGGGTCGGTGCTGCTGCGGCGTCCGGCGACTGGCGTGCCCGGTCAGAGCTGGGCGAGATCTGGCTGGGTTGTGCGATGGGTCTGGGCTGTGACGGCGCGGCGCGACGAACTCAACAGGCGACGGCGCGACGGACTCGGCAAGGGCGGCAACGGCGAGGCGGGCTCGCGCGCGATAGGGCGGTGCGGTGCGGTGGACCCGGATCACGGATCTGGACGGGATCGGAGGACGACGGCGGGCGTGGCGTCCGACGTCTCTCGGTGGGTTGGACGGCGGAGATCTGGTTCGGGCGGTTCGGTCGGAGCTTGCTACTGCTTGTATGGGTGAGTGGTTTTCGGTTTTGTGTGTTGGAGATGGAAATGGAAGGTGATGGTGGGTGGAGGAGATGATGAATAGTGAAGTTGTGGTGGTTTACGAGTTGACTCGGCTTTGGGTGGTGGTTATGGAGGATGGAGGTTTGTTAATGGTGGAGGTTCAATGTGATGGGGTTGTGAAAGTTGAAGATGAATAGGTGAAATTGATGGCCTTTGGTGAATGTGGGTTCTGTGGTAAGTGAGAAGAAAAATGGAGAGCCAAAAAAAAAATGAGTGTTCTGCCGTCCCCTCTCTCTTTTTGCTGAGCAAAATAGCCCTTTTTTCTCGGTTGCTTGTGTGTAGGAAAGAAATGTGCAGAGGGTTGTGTGTTGCAGGAAAGGTTGCTTGTGTGCAGGAAAGAAGTGTGCAGAGGGTTGTGTGTTGTAGTGGTGAAAGTGATTGTGCTGCAGTGGGTGAGTGTGTATGAGAGAAAATGTGCTTAGTGTAGTGATTGAGTGTGGCAAAAAGTGAGAACCAAGCTACTAAACAATTTTTTTTATTTTTTATTTTGCACAAATAAAAAAGTAAAATAGAAGTAAACAAAAATTTAAAAAAGAAAATGGTGTGGTCACAACATTGTAATTAAGCATCCTTTCATCAAAATATTAATCACTGATCAAGCAATAAAAATTTTATGGACAAAATTGGGTATCAACAGCTGCCCCCCTTTGCTTTACATTTAAAATAAATGGGAAGCAAAGGAATTGATTCAATTTTGTCCATGAAAATTTTCATTTCCTTTTCTTTTTCTTCTTTTCTTTCTTTTTTTTTTTTAGAAAGCAGATTGACCCAAAAACAAAGGTCATTAAAATGAGATAAAAAAGCTTGCGGAGTCGAGTATCCGCTGAAACTTTACAAAACTTAAAGCAAGAAAGGGAAAAAGCTTGCGGAGTCGGGTATCTGCCGAAGCTTTGCAAAAACTTAAAGCAAGAAAGGGAGAAAGCTTGAGGAGTCGGGTATCCGCCGAAACTTGGCAAAAACTTAAAGCAAGAAAGAGAAAAAGCTTGCGAAGTCGGGTATCCGCCGAAGCTTCAAAACTTAAAGCAAGAAAGGAAAAACTATGGTCAGGTATCCGTGAAGCTTCAAAACTTAAAGCAAGAAAGAAGGAAAAAGCTTGCGGAGTCAGTTATCCGCCGAAGCTTCAAAACTTAAAGCAAGAAAGGAAAAAACTATGCGGAGTCAGGGCATCCGCTGAAGCTTGGCAAAAACTTGAAGCAAGAAAGGTAAAAACTTGCTTGGTCAGTTATCCGCCGAAGCTTGGCAAAAACTTAAAGCAGAAAGGAAAAAAACTTGCCATGGTCAGGGTATCCGCCGAAGCTTGATAGAAACTTAAAGCAAGAAGGTAAAAAGCTGAGTCAGGTATCCGCTGAAGCTTAAAGCAAGAAAGGGAAAAAGCTTGCGGAGTCGGGTATCCGCTGAAGCTTGGCAAAAACTTGAAGCAAGAAAGGGAAAAAGCTTGCGGAGTCGGGCATCCGCCGAAGCTTGATAGGAAACTAAAAGCAAGAAAGGTAAAAAGCTTACGGAGTCGGGTATCCGCTGAAGCTTAAAGCAAGAAAGGGAAAAAGCTTGCGGAGTCGGGTATCCGCTGAAGCTTAAAGCGAGAAAGGGAAAAAGCTTGCGGAGTCGGGTATCCGTCGAAGCTGAACAGAAAGATAAAAAGAGCTTGCGGGGTAGGGTGCCCGTCGAAGCTGGACAAGAAGACAAAGGAGCTTGCGGGGTAGGGTGCCCGTCGAAGCTGTGCAGAAAATTAAAGAGCTTGCGGGGTAGGGTGCCCGTCGAAGCTGGACAGAAAGATAAAAAGAGCTTGCGGGGTAGAGTACCCGCCGAAGCTGTGCAGAAAATTAAAGAGCTTACGGGGTAGGGTACCCGTCGAAGCTTGACAAAAAGATAAAAAGACAAAGGGTGCAAGTATCTAAAATTGAAAAGGCAATATGTGCGGGTACCCAAAAAGCTACAAAAAGGCTTTTGCTCTTCTTTTTTTTGTTATGCCTGAATTGATGCTTAATGCAATGGATATAGGATGATGCAATGAAAGTGCAGCTTGAGGATAGTGCATGTAATGCCTAGGATGATGCATGATGCAATGGGTGTCATACTGTAGATATTCTCATGAACAAATTGGGTAAACAGAATTGACACATCAGAGCTTTAGCTGAATCACTCTTGGTTCCACAACCCTTAAGGACTTCTTCCCGTAGTAGGATCAAGGTTGAGCAGTGAATTTTGCTTTATGATTTGCCTGGTTATTTTTCATTTCCTCATAAATACTCTCAAAGGGTCTTGACCCAAAAACTTTAAGCAGCGAGCCTTGAGCTCAAGAACTTTGTGCAATGAGCCATGAGCCAAAGAAGTAATGTTCTTGGCAAAAATATTTTTTAACCAAAGTCTTGAACCAAACGCTTCTTGGAAAAGGGGATCATTGTCGATCTCATCTTCTTCAAATTTCTCTTCATTAGATATGGCTTGCACAGAAGCTTCTGACTTTCTTCCTCCAAAGATTCCTGTTCCACCTGACACACTTTAATCCAGATTATCCATTGAGGATGTCATTTCCTTCATCGATTGAAATTTTTGAGCTCCTTTGGCTTGAGTTGTTCAACGGAGACTACCATCGATGGTTAAATTGTACCATTGCACTCATGTTCACCGAACTTGAAGCATCATGTACCAGATATGCATGGATTCAAAAGTAGAACAGAAAGAAATTTACTAACTGAGTAATTTCTTGACTGACTTTGAGAGTATGACTACACAAAGGGCATTTACAAAGGATAAAGAGACAAGAAATAGAACAGTACGAATGCCAAAAGGGTTTTTTTGCCCTAGATTGGATATGATTGATCTTTACTTGACAACTGGACATCATGACTATTTTTATCATGTATCTACAAAAATCTACCCCAGTGTAAGATATCGACAAAAGAAATTAACCCAGGATAAACTATTTGAGAACAAAACTGCCCCAGTGTAGGCTGCTTGACAACAAAAATTGTCCCAATGTGGGAAACTTGAGATTTTTTGGTTTTGCCCCAATGTGAAGCCAAATCAAACAAGAAAAATTGCCCCAGTTAGAGCTGAATTGAAAAGGATAGAGACTTGTCCCAATACAGAGCAAGATTGAATCAAAAGATTTGCCCCAGTGTAGGTCAAATCAAGCTAGAGAAATTGTCCCAGTGTAAGGTCAACTTGAACAAGGTGAAAACTTGCACTAGTGTAAGTCCTTTTTTCTTTTTTTTTCTTTTTCTTTTTTTCTTTTTTTTTTTAGACCGCCCTTGTGGGTTTTCAGTCTGTCAAGGTTTTTTTAGGAGCAATGCACTAGATACTTGTATGAGTACAATCCTTTTGTCTCGAAATTAAAACTTGTGAAAATGAGAGCAATCATTCATTGATCAGAATGGACTTTTTAAGGATTGTAATGTGGCCCAGGCTAATGGTCATGAAATGAAAGATAAAAGGCTCAAACAAGTGTTTAAAGGTTAAATGGAACCAAGGATCCTTGTTCAAACTTTAAGCTTTGTTAATTGCCTTTGCGCTTTCAAATACACTTTTCTCTTATTATTCTCCATTTTTATTTACTTTCTGTCCATTTCACTTTTTCTTCCTTTTATCTTTTCATTATGCTTCAAAATAGTAACCATGACAATCAACCTTTGTCTTGTGTCATCCCCTAATGTAGGGGTGATCCCTGTCCAGGGTTTATTGAAGAAAACTTTTAAGCTCAAAATGGGACAACAAGAGATAATAAAAAGAAAAGATAAATTCTTATGAATGATAGAGAAAGATGGCCAATCTTCATTTCAAATCTTGAATGCTCATTTTCAAAAATTTGAATTTAGAGAAAAAAAAGGATAATACACACCAAATGATTACTTATTTGCTCTTTTTTTTCTCTTTTTTCCCTCTTTTATTATATTTTTTTTGTTTTTTTGTTTTTGTTTTTGCAAGAAACACCTGCACATATGAGCTTCATGACTACCAAATTTTCTAGCACAAGAGCCTCATGAGATCCGAACCAAAAGAAAGTAAGCAAAGAAAAGAAAGACAAGAAAGAGATGACAAGAACATGAGTGCTAAGAACATAGGAAAATGAAACAAGGTATGCTGAGAGATCCATGCAAATCCATTACATTAATGTTTCAAGAAAGTTTACATAAGTTCAAAATCAGAATGAATCACCACTAAGATGAACTTTCTAAGGTTGCCCCTGATTGACCACTCCAAACATTCGCTCCTATCACAGACGAGCATACCTAGAAACATCTGACACTGCTTGCTGGACTACTGCTTAGGTAGCCGTTGTCATCCATGAGTTTTCCTGAAAACCCATTGATCCATTCGGCTTGAAGTCCATCCTTAACCAGTTCAACTTGCTTCTTCATCATCCATTTGATGCAATTTTCCTTTTTTCATTCCGCTCTCAATCCTTTCACCGATTATCACGATATCTGAAAAATTCGATGACACATTCCCAATCATATGATCATAGAATGGCACGTGAAGTGTATTGGTGAACATATCAACCATCTCTTTCTCTGACAAAGGGGGTTCCACTTGTGCAGCTATTTCCCTCCACCTTTGAGCATATTCTTTGAAGGTCTCAGCATCCTTCTTAGACATGCTTTGTAGTTTCATTCTATCTGGTGCCAAGTCAATGTTGTATTTATACTGCCTTACAAAGGCATCAGCTAAATCCTTGAAACTCCTTATATGGGCACGCTTGAGACGCGTGTACCAATTCGAAGCTGCCCCAGTTAAACTATCTTGGAAGAAGTGGATTAACAGCTTGTCATCATGAGCATGGGAAGCCATTCTGCGGATGTACATGGTCAAATGGTTCTTTGGACAAGTGGCCCCCTTGTATTTGTCAAAATCTGGGACTTTAAACTTCGGAGGAATCACCACGCCTGGAACAAGGCAGAGCTCAGTAGCATCCCTGATACCATAACAACATGCTCCTTCAATGACCCGTAATCTCTCTTCTAGGATTTTCAACTTCTCTTTGGACTGAGAGTTTTCAACAGAAGAATTCAAAGGGTATTGTGGCATGAAAGTGGGGACAAAATGCTGCAATGGTTGGGTTCCACTGATACTAAAGTAATGGGCATGCGGTTGAGTTGTGCTCAATGGATTGAAAGCAGGTTTATTGCTGTCAGGGAAATTGATAGCCTGCGGCGGTACAAAGCCGGAAGGGAGGCCATATGGTAGGAAGCTTGACATCTGAGCTTCCTGAGAACTGGTGACTGAGGGTTGGGTTGTGTTGTTTGGATAAACGGTGAGTGGCATCACAACTCCTTGAGGATTAGAGCCTTGGTATTGCATAGAGGTTGGAGAGAAACCAGGAGGGCGAAGAGGTGCGGCCGGATGTCCTTCGTTCGCCACTGAGGGATTCCCATCTGTGCTCCTTATACCTTCCATGGATTGTAGCATTTCCATCATCTTAGACATTTGATCTTTGAGCAGATTCACCTCATTCCTCAGCTCTTGAGTTTGTTCTCTTTCGTCCATGATCCTAACTTGGGAACAAGTCTTGTAAGGGTGTCGCAAAAGCTGCCTTTCTACCAGTGTCTACCCTTCTGCTTGGGGGAGACATGATATGAGTATGTAATTATCAATATGGACTGAACAACATGCATGTATACGAAGTATTGACTACCGATGCAGCTAATTTTTTACTTTTTTTTTATTTTTTTTTTTTTATTTTTTTTTAAAAAATGCTATGAATGCCATGATATGATGATTTTTTTTTTAAAAAAAAAAAGTTATGAATGTCATGTAATGCAAGATGATGATTCTTGTTTTAGAACTAATTTTTTTATATATATAAAAATGCATGAATGAAAATGCAAAATGATAAATTTTTATATTTTTTATTTCTAAGAATGCTATGAATGACAGAAAAATGCAAGTCATAAAAAAGGATGCATGAATGAATATCATGAGAAAAAGATAAATAAAAAAATGATGCTCCCTTTGTGCCCTAATCAGGTGGAACCTTAGAAGTTAGATTTCCTTAATGTCATGACGCTAATTTTGGAAGTCACTATGTTTAATCTATCAGTGCAAGATTTTCAGGACAGATCTAAACTTCTAAAAAGCAATGATCCCCAGATTGCCCCTATCTCGAAAGACAAGGACCCAATTCATGAATTAATCACAAGTAGGGATAAACCCTCTCAATATGACTAATCCATGATACTGGTAACAATCTGAGTGGGGTCTCAACGAATGTCAAGTGAGCATAAAGCTCCTCAATAACAAAAATCGAGACTCCTCCTATTCCTCGGGTTCGCATAGACTCGGGTATAGAGCCCAAAAGTGTGTGAGGTAAGTGATAGTGATGTGTGTGTGGGAGCATACCAACTGTACAAAAATAAAAAAAACCGAATTACCCCCCTAACTCCGCAAAAAAGCATATATACAACAACCAACCAAAGAATCATCATCTACCCTAAGGTTTCCACAATTAAGCATAAAAAAATATACAAGTAAATAAATAAAAAACACGAAAAATGCTAGCAAATATTTACATACAAATATATTCACAAATAAATAAAATAAAAAAACAAAGACAAAAAGGGTAAAATAAATAAATAGAAATTATTAATAATTTGCACAACTAACGTCAAGAGGCTTGACTCTCTAAATGTCCCCAGTGGAGTCGCCAGCTGTCGCAACCGAAATCGCGATGGGACGACCGAAAAGAATTAATATTTGAAAATCAATGGAGTCGCCACCAATGTTTATTTAATTTGGGAAAACATTAGAAAAACCCTTAAAATAGGCAAAACTGGTTTTTTTTTTTTTTAAAAAAAGGTTTGGGTTCGGGAGTCGATTACAGGTAGGGAAGGTGTTAGCACCCTACACTGCCCGTTCCAAGAACGGTACCTTAAGTCAATTGTGCAAATTTTAATAATATCAAATTTATTTATTCTACCCCTTTTTAAAAAGACTTTGTAACCATTTCTTTTATTTTCATTTTTTTATATTTTATTTATTTATTTTAAAAAAAAAAGAAAAGAAAGAATCAATTTTTGAAAATTTAATTTGGCTTGACAGAATAGGAATTCTGCTCCTACGTATCCTCAGGTGCAATGAGGAACTCAAAGTCACGTAGTTCTTTAGAAAATGATTACGGGTTGGTTGATTTTCAATTAATAGATTTTTTTTTAAAAAAAAGAGATTTAAAGACAAAATCATTCTTGCACAGGATTTAAGGTAGTACTAGACTACTCAATAAACCCATATGATCCTAACAATATTAAAGATAGCATCCGCTATTCAATTAACATCATTGACCATTGCATTGATTTAAATTTTTTTTTGTTTTACTTTTTGACTTACCATTTTTTTTTAAAAAAAATAAAATTAAAATAAAAATATTGGTGGTGCATAATTTATAATGGGCTGCTAGCCCAATTGCTTCAAGCCTATTAACGTCCTCCTAAACATCAATACAAAAAAAAAAAAAAAAAAAAAATAAATCGGAGTAGAAAATTAGACTTTAGCCAAATGTTAAACGAAGCACACACCAGAACCGTTTGGGGAGGGAGATTTCGAGAGGTTCAATGGTGAGGCAGAAACGGCGGCAAGGAAAACGGCAGGGGCAACGACGGATCTGGGTTGTGCGGCGGCGTCGCGGCTGGTCGGTTGCAAGGTGGAGGCACGGCTAGGCGGTGCTGGTTCGCAGGCGTGGGTCAGGGAGGTGTGATCCTGGCGAGCTCAACGGCACGGTTCTGGTGCTGGGATCGTGCAGATCCGGCGGTGGGGTGGTCAGCGTCGCGGTCGGACGTTGGTGGCAGCTCGGGTCGGTGCTGCTGCGGCGTCCGGCGACTGGCGTGCCCGGTCAGAGCTGGGCGAGATCTGGCTGGGTTGTGCGATGGGTCTGGGCTGTGACGGCGCGGCGCGACGAACTCAACAGGCGACGGCGCGACGGACTCGGCAAGGGCGGCAACGGCGAGGCTGGGCTCGCGCGCAGTAGGGCGGTGCGGTGCAGCTGGACGGATCACGGATCTGGACGGGATCGGAGGACGACGGCGGGCGTGGCGTCCGACGTCTCGGTGGGTTGGACAATGCGGAGATCCCGGTTCGGGCGGTTCGGTCGGAGCTTGCTACTGCTTGTATGGGTGAGTGGTTTTCGGTTTTTGTGTGTTGGAGATGGAAATGGAAGGTGATGGTGGGTGGAGGAGATGATGAATAGTGAAGTTGTGGTGGTTTACTTGAGTTGACTCAGCTTTGGGTGGTGGTTATGGAGGATGGAGGTTTGTTAATGGTGGAGGTTCAATGTGATGGGGTTGTGAAAGTTGAAGATGAATAGGTGAAATTGATGGCCTTTGGTGAATGTGGGTTCTGTGGTAAGTGAGAAGAAAAATGGAGAGCCAAAAAAAAAATGAGTGTTCTGCCGTCCCCTCTCTCTTTTTGCTGAGCAAAATAGCCCTTTTTTCTGGTTGCTTGTGTGTAGGAAAGAAATGTGCAGAGGGTTGTGTGTTGTAGGAAAGGTTGCTTGTGTGCAGGAAAGAAGTGTGCAGAGGGTTGTGTGTTGTAGTGGTGAAAGTGATTGTCTTGCAGCAAGGTGAGTGTGTATGAGAGAAAATGTGCTTAGTGTAGTGATTGAGTGTGGCAAAAAGTGAGAACCAAGCTACTAAACAATTTTTTTTATTTTTTATTTTGCACAAATAAAAAAGTAAAATAGAAGTAAACAAAAATTTAAAAAAGAAAATGGTGTGGTCACAACATTGTAATTAAGCATCCTTTCATCAAAATATTAATCACTGATCAAGCAATAAAAATTTTATGGACAAAATTGGGTATCAACATGTATGATTTCAATTGAGTTATTAAAAGAAATAATCTTGTCTTTAATTTATTACTAAGAGTGGATCTCCTAACTCAAGTAAACCATTTTTCATTTGTGAACAACTTATATCATCTTTATTATTGTGACAAATCTTTTCTTTACCTCATACTTTTTCTTCATCAATTCTCTGTAGATCGACCTCGGACTCCCGAAAATATACTACTTGAAACAACCTGCACTTGGATTTGAAACTTTTAATTCCCATCAAATTTTTGGCGCCATTGCCAGATACTTGATTTGAAGTTCTAATTTATTGAGGTTTTCTTTCTGTAAATAAACTTCACCAATAGGTATATTCTTCCTCTACTCTTTTCACTTTTTAATTTACTAACTTACACATTAACTTATTAACTTACTAACTTATTAATTAACTTTTATATTCATGTCATTTATTTATGCTTTCTAACTTCCTAACTTTTATATTTATGTCCTTAATTTTTGTTTTTTTTTTTAACTTTTTTATTTATTTATGTCATTTATGTATGCTTTTTTAATTTTTTAATTTTTGTTTTTTAAATTTTTTTTATTTACGCTTTATGCTTACTAACTTTATATTTATATCATTTATTTACGCTATCTAACATTTTAATTAAGCTATTTATTTACGTTATCTAACTTTTTAATTTATGTCATTTTTTTTTATTTTCTAATTTACTAACTTATACATTATTATTTTTTATTTTAAGTCATTTATTTTTGCTTAATATTTAACGGCCGGTTTATATCGCCTACTTGTAAATTATTTTTATTTTACATCACTTATTTATACTTAACTGGTATAGTGATTTAAATTCTGGTCGTTTGATTAAAATTAATCCTGGTACTTTATATATTGATTTGTTTGAATCACAATCACACACAATTAACACAATGACTGAAATTGAAGGTGCACATGTTGAACATAAAAATCAAACACAACGAGCTGAAAATGAAAATGTACATGATGAACAGGAAAATCAACTGTTGCGAACTATGCTTGCATATTTGTAACTACCTCGAAATTCTAGTCCATTATGTTTTATCTTTCTACTCACTGCTAATAATTTTATATTTAAGCCGAGTATGATTTCTTTACTTCTTAATTTCTGTGGTTTAGAATCTGAAAGCCTATATTTACATTTAAAAGAATTTGAGGAAGTGTGTATTGCTTTCAATGATTGAAATTGCACTGAAGATATTGTTAATTAATCTTAAATTATTTTCTTTTTCTTTGAAAGATAAACCAAAAACTTGACTTAATGCTTTGAAATCAAGATCAATTAGCACATGACAAGAAATGCAAGGTGAGTTTTTAAAGAAATTTTTTCCAACACATAAAATCAATGCTTTGAAAAGACAAATCCAAATTTTTTCCAAAAATTCAAATGAAGCGTATTTTCAAAGTTGAGAACATTTTAAAGATTTGTTAAATTCTTGTCTACATCATGGTTTTGAAAAATGATGAATTATAAGCTTCTTTTATGAAGGTTTAACACTTGAAACTAAATAATTTGTGGAAACGATGTGTAATGAACGAGTTTCTTGATAAAGAACCTGAAGAAGCTTTAAATTATTTAAACCATTTGGCTGAAAATTCTCAATCTTGGCATGGTACTAATCATTCTGAAAATTCAATTAGATATAACCTTACAAATGTTAGTAAAGGAAAATATCATCTTAGTCAAGAAGAAGATCTAAATGTTAGGTACGCCAGTCTGGCAAGAAAGGTTGAATCCATGGAATTAGAAAAAAATAAAAGAAGTCAAATATGTGCAAAATAAAGAAATTTGTGGCATTTGTGATGAATTAGGACACTCGACAGATGAATGTCCAAATATTCCTATTTTTAAAGAAGTTGTGCATGAGCAAGTTAATGCAATGGACAATTTTAAAAAGTCATTCACCTTTTCTTTTCCAAATTCTTACAATCCAGGATGGAGAAATCACCCGAACTTCAATTGAAGGAATAATAATCAAGCACAATTTATGCAACCACTACCTCCTCAGGAATAACAAGATTCTCAAGGATATGCACCTTATGTCCCACCATATAGGAAAAACTTTAAAGGAACATTGAATGCATTCATAGAAAAGCAGGAGGTCATCAATAAACAAAACACTGAAACCATGATTGACATAAAAGACACTCTTTCCAAACTTACTTCTGCACTCACCATTCACGAGAAAGGAAAATTTCCTTCTCAACCTCAATCGAATCCCAAAGGTCAATATAGTTTAAATGAGAGTAGTTCAGAAAACCAACAAATAAATCAAGTCAATTCTGTGATAACTCTTAGGAGTGAAAAAGTTGTAGAAAAAGAAATTTTTAAACCTTGTGAGAAAGATGGTGAATCAATTCCCTAAGATAAAGAAGTAGTTGATAAGTCATTTGGCCAAAATAAGACCAAACTCTCGTCTCCTCCACCCTAATTTCCTCAAGCATTAAGCAAACTAAGGAAATTGAACCACCACACTGAAATTTTTGAAACTTTTAAACAAGTGAAGGTCAATATTCGGTTGTTAGATGTTATCAAACAGGTTCCTTCTTATGCTAAATTTTTGAAGGACTTATGCACTGTTAAAAAGAAATTAAATGTGCAAAAGAATGTCTTTTTTATCGAACAGGTAAGTTCCATTATTCAAAGCAATAATGTTTTGAAACATAAAGATTTTGGTTATCCTACAGTTTCATGCATTATTGGAAAACATAAAATTGATCAAGCTTTACTTGATCTTGGTGCTAGTGTTAATTTGCTTCCATATTCAATTTATTAACAACTCAATCTAAGTGAGTTAAAACTAACTTCTGTAACTCTTCTACTTGCTGATAGATCAATTAAAATTCCAAAAGGAATAGTGGAAGATGTGTTGATACAAGTTGATAAATTCATTTATCTTGTGAATTTTATTATCTTAGAAACTGAACCTATGGTTAATAGTTCTAAATCAATTCCTATTATTTTAGGTCGCCCATTTTTAGAAACATCTAGTGCTTTGATAAATTGCAGAAATGGAATGATGAAACTAACATTTGGAAACATGACACTTGAGCTTAATTTTTTCAACATATGCAAGCAACCACATGAAGTCAATGATGAAAATGAGGAAGCTGATAGAATTGAGGTCATTGTAAATGATCATCTTCTAAAAGAGAGTTCTTCTGACCCATTAGAAGTTTGTTTAATTAATTCATTTGATTCAAGTACGCAAGTATATGGTGATATTTCTGAAATATGCTATTTGCTTGATTGTACATAGACAATGGAATACAATAGATAGAAGCCGAGATTTGAAGAGCTAAAACCCATGAATGATAATACTTCTGAAAAAGTACCCACACTGGAACTAAAGTCATTACCTGCTGGGTTGAAGTACATATTTTTTAGAGAAAAACAAAGCTTTCTAGTAGTAATTTCATCAATCCTTACTGAAGAACAATAAGATATGTTGATAGAAGTACTTAAAAGGTATAAAAGTGCAATTGGATGGACTTTAACAGACATAAAAGACATTAATTCATTAATTTATACACATAGAATATATTTAGAGGATAATGTTAAAATATCACAATAACCTCAAAGAAGATTAAATTCACACATGAAATAGGTAGTTAGAGCTGAAGTTCATAAATTACTTGATGTTGGAATTATTTACCATATTTTCGATAGCCAGTGGGTAAGTCTTACTCAAGTTGTGCCTAAGAAATCTGTAATAACAGTGGTTGAAAATGAAAAATGTGAATTAATACCTACACGAGTCTCATTCAGTTGGCGTACGTGTATTGATTTTAAAAAATTGAATACAGCCACTAGGAAAGATAATTTTCCCTTGCTATTTCTTAATGAAATTTTGGAAAGAGTAGCAAGACATCTCTATTATTGTTTTCTTGATGGTTATTTAGGGTATAATCAAATATCAATTGCATTAGAGGATAAAAAAAAAACCACTTTTACGTGCCCCTTTGGCACTTTTGCATATAGAAGAATGTCTTTCAGCCTTTATAATGCTGTGATAAATTTTCAAAGATATATGTTAAGTATTTTTAGTGACATGATTGAGCATTATTTAGATGTTTTCATGGATGATCAGACAGTTTTTGAAAATTCTTTTAAAAATTATCTTGATAATTTGGATAAAGCTCTTAAAAGATGCGAAGAAAAATGATTTGTTTTAAATTGAAAAAAATGTCATTACATGGTTATCTCAGAAATCGTGTTAGGTCATGTGATATCTTTTGAAGGAATTAAAGTTGATAAGGTCAAAGTGGAATTAATTACTCATTTGTCTTCCAAAAAAATAGTCAGAGAAGTTCGTTCCTTTTTAAGACATGCATGATTTTATCGAAGATTTATTAAGGACTTTAGTGCCATATCTAGACCATTATGCAATATTATGATAAAAGATGCACCATTTGATTGGATTCAAGAATGTCAAAAATCTTTTGAAAAATTATTTTGTCTTCTGACATCGACTCCTATTATGCAATCTTCTAACTGGTCTTTACCTTTTGAATTAATGTGTGATGCAAGTGATTTTGTTGTTGGTGCTGTTTTAGGCCAAAGAAAGGAATATAAGTCTCATGTGATTTGTTACGCAAGTAGAACTTTAAATAGTGTACAAATGAATTATACAACTACTGAAAAAGATCTACTTGTTATAATTTTTGCATTGGAAAAATTTCGAGATCATTTAATTGGTTCTCCTACTGTTGTTTTCACTGATCATGTTATTGTTAGATATTTAATGTCTAAGCTGGATGCCAAATCTAGATTGATACGGTGGATCTTGTTGCTTCAAGAATTCAACATCATAATAAAAGATAAGAAAGGAGCAAAAAATGTTATTGCAGATCATTTGTCCAGACTTATAACAGGCTCATCTTTTGATAGTATACCTATCAATGATTCTTTTCCTGATGAATTTTTATTTTCTGTCAATTCCATGTCGTGGTTTGCTAATATAGTCAATTTTCTTGTAACGAGAAAGATGTCGCCTCAGTGGTCACACTAAGACAAAAAAAAAATTTTAACTGAGGTGAAATTTTTTTATTAGGATGACTCATATTTATTCAAATATTGTCCTGATCAAATCTTTCAGAGATGTGTACCCGATAGTGAGGTAGGTAGTGTCATTAAATTTTGTCACTCAGAAGCATGTGAATGTCACTTTTCTTCAAAGAAAACAGCTGTAAAAATCTTGAAGTGTGAATTTTATTGGTCTACTTTATTTAAAAACAGTTATACCTTTTGCAAAAGTTACAAAAAATGTTAGAGATTAGGTTCCATTTCTAAAAGAAATATGATGCCTCTGTACCCTATCCTTGTTATTAAAATTTTTTATTGTTGGAGAGTTGATTTCATGGGTCCATTTCCATCCTCATTTGGATTTGTGTATATTTTGGTTGCAGTTGATTATGTCTCAAAATGGATTGAGGCGATTTCATGTCTACACAATGATCATAAAACTGTTCTCAAATTTTTAAAAGAAAATATCTTAAGTCAATTTAGAATCTCTCGAGCTATCATTAGTGATGGAGGAACACATTTTTGCAATAAACTATTTGAATTTTTAATGAAGAAATATGGTATTATCCATAAAGTTGCCACCCCTTATCACCCTCAGATAAGTGGGCAAGTAGAATTACCAAATAGAAAAATTACAAATTTTGAAAAAAATGGTTAACTCAAATCGTAAAGATTGGTCTTTAAGACTAAACGATGCACTTTGGGCTTACCGTACTACTTTTAAAACATCTTTAGGCATGTCACCCTATCGGTTAGTCTATGGAAAACATTATCATTTGCCTGTAGAACTAGAGCATAAAGCATTTTGGGTCATTAAAGCTTTCAATTGAAATCTTGATGATGCTTGTAGGTTACGCAAATTGCAAATAAATGAACTTGAAGAATTGAGAAATGATGTATATGAAAACTCAAAAATTTATAAAGATAGAACAAAAGCCTTTCATGACAAATCAATTTTGAGAAAATCTTTTGAAATTGGTCAAAAAGTTTTACTTTATAATTCTCGTCTTCACCTATTCCCTGGAAAATTAAGATTTAGGGGGGCTAACCCTTTTATTGTTAAACATGTGTATCCTTATGAGGCCATAAACATTGAGAATCCTATAAATGATAATGTGTTTAAGTTCAATGGATAAAGACTTAAACCATTTCTAGAAAAATCAAGTTGCTGAGGTATAGCTCATTTCCCTTTCTGATCCTTGTTATGAGAAAAATTTACTCTAATTTTGTGACTTTATTTTGTTTTGCAATTCTTTAGCTCCCCGGTTAAATGACAGATGACGGTACTCCATGACTCTCAAGTGGGTTTGTTTTTTTTTCAGTTTCCCAAAATAACTGATTCATTCTCCTTTAAAATGAATGTCATTCTTTCAAACCTGAGAAAACATTTTCCTTCTCTTTCTTAAAATGCTCTGACAAAAATTTACGAAGTTAAATATGAAAGATTGAGACTGTTAATGTACAAGAATATGCCGGAAGATATACGCTGGATAATCGAAACAAAGGTCCGACTAGCAGGTGAGTCTTCAATTTCATTTGACTTATACATGTCAGGTCTTGGTAGAAGTTCATATTCTAAAAGGAGAAGAGCAAAAAAATTACAAGTCTGTCACAAATGTGTACGATGGAATTGTAACAAGCGATGTCGTTCTTTGGGGATGGTTTCCGCAAACAGAGAAGATAAAATTTTTTTCATTAAGAATGGGCTGAGTAAGGAGTCATTAGATGACATCTTATTGATTCTTGATACGCATTCTTGTGGTTATGTGTATCGTGAATTTTTTAACTTGTGGAATTTGTTCAAGGAGGAACAAAAGCATTACAGTCTTGGGAATCTAACTCTAAAGGACCATATTTGCCAATTTATAAGAAAATTAGATAAGAAGCTTATCATCGACTCATAGAAGTTGTTTAAGCCGTTTCTGGACGTAAAACCAGAGGTAAATGTGAGCTACATCCACAACAACATGTACATATTTTCTTCTTCTTCATCTTCTTGAAAAAAAAATAAAAACAAAACAAAACAAAAAAAAACACAAAAAAAAAATATTTTGTGTTTTTTAATTTCAAACTTTTCTGACAACAACCAACATACCCTTATATGTGTTATCATTACCTTTTCCATTCATTTTCCTATTTAAACACTCAATTTTCTTCACTTTCCTTTAACTCATAATCATTTAGAGGGAAGGTGAAATTATGGGACCTCCTATTCGTAACCTTAAAAATATCTGTGTCTATTGTGGGTCAAAGTTATGAGAAGAGTTTAGGGTTTGTAAACGCAGCAAGCACTCTTGGTCGAGCACTTACTGCGAGGAATATTCATGTTATATATGGGAGAAGTTGTAGTGGGTTAATGGGGGTTGTATCACTATCTGTATTTATAGGAGACAGTTAGGTTTTATGTGTCATTCCTGGACCTTTAACTCAAAAGAACATCACTGGAAAGACAATTAGAGGGAAACTTAAGGTATTATCTATGCATGCACGAATGAAGACAATGCTTGACAACTATAATGCATTCATTGCCTTACCAGGTGATTTTGGTACTTTGAAAGAAATTTTTCAAATTGTCTCTTGGGCCCAACTAAATATCCACTATAAACCCATTGGTTTGTTAAATGTTAATAATTTCTTTTATCTTTAGTTATTTTTTCTTGACAAAGCTATAGAATAGAAATTTATCACACCATCGGTAAGACAACTTCTTATCTCTGCCTCCATTATTGATGAGCTGATTGATAAATTAGAAGCTTTTGTTTATGAACCTGATCTAGCGATAGCTCAGATAGATTGGTCAGCAGGAAGCAGTGATGGAAGCAACATGCAAAGAAAACTAGGTCTGACACTTCGTCTATAACTTTCCTTTACCTTTGATTTTATTTATCGTACTTTATTTTTGTTTAAATTTGTTTCAGATTTCTCCAAATAGGTACTATCTTCTATCTTTTACTCATCTATATTTTAACATTCCAGACAATATTGTGATCTAGTTGGAGGGAACGATAGTTAAAAAAAAAGTATGGAAGTATGATATGATTGTCATGAACTTACTAAACTAATGAATAATGGCAGAGTAAGGAGTAATTTTACTCTTGATGCGCATTTAAATTGGGAAGTATGTTTAGTAAGATGACTGTCAAAAACTTACAACAAAACCAATTAAGGATGGCAGAGTAAGGAGTAAATTTTGCCTTTGAGGTAATTTTACACTTGAGACGCATCTTATTAGAAGTATCAAAAAACATATCTTGGGTCATAGCATAAATTTTATTTTTTCTTAAAAATCACATGCTTGGATATGAATGTTGAATTGATAGATTGAGAATGATAGAAATATGCTTTGTAAGATTTTGAGCCTATTGATGAATGGATTGAACATTTGTACCATTCTTTTTTTTCTTGTGTGATTTTCACTCATGAAATTGTTACTCTAAAACTTGCTTTGATTCTTTTTTAGGCTATATTTTCACATGCATACATAAATATGATTGAGGCATTTTGAAATAGCTACTTTGACCAAATAGCCATCCTTGTATATTTTTCCTTGTGTAACTCCTTTGAGTTTATTTGACCATTTCTTGTTTTTAGCTCATTACGTGCCTTTAAAAAAAAAGAACATGTTTTTACCCAACCTTAGGGAATAAGAGAGCATTGACCTTATTCTTGAACAAGTGTGGGGGTGTGTGTGCAAAATGTTGAAAGAAAGAAAGAAAGAGTTGACCACCGCTGCAATCAAAGGATTATCAGAGTCTCTTGATATACCATGTGACATATCCATACCTAGAATAAAGATGGATGCTTGGAAACAACATGAAGAGAAAGAGACAGTTCATGCCTAACAATGAATTTAACTCACCAATTTGGGATTGATCTTTAACAAAATATTGGTCATTGTCATTTATGATGAATGTTCTCAAATATCTTCTCCACTCTAACTGTATCATAATGCTCTTTTATTCTCTTTGGTATTTATCTTCTCATATCCATATTATCCTCTCTCCTTTATCATGACCCAATTACAACATTGAATAAAGTTCTCATGATTTGTGTGTGCATGTGTTTTGAGTAGTAGAGAAGTAGAAGATAAGCAAGCTTATGGTAGTGTAATTTTTCATGAGTTGAATTGAGTGAAATACTTACCTTTTGAATGTTTGAAGGATTGAGAGTGAATCTTGTGATGATCTATCATTCTTGATTCGTTCTTTTTAACTGAAGTTTCCTTACTTGTTGGTTTGAGATGTGAAGAAATGTTACCTCATTAAAGCTTTGATCCCTTGAATGACTGGTCGCTCTTCTTGATTTATTGAATCCTTTAGAGTTTTTAGTTTTTGAGTCTGTGTCATTTTTCTTTGTTTCCTAGTTTTTTTATGTGTTTTACCCGGGAGTGCAAAAGTTTAGTGTGGAAGAATTTGATAACAATGTATTTTATTTAATTTATAATCCTCTCACTAGACTTCTTAAGGTTCAATTTAGCTTAATTAAGTTGATTTTGTCACATTTTATGAAATTAAGCTTAATTGGATCATTGAAGAAATTATTGCTTGAATTATCATTAATTTGGATGATTGCATTCTTAAGTAAAGTGATCATAATTTGAGTTGCAATTATCTGATTAATGTGATTCTGGTCTTGTTGGAAAGTAAAGATAATTCTCTAATAATTATTCACTTGATAGCAAGAGGCACATTGATAGCAATATATTTCATTCATTGTACAATTTTCTCACTTAGCTTTTTCAGTAAATTAACTATAATTTGAGTTACCAATATCCGATGAATGTGATTTTGGTCTTGTTTTAAAGTTAAGACAAATTTCTACAACTTTCATGAAGACCTCAAGACCCGAAACACACGTTTGGATAACTCAAATTGGAATTGAAACAAAATCTAAAGTTTTGAACCTGACAGCTTGACCTCTATGCACTCATTATTGGGTCATAAGAGTTCAACAATTCTGAAATTTTGACAGTGAAAGGTTAAGACCCATATCCACAACTTTCATGAAGAACTCAAGAGTCAAATTGAAAGTCGTGAAGGTGATATTGGGCTTAGAAGTCAGAACAGAGAAGCTGAAGTTAGACCTGACCCATGAGCAGTAATTGGGTCATATATCGGGTTATAGGTGATGGATATGGATGAAACCGGCGGCTATGGAAAGGTAAGACAATTTCCTAAAACTTTTATGAAGACCACTTGATCATAAAATGACGCATGCCATGAGCTCAGAGTAGAAACATTTTGGAGACAAGAATCTCTATAATTTCAACTCATTCATCATCATCAAACAACTATTTTGAAATTTACTTCTCATCACCAAACAACTTCATTGTCTTCTTGTACTCCTTGAGCTCTATAAAAGGGAGCTTGGGTGCTCATTCAGATCATCTTTGATCTTAGTTTAGTTTATGCTATTGTGTTATTTGTTTCTCTTATTATAATTTTATTTGTTCTAAATTAAAATTATGTTCATCTTTTTCTTCTTCTCTCTTTCTTTCTTCTTATCTATGAGTAATTAATTTTTATTTTGCTTGGGTGAAAGGGTGAAGCTTTTGGTAATATGTTGAGGTTAGATTAATTTCCTTCTTATTCTTAAATGATATATTTTTAAGTGATCATTATATATGTTGTATGTTGTTTCTAATCAATTTAGAAACCCTTCTTGTATATTGAACAACTTGATTCATTGTAGACAAGACCACACAATAGATGCTTGAGACCATTTACAAGTGTTGGTGGACAATTAAATGAACTATAATATGATTATATATATAATCTTAATTGAACTTTGAATCGTAAATCTTCCAATTGGAACTTTCATTATGTATGATTTCAATTGAGTTATTAAAAGAAATAATTTTGTCTTTAATTTATTACCAAGAGTGGATCTCCTAACCCAAGTAAACATTTTTTTCATTTGTGAACAACTTATATCATCTTTATTATTGTGACAAATCTTTTCTTTACCTCAAAGACTTTTTCTTCATCAATTCCCTGTGAATCGACCTCGGACTTCTGAGAGAATATATTACTTGAAACAATCTGCACTTGAGTTTAAAACTTTTAATTCCCATCATCCCACATAACAATACTTTATAGTTTAATAAGAAATCATAATGTGCACATAATTATAAAGTTTAAATAAGATTTTGGTCGCTACAATTTTTATCCGTTTGGATTTTAGTCCATATGGTTTTTTAATTTCGATATCACTCTCTATATTTTCATTCATTTAAATTTTGGTTCTTTAAGGACTAATATCTTAATAAATAAAAATTATAAGATCCAATTCTTCATGAAAAATAAGGACCAATACTTTAATAAGTAGAAATTATAAGAACTAAAATCTAAATAAAAAAAAATTATAAGGACTAATATCTTAAGAAAAAAAACTATAGGGACCAAAGCTAAAATCGGTGAAAACTATAAAGACTAAATTCTTATTTAAACCTAAGGACAAATAAGATCAATCATATTTTGATCAATTATAAATTTCTAATTTATCTTTTGATATAAATTATTAACTTCTTTTCATATAAAAAAATATTAACTTCTTTTTTCCTTTGATTTATCAAAGAGGTTCCATTCTAATTTCTCTTTTTAAATTAATTGATGTTAGTTGAAAAATATCTACTATGTCAATTACTCATTCAATACTCATGACATGTTATTTGTTAAATCAAAAGTCATGTGTTTTTTAGAGGAGAAAATCACAAGCTATTCATTGTTCAACACAAATATGCTTTGTGTTTATCCTTTATTTAAAACAAATTTGTTCTCATCTCCCATTTCATTATAAGTTTAGAATGTTAATTGCTATTCCTTTACCTTAGGCTTACATGTTTTGGCAAATCCTCTAGCAGTTGTAGATCAATGGATCGGGGTCTCTATTCCCTATTGTATTCCAGTTTATGACCTTTTCATTTTAATTGCTATTTATTTTTCATTTTAATTATTAAGCTCAACATTGAGATATTGGAGCAAACTAAAATTGTATTTAAGGTGTAAAATATTAAAAAGAAGAAACTTTTTGAAGTGATAGCATATATGTGCAAGTTTGATGTATAAAGTGAGTTTTGAATTTAGGTGGTTTTGTTTGATGGATCGAGCCAGAGATTAGCACCCTGTGTTTGCCATTAAAATTGATGGCTCTCCCATCATGAGAAACTTCAATGCCTTTGATGCCAACAAAAGGCTAAGCTAAGAATGCAAATGAAAAGGAATTTTAAAAAAGAAAAAACCTTTTTAAAGGGTTCATGTAAAAATAAATTATTTAGTGTGTTCTAAATTTCAACAACTGCGGTTATATATAACAGAATTATGTTACAATCAAATAATTTTGTATTTATTCTTATCCATTTGTGTCTTTATCTTAACGATCCCTATGTGATAGTTATATATAAAATTCTAAAAAACAATGCACTTTATTGAAAGATCTTAAATTATATAAGCATTTTTTGTCTTATAGAATTTTTTTTTTGTAAAATAATCTTCATAGTATATTATAAAGGGGATTAATCAGTTTACTGTCTACCATCATTAAATACTCATTTAATAATTTAAAAAATATAAAATAATAAATTTGTAAATAAAAAATAATAATATTTACTTGAACACTCTTTATTAACAATTTTTTATCTATGAATATCTTTTTAGCTTGAAATGGCAACCTTCTTTCTCTCAAATTAACTTTCTATCATAAAACAAATGGAGAAAATATATAGTTTGCAGAGAGGTTTTAATAAAGATTTAACCTCCAAAACAAACTTGGTTTCACTTTAAGGTCCTCGTTTAACTAACAAATCTATCCTATAGTTGTTAAACATGATTCTAACTTTTAAATTTCAAAGATAACAAAAAGGATGATGAGCAATACTAAGAAGTGTAAACATTACTGTCTCTAACTAAAGAGCCATTATAGGAGTAATCAATTAAGCAATCATTAATACAACCCTAACATTCTTCATATCCCCTTCTAAGTGGATCTTCCTTAGCTCCATCTCCTAAGCAAATTGTAGACCTCTCTCGAGTAGTAAGGATTTCAGCCATATGTGGGTCCAAAACACCATGGATCTTTCTGGCTCAAGCTCTACAAAACACTCTATGCGAATTGCGAAAAGCCACTCCAGCTCCACATGCATTGTCATCTGCGAATAATGAGTCATCAACAACGACCTTCTAGAAGTCAGCATCAGGTTTCAACCAGTGTGTTGGTTAACTTGTGGGCCACTCAATCTGCACCCTAGATGCTTGAGCTGAGATAAAGGCACGCAGGCGAAGCAACGCGTTATTTACACCCCTTGTTATCCCCCCTTGTGAATCCTCTCCAAAATTTCCTTGCCATCTTAGTTTTCCTTCCTCCCATACTGCAGACCACCAGACCATGAATATAAGCGCTAATTTTTATGTTCCATGGCTTTCTACGTTATACATGCACCAGCCTATCCAGCCACCCACCATCCATAAGATTAACCAACCACGTAAAAAGACCAACACCTTCTAATGCGTCACAACTCACAAGTGAAAGGGTATTCTAACATTAAGTGTGAAATATTCTCCTCCATATGTCCACATAAGTAGCAATGTTGACCCACATGAAAACCTCGCTCTATTAAACGTTTACGCGTGGGAAGAATATCACGAGATGCCTTCTATGCAAAGACGCACACTCATGGTTGGACAACAATTTTCCATACTCTTTTCCACCATGCAACATGACGTGTAAGTTCACCATATTTATTATATCCAGTCACTTTGAGCAAGCACATTCTGCTGGTTCACGTGCCACCAGTATATCTCATTAGTGAAGATATTTTTAGATGAACATAAATTTAACATGTTAAATTTATATATACATATAAAAAATTAAAAAAAAAAAAATTTTATAATAAATAAATTTAATAAAGTCCGTCTATATTCTCTCTAATTTATTGTAATTATGTACAAATTTAACGTCTTAAATTTATACTCATTTAAGAATATCTCCCAACATTCCTCTCCTATCATGGTGCCAATATTAAGGTGAGTCGTCCAGTGTCCCTTAGGATAGGGGGATTTGAAGAATAACATCGACCTCGTTTGCATGGAAAATTTGATGCATCAGCTCCTCCATCCAGCAACGTGGAACGTCTAACAACAGCTGAGAAGCCTGCTTAATGGTCAAGTCCTTAATCCTTGGTGCTTCCTTGAGGCAAATATGAGGAAGTTGAGTTTTGGTAGGCGATATATCGCGCTGATTATGCACTGTGTTTCTTTGGATGTTTTTCAGCCGGGGATTGCGGCAGGGTGATATTCTATCTACCTACCTATTTATTCTATGTGCAGAGGGGTTGTCATCTGTAATAAATAGTGTAGAATCTTTGGGACTTTATTCTGGATTACAATTATATATGTAGAGCAGCTCCCAAAGTATCAGATCTCTTCTTTGCATATGAATATGATAGCCTTATTTTCTCCAGAGCTTCACTGGATGATTGTCAGGCTGTGTTAAATATTCTATCTCTTTATTGGTGGGCGTCGAGTCAACAGTTAAACTTTGATAAATCTGATTTTATTTAGCCCATAATGTTGATGGCGTGGTGAGGAACCAAATTATGGAGCCTTGTGGCTTACGGTCTGTTGTATACTTTGAGAAGTATCTTGGTCTCCCAATGATGGTTGGATGCTCCAAAAATTTTGCATTCCAATCTTGGAAGGATAGAATTTGGAAGAGGATTACAGGTTGGAAGGAGAAGTTTCTATTCATGGGAGGCAAGTAAGAATAAAATTTGATTATAATTCTTTTCTTCAATTCTTTTAATTATATTTTATGTATCTATTAATTTAATTAAATAGAATTAAAAGTAAGAAATAAAAAATAATTAAAAAAAATGAAAAAAAGGGTTGAATAAAAAATATTAGAATCAAATTTTGTTCAACAAAGTAAATACTAGCTAAAGCCGTCATGCAACCTATCCTAATTTATTTCATGTCAAAGTCTTAAAATTCCAAATTTATTATGTGAGGAGTTGGGGATTATGATAAGCAAATTTTGGTTGAGGATCAAATGGAAATGCAAAAAATTCATTGGATCGATTAAGAAAAACTCTGATGGCCTAAAGAGGCAAGAGGTATGTCTTTAGAGATCTATGCAGTTTTAATTTGGCCATACTTGCTAAATAGGGATGGCAATTAATGTTTTATCGTAACTCTTTATTCTTTCATTAATGTCCGTTGGGCTCAATCCTTCCTATACCTAGAGCACCATGCTAGAGGATAGGAAAGTGTTAGACATAGGGCTAGTGTGGCATGTGGGGAATGGATTTTCAATTGACATGTGGAAAGATCCTTAGCTCCCATCCCATCCTAAATTCTAGTTGTATTTCAAAAATTTAAATCAAATTATTTCGTATGTATTATTACTATATTTATAATCTTGTACGGTTTTGTAATTCAAAACTTTTCCTTTTCTTTCATTTTTTACTAATAAGTATCACATACATTGTATGGTCTTTTTTTTTAATTTAGTTAGAATTTAAAAAGTATAAAATTAAAAGAGAAAAATATTTAAAAACTACAAAGAAGGATAATGATTAATGCATAATAAAATTAAAAGAAAACTTGAATTTAAAATAATAATAAAAAGTTAAAACTAATATGTGTCATTTTTTAGGAGAAAAATTAAACCACTCTCAAATAGGAATTCTCTCTCTCTCTCTCTCTCTCTCTCTCTCTCTCTCTCTATATATATATATATATATATATATATATATGGAAAATGATCTACTTACACTTAGTGTAAGTAAAAAAAAGACTTTCATCAAATTTTACACCCTTCATTTTATTGTAATTTTGTGACTACGATAAGAGATAAATAAAAGTCACATGATTATAATAAAATGAAAGATACAAGATTTAGTGTAAATTTTGTTTACTTACACTAAGTGTAAGCAGATCCCATCTCATATCCATATATATATATATATATTGATAATCATATATTTTATACATTAATAAACCCTCATTTTAGTCATTTACACTCTTCATGTATATTGATAATAATATATTTTATACATTAATAAACCCTCATTTTTAGTCATTTACACTTTTCATGTACTTAATTGATTAAGCCTGATTATGTTTTGTAAGATTGGACTCAAATTGGACTTAATTGATTTTTTTCAGCATTATTTGGGTCTTACACTATTTCTGTATTTTGATCATATCTTGAGATCTAGATGTCTAGAAATTATGAATTTTGACCTTGTAGAAAAGCTGAGAGAAAGCTCTGCAACTTTGATGAAGAGCTCAAAGTCTCAATCAGACATCTAATAGAGCTAAATGGGCTTGGAAGACAGAACACGAGTTTGGTATCTGGAACCTGAACAGTGTAAAGTAATCAGAGCATAACTCGGGCTGTAAGAATTATCTTGCGCTGAAATTTGGACATTTGAAAGTTAAGACCCAGATCTACAACTTTCATGAAGAACACAAGAGCTCATTCAGACAGCTTGGAGGTGATATTGGGCCTGAAAGTCAAAACAGAGGTGCTGAAACTGGGCCTGAACAGTCTATAGTAATTGGGCCATAACTCGGGCTGTAAGAATTATCTTGGGCTGAAATTTGGACATCTGAAAGTTAAGATCCAGATCTACAACTTTCATGAAGATGACTTTTCTATTTGATGACGAAATCCATGAGTTAAGCAATGAATGATTTCGGAGACAAGAAATCTCAATCATTTTTCACTCTTATCCTCACCATTTGGCATTTTTCACTCATTTATCCACTCATCCACCTACTCTTAATCAGCCCCCTTGTCATTTTGTCTCCCTACTCCTCTATAAAAGACACCATTGGCTGATCATTTAGTGCACTTGGTGTTAGGCTTAGTTTTTATAAGTTAAGGTTATGCTTGTTTATTGTTTTCCTTTGTTGTAATTTTCTCTTGTTCTAAATAGAAGCCATGTTCATCTTTCTCTTCTTCTCTCTTTCTTTTTTCTTATCTATGAGTAACTAAATCTTCATCTTGCTTGGGTAAAAGAGTGAAGCTCTTGGTAATAAAATAAGGTTAGATTATTCTATTTCTTGTGCTTAAATGATATATTATCAATTGGACATTATATGTATTATATTTTGTTTCCAATGAATTTAGAAACCTTCTTTGTATAATGGAGATCTTGATTTATTGTAGATAATAGGATTGGCACAGTGAATGTGATCTGCCGATTATTTTCATATCTTGAGTGTCTTATGATAATAGCATTGACCATCAACACGGCCCGTGTCAAATGACACGGGGTAGGCTATGTCTTCCTCTGACTTGCAAAATACTTAAATTTGTGTTACCAGAACCTGACACGGGGTAGGCCGTGTCAAATGACACGGCCCGTGTCGTCGCATCAGAACATTAGATACGAATTTTAATGATGTGCTAGGTCGCCAAAGTTATAAATAGGATTGCCTAAGGTCCTAAAAAGGGAGTCTGGATTGGGAAACTGCTAAGAGGCTAAGGAGAAGACCAAGAACAAGGGAGAAGGAGATTGGATCGAAGATTGGAGTCTCGGGTTCGAGCAATTAGAGATCAATCATCCCCAACCTTTGGAAACTAGTTTGATCTTTAGTTTTCTTCTGCACTTCTATTCTTGACAATGTTTTTCTTCTGTTATTCTTTCGGTTTTGAATTTGTCATGTGTGGCTAGTTTTCTTATATGGTTAAGGGAAGATGAAACCCTAGTTTTGATTATGTGATTCTTGCATATTTTCTTATATCAATACAATTATGTTTTTATTCATATGTTTCTGTTCTTAATTTGGTATAAAGGTTTTTATACTCTTTGCCAATTTTGAAAGTGGTAAAACTAGGATTGCTATGCGCGGTTGCGGTGGTAGGACTAGTGAGGCATATGATCTAAGTAATTTAATCCCGGTGTGTAATTGGATCTTAGTATGATTGGTTTTCTAAATCTTAATGCAATCAATAAGTAGGTGTAAGAGCGGTTGCTTTACAAATAATTATTGATTAGGGATTGATTTGACTGGTTGCTAAATTAACTAAAACTTAAGGAAAACAGAGAATTAATCTCACAATCACATAAAAACATAATTGACCATGTTGGTATAAAGGATATGTGGGTTAGCATAATCATATAAATCTAGTGGTGGATTCCATCTCTTAACCATTGTCTTTTAATTGATTTTCCAAATTATATTTACTGTTTTTGTTTTGGATTCAATTTCTGTTTTTAATTTCAACAAACAAAACCCCTATTTTATTGTTTACTATTTTTGAGTGTTTAAATTAGGATTCAAATTATAGTGTTAATTAAATTAGTTCTCTGTGGATCGACCTTTGCTAACTACAACTGGTTGCAAGGTTTTTATTTTTGGTGGAACTTGGCAACTGATTTTCATTCTAAATTTTAATCACAATCCACACCACACCAGAATGCTTGAACTCATTTACAAATGTTGGTAGATAATTAAAGGAATCATAATATGATTGCATATATAATTGAACTTTGAATGTTATATTTTCCAATTGGAACCTCCGTTGTGTGTGGATTTCAATTGAGTTATAAAGAGAAATAATCTTACCTTTAATTAATTACCAAGAGTGGATCTCCTAACCCAAACAAGCTCTTAAATTCATTTGTGAACTTCTTTTATTACTTTTGGTGTTGTGACAAATTATTTTCTTACCTCAATTAATTTTTCTTCATCAATTCCCTGTGGATTGACCTCGGACTCCCGAGAAATTTATTACTTGGGACAACCTGTACTTGGGTTTGCATCCTTAAATCCCGCAGTTAAGTTTTTGGCGCTGTTGCCAAGAACTTGATTTGAAGTTTTAATTTATTGAGGTTCGTTTTCTTTAATAAAATCTATTCTCTCTTCTCCCTCACCGGAGCAAAAGATCGGTTTGCCGATCCTTCAGTTTCTTTACTAACTCTCTAACTTACTAACTATCTAACATACTAACTTTTTAACTTTTATATTTATGTCATTTATTTTCTGTTTACTAACTTTTAATTTATGTTATTTATTTTCTCGCTTACTAACTTTTATTTTCTCGCACTTTAACTTTTAATTTACGTCATTTATTTTCTCGTTTTTATTTTCTCAGCACTTTCTAACTTACTAATTATTAACTTTCTAATTATCTAACTTTTTACTTTATCAGTTATCTAACTTTTTACTTGTTAATATTTAATGGTGGATTACACTGCCAACTTGTACATTATTTTTGTTTATTTATTTTAAGTTATTTATGTATTTATGCTTAATTGGTATCGTGATTTAAATTCTGGTCGTTTAGTCAAAATTAATCCTGGTACTTTATATATTGATTTATTTGAATCACAAACACACACACGTGACACAATGGCTGACAATGAAAGTGTACATGATGAACCTGAAAATCAACCGTTGCGAACCATGCGTGAATATTTGCAACCACCTTGAAATTCTAGTCCATCATGTTTTATCTTTTCACTCAATGCCAATAATTTTAGATTTAATCCAGGTATGATTTCTTTACTTCCTAATTTTCATGGTTTAGAATCTGAAAGTTCATTTTTACATCTGAAAGAATTTGAGGAAGTTTGTATTGCTTTCAATGACCAAAATTGTACTGAAGAGATTGTTAAGCTTAAATTGTTTACTTTTTCCTTAAAAGATAAAGCAAAATCTTGGCTTAACACTTTAAAACCAGGATCAATTGGCACATGGCAAGAAATGCAAGGTGAGTTCTTAAAGAAATTTTTTCCAACACATAAAACCAATGCTATGAAAAGACAAATTCAAAATTTTTCCCAAAATTCAAATGAAGCATATTTTCAATGTTGGGAACGGTTTAAAGATTTGTTAAATTCTTGCCCACATCATGCTTTTGAAAAATGGCGCACTATAAGCTTCTTTTTATGAAGGTTTAACACCTGAAACTAACAATTTGTGGAAACAATGTGCAATGGTGAGTTTCTTGATAAAGAACCTAATGAAACTTTAGACTATTTGAACCAGTTGGCTGAAAATTCTCAATCTTGACATAATACTAATATTTCTGAAAATTCAATTAGATCTAATCTTGCAAGTGCTAATAAAGGAAAATATCACCTTAGTCAAGAGGAAGATCTAAATGCAAGGTTTGCCAGTTTGGCTAGAAAGGTTGAAGCCATGGAATTAAGAAAACCAAAAGAAATCAAATCTGTGCAAAATGAAGAAATTTGTGGCATTTGTGATGATTTAGGACACTCAACACATGAATGTCCTAATATTCCTGTTTTTAAAGAAGTTGTACATGAGCAAGTAAATGCAATGAATAATTTTAAAAAGTCATTTACTTCTTCTTTTCGATACATACAATCCGGATAGAGAAATCACCCGAACTTCAAATGGAGGAATAATAATCATCACGGTTACAAGAACCACCACCTCCTCAGGCACAACAAGACTCTCAAAATTATCAAGGATATGCACCTTATGTCCCACCGTATAGGAAAAACCTTGAAGAAACATTGCATGCATTCATAGAAAAGCAAGAGGCCATTAATAAACAAAACAACCAAACCATGAATGACATAAAAGACACTCTTGCTAAACTTTCTTCTGCACTGTCTAAATGAGGGGAGTTCAGAAAACTAACAAATGGACTAAGTCAAGTCAGTGATAACACTTAGGAGTGGAAAAGTTGTTGAAAAACAAATTCTTGAACCCTGTGAGAAAGAAGATGTACCAATTCCCTAAGAAAATGAAGAAGCTGACCAAAAGGCGACCAAACTCTCGCCTTCACCCCCATTTCCTCAAGTATTGAATAACCCAAAGAAATTGGACCACCGCACTGAAATTTTTGAAATTTTGAAACAAGTGAAGATCAATATTCCTCTGTTAGATGCTATCAAACAAATTCCTTCTTATGCCAAATATTTGAAAGACTTGTGCACTGTTAAAAGGAAACTAAATGTGAAAAAGAAAGCATTTTTGGCTGAATAAGTAAGCTTCATTCTTCAGAATAATAATGCGTTGAAATATAAAGACCCTGGTTGTCCTACAGTTTTATGCATTATTGGAGAACATAAAATTGAAAAAGCTTTACTTGATCTTAGTGCTAGTGTCAATTTGCTTCCATATTCAGTTTATCAGCAACTTAACTTAGGTGAGTTAAAACTAACTTTTGTAACTCTTCTACTTGCAGATAGATCAATTAAAATTCTAAGAGGAATAGTGAAAGATGTGTTGGTTCAAGTTGATAAATTCATATATCCTGTGGATTTTATTATCTTAGATACTGAACCTATGGTTGATAGTTGCAAGTCAATTCCTGTTATGTTAGGCCGTCTATTTTTAACAACATCTAATGCTTTGATAAATTGCAGAAATGGAGTGGTGAAGCTAACATTTGGAAACATGACACTGGAGCTCAATGTTTTTAACATGTGCAAGCAACCACAGGAAGTCATTGATGAAAAGGAGGAAATTGAAGGAATTGAAGCCATTATAGATGATCATCTTCAAACAAAGAGTTTTTCTGACCTATTAGAAATTTGTTTAGTCAATTCATTGGATTCAGGCATGCAATTAAAAGATGATATCTCTGAAATATATTCTTTGCTTAATTGTACACAGGCAATGGAGTATAAGGGATGGAAGCCAAGATTTGAAGAGCTAAAACCTATGAATGATAATACCCATGAAGAAGTACCCATACTGGAACTAAAACCATTACCTGCTGGGTTAAAGTACATATTTTTTGAGAGAAAAGCAAAACTTTCCAGTGGTAATTTCCTCGCCTCTTACTGAAGAACAAGAAAGTATGTTAACAGAAGTACTTAAAAGGCATAAAAGTGCAATTGGATGGACATTAAAGGACATAAAATGCATTAATCTATTAATTTGTACACATAGAATACATTTAGAGGATAATGCTAAAACTTCTCAACAACCTCAAAGAAGATTAAATCCATACATGAAAAAGGTAGTTAGAGCTGAAGTCCTTAAATTGCTTGATATTAGAATTATTTATCCTATCTCTGATAGTCAATGGGTAAGCCCTACACAAGTTGTACCTAAGAAATCTGGAATAACAGTGGTTGAAATGATAAGGGTGAATTAATACCTACGCGAGTCTCATCTACTTGGCGTATGTGTATTGATTTTAGAAAATTAAATGCTGCTACTAGGAAAGATCATTTTCCCTTGTCATTTCTTGATCAAATTCTGGAAAGGGTAGCAGGACATCCATACTACTATTTTCTTGATGGTTTTTCAGGTTATAATCAAATACCAATTGCATTGGAAGATCAATAAAAGACCACTTTTACATGTCCCTTTGGTACTTTTGCATATATAAGAATGCCTTTTGACCTTTGTAATGCTCCGGTAACATTTCAAAGATGCATGTTAAGCATTTTTAGTGACATGATTGAGCATTATTTAGAGGTTTTCATGGATGATTTGACAGTTTTTGAAAATTCTTTTGAAAATTATCTTGATAATTTGAAAAAAGTTCTTAAAAGATGCGAAAAAAAAAGATTTGTGCTAAACTTGAAAAAATGTCATTACATGGTTACCTTAGGAATAGTGTTAGGTCATGTGATCTCTTCTAAAGGAATTGAAGTTGATAAGGCCAAAGTTGAATTAATTGCTCATTTGCCTTCTCCAAAAACAGTTAGAGAAGTTCGTTCTTTTTTAGGACATGTAGGATTTTATAGAAGATTCATTAAGGACTTTAGTGCCATATCTAGACCATTATGTAATCTTCTGTTGAAAGATGCACCATTTGATTGGACGCAAGAATGTCAAAATTTTTTTGAAAAATTAATTGGTCTTCTGACATCTGCTCCTATTATGCAATCTCCTGACTGGTCTTTGCCTTTTGAGTTAATGTGTGATACTAGTGATTTTTCTGTGGGCACTATTTTAGGCCAAAGAAAGGAAGGTAAGCCTCATGTGATTTGTTACGCAAGTAGAACTTTAAACAGTGCACAAATGAATTACACCACTACTGAAAAAGAATTACTTGCTGTAATTTTTGTACTAAATAAATTTCGATCTTACTTAATTAGTTCTTCTATTGTGATTTTCACTGATTATTCTGCTATTAGATATTTGATGTCTAAGCAGGATGCCAAACCAAGATTGATACGGTGGATCTTGTTGCTTCAAGAATTCAACATCACAATAAAAGATAAGAAAGGAGCTGAAAATGTTATCGCTGATCATTTGTCCAAACTTACAATAGGCTCACCTTTTGATAGCACACCTATCAAAGATTCTTTTCCTGATGCATTTTTATTTTCTGTCAATTCCATGCCTTGGTTTGCTAACATAGTCAACTTTCTTGTAACAGGAAAGATGTCGCCTCAATGGACGCACCAAGATAGAAGGAAATTTTTGACAGAGGTGAAAAATTTTTATTGGGATGACCCATACTTGTTCAAATATTGTGCTGATCAAATCTTTCGGAGATGTGTGCCCGATAGTGAGGTAGGTAGTGTCATTAAATTTTGTCACTCAGAAGCATGTGGAGGTCACTTTTCTTCAAAGAAAACAGCTGCGAAAATCTTGTAGTGTGGATTTTATTGGTCCACTTTATTTAAAGACTGCTATACTTTTTGTAAAAGTTGTGAAAATTGTCAAAAGTTGGGCTCAATTTCAAAAAGAAACATGATGCCTCTGAATCCCATCCTTGTCATTGAAATTTTTTTATTTTTGGGGAATTGATTTCATGGGTCCATTTCCATCTTCATTTGGATTTTTGTATATTTTGATTATAGTTGATTATGTCTCAAAATAGATTGAGGTGATTCCATACCGACACAATGATCATAAAACTGTTCTTAAATTTTTAAAAGCAAATATCTTATTTCGATTTGGAATCCCTCGAGCTATCATAAATGATGGGAGAACACATTTTTGCAATAAACCATTTGAATCTTTAATGAAGAAATATGGTATTACACACAAAATTGCTACCCCTTATCACCCTCAGACAAGTGAACAAGTTGAAATGGCAAATAGGGAGATTAAACAAATTTTGGAAAAAATGGTTAACCCAAATCGAAAAGATTGGTCTTTAAGACTAAACGATGCACTTTGAGCTTACCATACTGCTTTCAAAACATCTTTGGGCATGTCACCCTATCGATTAGTCTATGGAAAACCTTGTCACTTGCCTGTAGAATTGGAACATAAAGCATTCTGGGCCATTAAAACTTTCAATCTAAATCTTGATGATGCTTGCAAGATATGCAAATTGCAATTAAATGAACTTGAGGAATTGAGAAATGATGCATATAAGAACTCAAAGATTTATAAAGTCAGAACAAAAGCTTTTCATGATAAGACAATTTTGAGAAAATCTTTTGAAATTAGTCAAAAAGTTCTACTTTATGATTCTCGCCTGCACCTATTCCCTGGAAAATTGAGATCTAGGTGGAGTGGTCCTTTTATTGTCAAACACGTGTATCCTTATGGGGCCGTAGATATTGAGAATCCTAGGAATGGTAATGTGTTTAAAGTCAATGGACAAAGGCTTAAACCACTTCTGGAGAACCAAGTTGATGAGGTAGAATTCATCTCTCTTTTTGATCCATGTTATAAATAAAATTCACTCTAATTTTGCTGCCTTGTTTTTGCAGTTCTTTGTGTTGCCAGTTAAGTGGCTGATACGGTACTCAGTGACTCTGAAGTCGGTTTATTTTTCAGTTTTCTAAAATAACTGAATCTTTCTTCTCCCTTAAAATGGATGTCATTCTTTCAAACCTGAGAAAACATTTTCCTTCTCTCCCTCAAAATGATCTGAAAAAAATCTACAAAGTTCGATGTGAAAGATTAAGATTGTTAATGCACAAAGGTATGCCAGAAGATGTGTGCTGGATAATTGAAGCAAAGGTCCGACTAGCAGGTGAGTCTTCAATTTCATTTGACTCATACATGCCAGGTTTTAGAAAAAGTTCGTATTCTAAAAGGAGAAGAGCAAAAAGGTTACAAGTCTGTTACAAATGTGGATGATCTGTCGATTATTTTCATATCTTGGGCGTCATATATTTGATCTAATTGGACTTCATGTGTGTTTAATTGTTAACTTTTAGCTAAGTTTTTGGATATGAAGTTTAATCGAATCTTTATTATGAAATTGTGCTTAAGTGTGTTTATAAGCACTCATGATTACATTGTATTTTTCAGGAGATCAATATTATCCCTAGGAGCAAAGAAAGAAAAGTATCTGCGAAGAATCGGGGCAGAATTTGAAGAAAGTAAGTGACAGGGCCGGTGTCATCTGACAGGGGATAGGCAGTGTCAAACGACAAGGCCCGTGTCACCTGATAGGGGGTAGGCCGTGTGAAATGACACGGCCCGTGTCACCTGACAGGGGGTAGGCCGTGTCCTCCTCTGACTTGCAATTCACTGAATTTGTGTTGACAGAACCTGACAGGGGGTAGGCCGTGTGAAACGACATGGCCCGTGTTATATGACAAGGGGTGGGCCATGTCGTCGAATCAGAAAGCCAGATACGAATTCTAATGCAAAATTAGGTCTCCAAAGTTATAAATAGGATTGCCTAAGGTCCTAAAAAGGAGAGTCTGGACTAGGAAACTGTCAAGAGGCTAAGGAGAAGACCAAGAACAAGGGAGAAGGAGATTGGATCGAAGATTGGAGTCTCAGGTTCGAGCAATTGGAGATCATTCATCCCCAACCTTTGGAAACTAGTTTGATCTTTAGTTTTCTTCTACACTTCTATTCTTGACAATGTTTTTCTTCTTCTATTCTTTTGGTTTTGAATTTGCCATGTGTGGCTAGTTTTCTTATATGGTTAAGGGAAGATGAAACCCTAGTTTTGATTATATGATTCTTGCATATTTCCTTATATCAATATAATTGTGTTTTTATTCATATGTTTCTGTTCTTAATTTAGTATAAAGGTTTTTATACTCTTTGCCAATTTCAAAAGTGGTAAAACTAGGATTGCTATGCGCAGTTGCGGTGGTAGGACTAGTGAGGCATATGATCTAAGTAATTTAATCCCGGTGTGAGATTGGATCTTAGTGTGATTGGTTTTCTAAATCTTAATGCAATCAATAAGTAGGTGTAAGAGCGGTTGCTTTACAAATAATTATTGATTAGGGATTAATTTGAGTGGTTGCTGAATTAACCAAAACTTAAAGAAAACAGAGAATTAATCTCACAATCACATAAAAACATAATTGACCATGTTGGTATAAAGGATATGTGAGTTAGCATAATCATATAAATCTAGTGGTAGATTCCATCTCTTAACCATTGTCTTTTAATTGATTTTCCAAATTATATTTACTGTTTTTGTTTTGGATTAAATTTTTTTGAATTTCAACAAACAAAACCCCCGTTTTATTGTTTACTATTTTTGAGTGTTTAAATTAGGATTCAAATTATAGTGTTAATTGGATTAGTTCTCTGTGGATCGACCCTTGCTAACTACAACTGGTTGCAAGGTTTTTATTTTTGGTGGAACTTGGCAACTGATTTTCATTCTAAATTTTAATCACAATCCACACTACACCAAATTTTGGCACCGTTACTGGGAAACTAATTATCCAATTGCGCTATTAATTTGTTTCCTATTTTTTTTACTCTGTTTTTATTTTATTTTTAATTTTTGATTTATTGTTTCTAAATGTCTTGTAGGTGCTAATATCCTTCAATTATTGGTGACGCGATTAATGGATATGGGGAAAGCACTAATACATGCTTGTGGGATTTGCTTATCACCCGGACATATCACTGATATGTGTCCCACTTTCCTAGTGGACATAAATGTAGAGGAAAAAGAAGTAGGAGGATATTATGAACCTTCCAACAACTACAACTCCTACTCCTACTCCAACACATATAATCCGAGGTGGTGGGATCATCCTAACTTGAGCTATGGAATACAACCCCAAAATCAACTTTCAGCTTATGGACATCTAGGATTTCAGCAGAGGCAAGCACTTTTCCCCCTAAGACCGCAACAAGCTCAAGCACCAAGCCAACCTGAACCTTCAATGGAGGAGCTAATGAGACAAATGGCCATTAACAACATTCATTTTCAAGAAGAAACAAAGGCCTCAGTTAACAACCTGCAAAACCTAATAGGGCAGTTAACCACAGAATTACGCAAGGTGCAAAGCTTATTTTCTGAAGAACTTCCCTCACCACCAGAAGTGAATGTAGAGGAAAATGCTAGTGATATTACATCGCGAAGTGATAAGTTGTTAGGTGAACCTACTTCTCCTCCACAAGCCACTGAAGAGAAAGACCAAGAGACTAAAGAGGTAAATGAGGAAAGGCAAAACTTTAAGGCCCCCAAGGTAAGTATTCTTGAACCCCTTCCTATTGTAGTAGAGAAAAGTTATGATGAGTTGTGTGATGAATTTCCTGATTTTATTGGTTTCAATAATTTTATTCATTGCCACTCATGTGCTGATTGTGATGGTGTTATGACTTGTGTTATTTGCACTGAGATTTCAGCATACTTGAGAGCTAATGATCCTGTTCATGCAGCAACTAATAACATTGAAGGATCTATTAATAATGTTCATGACACTGTTGCAGAATTTAAGACACAAAGGGAGATGGAGCTGAAGTCGTTATACGAACATTAGAAGTATGCATACTCAGTGAATGATAAACAACTTTCTGTGTTCGTGACCAAGAACCTCCTTGCTGAACAGAAGGAGAGATTGCTACAAATGTTGAAGGGGCATAAGAAAGCTTGGGATCCCGGTAATAGCGCTTTAGTGAATTCCAAAGAAATTAAGGAGGATCAATGGGACCTCGGTGGAAGCTCTCATGCTACTTCAAGCATAAGTTGGTCATTACATTTCAAGCAATGGGACCCTGGTGGAAGTCTCCTTATTTGATAAGGATGTTTCTTCTCTCTTTCTTTTATTTTACTTGTCCTGGTTTAATTGATGATTTTGATAGATATTATTTTTCTTTTGAGCTTTACAGTGAGGACAATGTAGAATTTAAGTGTGGGGGAGGAGTTTACATTCTACTTTCTGTTTTAATTTTTTTTAATTCTATTTTTTTTAAAAAAAAAGTGTGTTTTTGATTGATTTCCAATGATGTTTGAGATTTGTGAAGTTTGAGTTTGAAGCAAGTGAAATTCAAGGTTATGATTTACAAATTTCTTCTTCCGTCTTGAATTTGACATGCTTGGCTTTGGATGTTTGATTGGTGGATTGAAATTGATATATGCATACCTTGTGAGATTTTGAGCCTATTGATGGATGAATTTAACATTTATGTCATTCTCCTTTTTCTTGTGTGATTTTCACTCATGTCATTTGATCACTTTAGAACTTGCTTTGATTCTTTTTTAGGCTACATTTTCACTTGCATGCATGAACATGATTGAGGCTTTCTTTCTTGATTAACTACTTTGGCCAAATAGCCAACCTTGCATCATTTTCCTTTGATTAACCCTTTTGAACCTATTTGCCTATTCTTTGTCTTAACTCATTATATGCCTTGTATGAAAAACTATGATTTTACCTTACCTTAGGGAATGGGAGAATATTAATTCATTTCCATTGGAGGAGCTCTTTTGCTTGTGGATAATGCATAGTACAAGTGTGGGGGTTGTATCCTTGATATGTACAATATGCAAAGTGTTGGTTGAAAAAAAAATGCAAAGAAAAAGAATCAATGCAAGAAAGGTTGCAAAAGAAAAGAAAGAAAAAGGAAAGGAAGATGTGAAGAGAATGTGCATTATATAGAATTGGGGGAAAAATTTCATGCTTGTTACTTGTCATTTGAGTTCCTCCCCAATATTCTTTTATTCTCTTTGGTATTTATCTTGCTATATCCATACTATTTCCTTCCCTTACCTTGACCCATTATAACCTTGAATAAAGACCTCTTGATTTTTGTATGCATGTGTTTGAATAGTGGAGAAGTAGAAGATAAGCAAGCTTATGGTAGTGTATTTTTCATGGGCTGAATTGAGTGAGATACTTACCTTGTAAATACTTGAGAGATTGAGAGTGTATCTTGTGAGGATCTATCATTCTTGATTCATGCTTTTCAAATTACCTTGCTTGTTGGTTTGAGATGTGAAGATTTGTTATCTCTTGAATGTTTTGACCTCTTGAATCTTTTCTTGCTCTTCTTGCTTACAATCTTTTGCCTTTCTTGAATATCATTGGAAAATGAGTCTTTTTAAGCTTTTGAATTTGTTTTGTTTTTCCTTGTTCCCTGGTTCGGTCTTATGTTTTGCCCAGGAGTGCAAAAGACTAAGTGTGGGGGTATTTGATCTGTCGATTATTTTCATATCTTTGGTGTCATGTATTTGATCTAATTGGACTTCATGTGTGTTTAATTGTTAACTTTTAGCTAAGTTTTTGGATATGAAGTTTAATCGAATCTTTATTATAAAATTGTGCTTAAGTGTATTTATAAGCACTCATGATTACATTGTGTTTTTCAGGAGATCAATATTATCCCTAGGAGCAAAGAAAGAAAAGTATCTGTGAAGAATCGGGGCAGAATTTGAAGAAAGTAAGTGACAGGGCCGGTGTCATCTGACAGGGGATAGGCAGTGTCAAACGACAGGGCCTGTGTCACCTGACAGGGGGTAGGCCATGTGAAACAACACGGCCCGTGTCACCTGACAGGTGGTAGGCCGTGTCCTCCTCTGACTTGCAATTCACTAAATTTGTGTTAACAGAACCTGACAGGGGGTAGGCCGTGTGAAACGACATGGCCCTTGTCATATGACAGGGGGTGGGCCGTGTCGTCGAATCAGAAAGTCAGATACGAATTCTAATGCAAAATTAGGTCTCCAAAGTTATACATAGGATTGCCTAAGGTCCTAAAAAGGAGAGTTTGGACTGGGAAACTGTCAAGAGGCTAAGGAGGAGACCAAGAACAAGGGAGAAGGAGATTAGATCGAAGATTGGAGTCTCAAGTTCGAGCAATTGGAGATCAATCATCCCCAACCTTTGGAAACTAGTTTGATCTTTAGTTTTCTTCAGCACTTCTATTCTTGACAATGTTTTTCTTCTTCTATTCTTTTGGTTTTGAATTTGCCATGTGTGGCTAGTTTTCTTATATGGTTAAGGGAAGATGAAATCCTAGTTTTGATTATGTGATTCTTGCATATTTCCTTATATCAATACAATTGTGTTTTTATTCATATGTTTCTACTCTTAATTTAGTATAAAAGTTTTTATACTCTTTGCCAATTTCAAAAGTGGTAAAACTAGGATTGCTATGCGCTTGCGGTGGTAGGACTAGTGAGGCATATAATCTAAGTAATTTAATCCCGGTGTGAGATTGGATCTTATTGTGATTGGTTTTCTAAATCTTAATGCAATCAATAAGTAGGTGTAAGAGCGATTGCTTTATAAATAATTATTGATTAGGGATTGATTTGAACGGTTGCTGAATTAACCAAAACTTAAGGAAAATAGAGAATTAATCTCACAATCACATAAAAACATAATTGACCATGTTGGTATAAAGGATATGTGAGTTAACATAACCATATAAATCTAGTGGTAGATTCCATCTCTTAACCATTGTCTTTTAATTGATTTTCCAAATTATATTTACTGTTTTTGTTTTGGATTCAATTTCTGTTTTGAATTTCAACAAACAAAACCCCCGTTTTATTGTTTACTATTTTGAGTGTTTAAATTAGGATTCAAATTATAGTGTTAATTGAATTAGTTCTCTGTGGATCGACCCTTGCTAACTACAACTGGTTGTAAGGTTTTTATTTTTGGTGAAACTTGGCAACTGATTTTCATTCTAAATTTTAATCACAATCCACACCATACCAGTGGACGATGGAATTGTAACAAGCGATGTCATACTTTGGGGATGGTTTCCGCAAACAGATAAGATAAAATTTTCTTCATTAGGAATGGACTGAGTAAGGAGTCATTAGATGATATCTTATTGACTCTTGAGACGCATTCTTGTGGATTGGTGCATCGTGAAATTCTTAATTTGTGGAATTTCTTCAAGGATGAAGAAAAATGCTACAATCTTGAGAATTTGACTTTAAAAGACCCTGTTTACCAATTTATAAGAAAATTGGATGGGAAGCTTATCCTCAACTCATAGAAGGCGTTTAAGCGTCGGACGTTAAACCAGAGGCACGATGTGAGCCATATCCACAACAATCTGTACATATCATCTTCTTCTTCTTCATTTCATCTTCCAAAAAAAAAAAAGAGAAAAGAAAATAAAAAATCAAAAAAAAGAAAAAAAATTTAAAAAAAGAGAAAAAAAAGTTTGAACAAGGGCGATCTTGAAGGAGTACTTGTGACTTTAATTAGTTGTGAAGCCCCACCTTTGGTGACCCGTCATTGACTCGAGTGGACCTTTGCACGCTGGTCCTTAAAAAAGTTCGTATACCATGCTCTGTAGAAAGCCGCACTCCATAACCCAATGTTTACCATCTAGGCACTATGGAGTTGATAGACAGGCAGAAGCGTCCCACTCTGGTTATTAGTGAGAAGTAACACGCGGCTGCCAAAGCGTATGAGACATTTGAGCTTGATCCTCTCTTTTATTAGAAAGGGCTCTCAGCGCCCTGGGATGGGATGTTTTGGATCTTGGACATTACGAGTTTCAGATTTTAGCATCTTTGTTGATGTTACGAGCCAAAGTGTGAGCGTTCCAGGTTCCAGACCTAGGATGGAAACTCACGATGGTTTCTTCTTTCTCCTTTCTTCGAATAAATGGACGTAAGTGTCTACTACACTGGTGACACATAGTATAAAGATATGCCACTACTATACTCATGACGCGCAGTATAAAGATACACCATGAAAGTTGTACATACAGGTATGTCATCATTTGTTATTATATTTCTTTTATCTTTGTATGATTTTGCTGTATTTTGGTTTTGGACAGACGATCCTTTGAGCAGGGTCCTTCAGGGGTTTCTAGACTTCTTTACCTTGATGGTTTTCTTGAAGTAAAAAAGAAAAAGATTCTGTGTTTCTTAATTTCAAACTTTTCTGACAATAGCCAACCTACCCTTATAGGTGCAATTATTACCCTTTCTGTTCTTTTTCCTATTTAAATTCTCCATTTTCTCCATTTTTCTCCAACTCAGAATCTTTCAAAGGGAATGTGAGAATAGAAATAGAAGGTGTTTCTGTTCGTCAACTTAAAAATATCTGTGTATTTTGTGGATCTAAGTATGGGAAGGGTTTAGAGTTTGTAAACGCAGCTACCACTCTTGGTCGATCACTTGCTACGAGGAATATTCATCTTGTATATGATGGAGGTTGTCGTGGGTTAATGGAGGTTGTATCACTTGCTGCATATATAGGAGGTAGTCAAGTTTTAGGTGTCATTCCTAAACCTTTAACTCAACAGAACATCACTGGAAAAACAATTGGAGAGGAACTTAAGGTATCATCAATACATGAATGAATGAAGATAATGTTTGAAAACTCTGATGCATTCATTGCCTTACCATGTGATTTTGGTACCTTGGAAGAAGTTTTTCAAATTGTCTCTTGGGCCCAACTGAACATCCATCATAAACTCATAGGTTTGTTGAATGTAAATAATTTCTTTGATATTTTGTTAATCTTTCTTGACTATGCTGTGGAACAGAAATTTATCACACCTTCGGCAAGACAACTTCTTATCTCTGCTTCCACTATTGATGAGTTGATTGATAAATTAGAAGCTTTTGTTCATAAACCTGACCTAGCAATAGCTTAGATAGATTGGTCAGCAGGAAGCAGTGAGGGAAACAGGATGAAAAATGAGCCAGATTTGACACTTCATTTATACCTTTTCTTTACTTTTGATTTTATTTATCGTACTTTATTTTTGTTTAAATTTGTATCAGATTTCTCCAATATGCAATATCTTTTATCCTTTACTTATCTATATTTTAACATTAAGGACAATGTTGTGATCTAGTTGGGGGGGAAAGATAGTTGACCAATTTTTTTTTTCTTTTCCTTTTTGAGAAGTATGATATGATTGTCATGGACTTATTAAACCAATTAAGGATAGCAAAGTAAGGAGTAATTTTACTTTTGAGACGCATCTAAATTGGGAAGTATGTTTAGTAATATGACTATCAGAAACCTATTCGTAGTAAAACCAATTAAGGATGGCAGAGTAAGGAGTAAATTTTGAAAACAATTTATTACTCTTGAGATGCATCTTAGTTGAGGAAATAATTATTTTGTGTAGAAGTAGCAAATGGATTCTTGGATCTTAGCATAAATTGTCTTCTTTCTTAAAAATTACAAGCTTGAATATGAATGTTGATATGATGGATTGAGAATGATAGAAATATGCCTTGTGAGATTTTGAGCCTATTGATGAATGGATTGAATATCTGTACTATTCTCTTCTTTCTTGTGTGATTTTCACTCATGGAATTGTTATTCTAGAACTTGCTTTGATTCTTTTTTAGGCTACATTTTCATATGCATACATTAATATGATTGAGGCATTTCGAAATAGCTACTTTGACCAAATAGCCATTTTTGTATAGTTTTCATCGTATAACTCCTTTGAACTTATTTTATCATTCCTTGTTTTTAGCTCATTTCATCCTTCAAAAGAAAAAAAAAAAGAAAAGAAAAGAAAAGAAAAAAACATGTTTTTACTCAACCTTAGGGAATAAGAGAGCATTGACCTTGTTCTTGAATAAGTGTGTGGGTGTGTGTGAAAAATGATAAAAAAAAAAATATGACCACCGTTGCAATTAAAAGATTATCAGAATTTAGAATAAAGGTAGATGCTTGGAAACAACAGGAAGAAAAAGAGAATGTTCAAGTCTAATAATGAATTCAATTCACCAATTTGGGATTGATCTTCAACAAAACATTAGTCAAATATTGGTGATTATCCTTTATGATGAATGTTCTCAAACATTTTCTCCACTCTAACTGTACCATAATGCTCGTTTATTCTCTTTGGTATTTATCTTTTGAGATCCATATTATCCTCTCTCCTTTACCATGACCCCATTACAACCTTGAATAAAGTCCTCTTGATTTTTGTATGCATGTGTTTTGAGTAGCGAAGAAGTAGAAGATAAGCAAGCTTATGGTAGTGCAATTCTTTATGAGTTGAATAAAGTGAAATACTTACCTTTTAAACACTTGAGAGATTGAGAGTGAATTCTGTGAAGATTTATCATTCTTGATTCATTCTTTTCAACTGAAGTTTCCTTCCTTGTTAGTTTGAGATGTGAAGAAATGTTACCTCATTAATGCTTTGATCCCTTGAATTTCTTGTTGCTCTTCTTGCTTCATCGAGTCTTTTAGAGTTTTTAGCTTTTAGTCAAGTGCATTTTTCTTTGTCTCCTAACTTTGGTCTTTTGTGTTTTGCCCAGGAGTGCAAAAAGCTAAGTGTGGGGAAATTTAATAATCATATATTTTATACATTAATAAACCCTCATTTTTAGTCATTTACACTCTTCATGTACTTAATTGATTAAGTCTGGTTATGTTTTGTAAGATTGGACTCAAATTGGACTTAATTGATTTTTTTTAGCATTATTTGGGTCTTACACTGTTTCTGTATTTTGGTCATATCTTGAGATCTAGATATCTAAAAATTATAAATTTTATCTTGTAGGAAAGCTGAGAGAAAGCTCTACAACTTTGATAAAGAGCTTAAAGTCTCAATCAAACATCTAGTGGAGCTAAATGGGCTTGGAAGATAGAACACGAGTTTGGTGTCTGGAACCTGAACAGTGTAAAGTAATCAGAGCATAACTCGAGTTGTAAGAATTATCTTGGGCTAAAATTTGGATATTTGAAAGTTAAGACCCAGATCTACAACTTTCATGAAGAACACAAGAGCTCATTTAGACAGCTTGGAGGTGATATTGGGCTTGGAATTCAAAACAGAGGTGCTGAAACTGGGCCTGAACAGTTTGCGGTAATTGGTCCATAATTCGAGCTGTAAGAATTATCTTGGGCTGAAATTTGGACATCTGAAAGTTAAGATCCAGATCTACAACTTTCGTGAAGATGACTTTTCTATTTGATGACGGAATCCATGAGTTAAGCAATGAATGATTTCAGGGACAAGAAATCTCAATTGTTTTTCACTCTTATCCTAATCATTTGACATTTTTCACTCATTCATCCACTCATCCACCAACTCTTAATCAGCCCCCTTTTCATTTTGTCTCCCTACTCCTTTATAAAAGGCACCATTGGCTAATCATTTGGTGCACTTGGTGTTAGGCTTAGTTTTTACAAATTATGGTTATACTTGTTTATTGTTTTCTTTTGTTGTAATTTTCTCTTGTTCTAAATTGAAGCCATGTTCATCTTTCTCTTTTTCTCTCTTTCTTTCTTCTTATCTATGAGTAACTAAATCTTCATCTTGCTTGGGTGAAAGAGTGAAGCTCTTGGTAATGAAATAAGGTTAAATTATTCTATTTCTTGTGCTTAAATGATATATTATCAATTGGACATTATATGTGTTATATTTTGTTTCCAACGAATTTAGAAACCTTCTTTGTATAATGGAGATCTTGATTTATTGTAGATAATAGGATTGGCACAGTGAATACTTGAACTCATTTACAAATGTTGGTAGATAATTAAAGGAATCATAATATGATTGCATATATAATTGAACTTTGAATGTTATATTTTCCGATTGGAACCTCCGTTGTGTGTGAATTTCAATTGAGTTATAAAGAGAAATAATCTTACATTTAATTAATTACCAAGAGTGGATCTCCTACCCCAAGCAAGCTCTTAAATTCATTTGTGAACTTCTTTTATTACTTTTGATGTTGTGACAAATCATTTTCTTACCTCAATTAATTTTTCTTCATCAATTCCCTGTGAATCGACCTCGAACTCCCAAGAAATTTATTACTTGAAATAACCTGAACTTAGGTTTGCATCCTTAAATCCCGCAGTCATATATATATATAGGGAGAGAGAGAGGGGTTCATGTTTTATCAATTTTTTATGATAATCTAATTAAGGGATTGAACTTCTTTACTATCAATTAAGAATTTTAACTTTATTAAAAAAATTAAAAATTATTAAAAATGCAAGACACATAAAAATAATTTATAATGTGAACAAAAAATATGACATATATGACTTAATTTTTTTTCAATACTGATGTAGTATCAAAATATCTTTCCAAGATAAATTCCTTAATTGGTTAACATAATAAAGTTGAGGTTCTTAATTGATTAATTTTGAAGTTGAAGTCCCAAATTCATTAGCAAAATCAAGTCGGAGTTGTTGTACAACACTTTTCTTATACATATACGAAAACACTTATCTTATAAAATTAGTATCAACATTTTATAATTTAGTAATCATTGCATTTTTTATTTATTTATTACATGTCTCTTAATTTTATTTTTTATTTTATCTTCAATTTAAAAAAGAATATACCAAACAATATTTGTATTTATGATTAGTTTCTCATAACTAAAAAATAAAATTTTGCGTTTGTGGGTTATGGACATCTGCAACCTCCTGAGATTTATTACTCTTATTTGTCGATTCATTCACCAAAATGGTATAAATAAAAGTATAATTTATCATTTTGGTATAACTTTAAAATTAATTATCAAATTGATATAAGTTATAACTGAGAATTACGATTTACATCCTGAGTATTATTTTTTTAATTTTTTATACTGAAGTCGTGGTTGTGAGCCACAACATCTATGCAATATTATTTTTTTAGAAAAAATTAACATAAGTCGTGACTTTGAGCCATGATTTCTTAATTATTTTTTTTTCACTTTCGTATATAAAATGTGGTAACGTGATTGATGCGAAAAATTTTATCTGCAATAATTTTTCATTTCTACGTCTTTTCTCTTTAGATTTCATTTTTCATATTTTCTCTTGATTTTCATTACATTAAATTTTCAATCTAAATAATTACATTGTTATATAATTTTTCTCCATTTCAACATTTTCAAATGGATGAGATCCCAACTACATGCTTACTAAACCACGACATTGGGCAGCCAGATCCTTACTACAAGATCTGCGTTATGGATAAATCTTAATAATATTTGTTGTTTCCAATCATAATCTTGCATAATAATAATTACATATAACTGTCTATAATGATATTTAAGCCACAACTTATGTCAAATTAAAAAAAATGTATAAAAGTCGTGACTCTCAGCCATGACTTCAATGTAAAAAATAAAAAAAATAATAATCATGATGTAAGTTGTGGCTCTCACCATGACTTACACCAATTTGATAATTAATTTTGAAATTATACCAAAATGATAAATTATACTTTTATTTATACCATTTTGGTGAATGAGTCCCTATTTGTCTATTGAGGAGCAGAGTAAAAAAATGTTGTACAATATAAATTACTAAAAGCTATAAAATAATATTTCAAATATTTATTTAAGATAAAAATTTTAATATATAATATATAAAATGAAATTATTTCATGATGTAAACTATTTAATATTATCGAACACAACAATATGAAATAAAATATCTTGGAATCAGGAAATATAAATTAAAACATATATTATTGCTACGATAAATAGGTATTTATAAAAAGGTGAAAATTAATGAAAATAATATTGATTTCATAAAACGATGAAATGTCCTGTTGAGACATATAAACACATGAGTTTAAGCATTTTCTTATTGTTAATTGCAGGAACATTTGGTTCCATTTCTTAATTAGGCATATTACTTATGAATAATTAGTTACTTGAATAATGTAGATTCCAACATCCTGCCATTGTGTTACTTTACAATTTTCATCAGTAATGTCAAGGCAACTAAATTTTATAAAAATTTTAAGTCATCTTTTATTATAAGAAAATTATCAAAAAATCCTTTTTTTTTATTAGAAATTAGTCCTCTAAAAGAGAAATTGGATTTAGAAGTCTACATAAGCTACGAAAGTTTGAAGACTTAATCTACTATACCTTGATATATTTATCCTAAAACAATTACCGTACAGCCAATTATGCAAATTAATAATCGTAAAAAATATTTGTTTTACCTCTAAGTCAAACAAGTAAAATGAAAAGTACAAATTACTTGAAAATATTTATAATTTTTTATTCATTCTTACACAAAATTTAAGATAATATTAAGTTATACAATAAATATTTATGTATTTAATAATACTTAAAGATAATAAAATCATACAATCAACATCAACATCACCAACTGTTGCATAGATTTATAAAAAGAATTTTGATATTATAAGGAAAAACTTTGTAGTCTCCTATTTTTTAAATTAATTCAAAATTAAGAGCAAAATTAAAAACACATGTTAATTAAAATAAAATAAAATAAACAAATATGCCCCAAAATATAAATAAGAATAAATGAAGAACAAAGAGCTCAAACGATCATCAAGAGACCAGCCCAAACAAGCGGCAAGCGCATTAAAAAACTTAACAAAAAAGTAACTTGCCCACAAGAAGAGAATACAGGAACAGAGCCAAAATCAAATAACACTAACCTAAGCCCAAGTATACTCCATTCTAAACATTCAAGAAGCCCCAATATACAAACTAGAACCTATCTCACTTAAAGAATCTGCCTTAGTCTTAGCCCAACAAAATAAACTTAATGGTCGTTAAAACTTAGACTCAAACACAAAAATTAAAACAACACTGTAAAAAGCCTTAACCTCACAAGCCCAGGCCCAATAAAATGAAGAGACTTAGCTCAATAAAACAGTGGTGCCAAACTAGAGACTGATCAACCTTATTTATTCCTTCACTCTGGGCTCAGAAGCCAATTCAAAAGATCCATATATTCTCAGACCCAAAAAAACAAAAGATCCATATCCTTAAAATTAAAGAATAAAAGCTTCGCACGCCACTACGCCAGAACGCTGCACGAACGAAGACCCTGGACCTGGTGAGGCATTGAATTCAAGGAAAATGTGCTATTAGTGGTTTATGGTGGTGGTGTGGCTGGAGCTGTGGTGATCGGGATTGAGTCGTTATTAATGTTTATTTAAATTAAAAAAATATTAAAAAAAAATTTTAATTAAAAAAATTGATCTTTTAAAAAAAGAATGTAGGTTCGGGAGTCAATTACAGGTAGAGAAGGTGTTAGCACTCTATACTATTCGTTCTAAGAATGGTATTTTAAATTAGTTGTGTAAATTTTAATAACTCATTTTTTAAAAGATTTTGAAACTTTTTTTTTCATTTTTTTTATTTTTATTTTTTTTATTTTAAAAAAAAAAGAAAAGAAAGAACCAATTTGTAAAAATTTAATTTAAATTGACAGAATAGGGATTCTCGCTCCTACGTATCTTCGGGTGCAATGAAGAACTCAAAGTTACGTAATTTTTAGAAATTAATTGTGAGTTGGTTGTTTTTTTTTTAATTTTGAAAATATTTTTATTTTGAAAACTCATTCAATTTTTTAATGTTTAGAAAAATGTTCAATCATCGTTCGTTCAACTTGGTAATTAAAAGTTATAAGATTAACAAGTTGTCACAATTTAGTTAATCCTAATTTATTATTGAGTTAATTTTAAAACAAAAAAGTTTACAAAAATAATAATAATAAATAAATAAACCAAACTAATAAATGAATAAACTAAAATGATAACGCAGATATAATGAAAGATAATAACACAAGAAAAAAAAAGTAAACTTACCTCTAAGGTGTATAAAAAATGATATGCTTCACGAAGCTAAGTTATACTGCACACACATGTTTTCTTCAAATCAAACCTTAAAAAGCAACTCACTTGCAAGAGAAATTTTTTTACTAAAGTCTTCTAGCTCTTATACTTAGTATTAAACCTAAGAGTATAATTTCCTCTAACTCTTATACTTAGTATTAAGTCAAAGTGTATAAATTTTTTTATGCCAAAACCATTGAGAACCACCCGTTTTATATAGGAGGAGGAGAGGGAGAAGGAACATGACCTTTCCAATTTGAAACTTTGTGATACAAGAAGATACCTTAGCTTTTCAAATTTCTTCTTTTTTCTTTAATTTTTTTCTTTTTTTCGTTTGGATTTCCATTCATCTTTTCTCTCTTTTTTGTTTTTTCTTTTGTTTTATTATGAATTAAAATGTTTGAATGATTCAAGTAACAAAAAATTTATGGACAAAATTGGGTATCAACAGTTACCCTCATTTGCTTTACATTTAAATCAAATGGGAAGCAAATGAATTGATTCAATTTTGTCCATGAAAATTTTCATTTTTCCTCTTTTGTTTCTCATTTCTTTTTTTTTTTTATAGAATGTGCAGGTTAATGCAAAGAGTAATGAACATTAAAACGAGGTAAAAAGCTTACGGAGTCGGGTATCCGTCGAAGTTGGACAGAAAGGTAAAGAGCTTGTGGGGTAGGGTGCCCGTTGAAGCTAGACAAAAAGGTAAAAAGCTTGCGGAGTCGGGTATCCATCAAAGTTGGACAGAAAGGTAAAGAGCTTGTGTGGTAAGGTGCCCGTCGAAGCTAGACAGAAAGGTAAAAAGTTTGCGGAGTTGGGTATCCGTTGAAGCTTGACAAAAAGCTTAAAGTAGAAAAAGAAAAAACTTGCGGAGTCGGGTATTCACCAAAGCTTGACAGGAAATTTAAAGCATAAAAGGAAAAAGCTTGCGGAGTCGGGTATTCGACGAAGCTTGAACAAAAGGGCAAAAAGCTTGGGGAGTTGGGTATCCGCCGAAACTTGAACGAAAAGGTAAAAAGCTTGGGGAGTCGGGTATCCACTGAAGCTTGACGGAGAACTTAAAGCGATGGGTGCAGGGACTCAGAAAAGGAAAAGGCAATGGGCATAAGGCCCTGACTTGCTGCAAAGGCGATGGGTGCGGGGACCCAGAAATGAAAAGGCAATGGGCATAAGGCCCTGACTTGCCGAGAAAAACGATGGGTCCGAGGACCCGGAAACTAAAAGCAATGGGTGCAGAGACCTGAAAACTAAAAGCAATGGGCGCAAGGACGCGAAAGCAAAAAGACGATGGGCGCGGGGACCTGAAAACTAAGGCCCTATAGCTAAAAAAAGGTTTTTTTTTTAAATGCATGCGATGCCTGAGATGATGCATAATGCAATTGATGCTCCACAACCCTCAATGGATGCCTGAGATGATGCATGTGATGCCTGAGAGCTAAAAACAGTTTTGCTTCTCTTTTTTTTTTTGCATATTAGAGCTTTAGTTGAGTCATTTTTGGTTCCCAAACCCTCAAGGAATTTTCTCACAGCAGGATCAAAGTCGAACAGTAACAAAATTTGCTTTATGATTTTACTAGTTATTATTCCTTTCCTCATCAACACTCTTAAAGGCTTTGAGCCTGAAAACTTTATACATTGGGCCTTGAGCTCAAGAACTTTGTGCAATGAGCCATGAGTCAAAGAAGTGAATATACTTGACAAAAATATTTTTTTTACCAAAGTTTTGAACCAAATGCTTGGAAAACTTTGACCATCCAAACTCATATTCAAATGGGATCATTGTCAATATCATCTTCTTCAAATTTTTCTTCCTTAGATATGACTTGTGTAGAGGCGTGTGACTTTCTTCCTCCAAAGGTTCCTATTTCCACCAGACACACTTCAATCTGAATTATCCATTAAGGATGTCATTTCCTTCATCGATTGAAATTTTTGAGCTCCTTTAGCTTGAGTTGTTCAACAATAGACTACCACCAGATGGTTAAATTATACTATTGTACTCATATTCACCCAACTTGAAGCATCATGTACCAAATATGCATGGATTCAAAAGTAGAACAAGAAAGAGATTTATTGTCTGAGTAATTTCTTGACTGGTTTTAGGAGTATGACCACATAAAGGACATTTACAAAAGCCGGAGGGTTTTTGCCCTAGTTTGGATGTGATTAATCCTTACTTGACAACTGGACATCATGACCATTCTTTTATCAAGTATCTACAAAAATCTTCCCCAGTATAAGGTATTGAAAAAATAAATTAACCCAGGATAAACCATTTGAGAATAAAGTTGCACCAGTGTAGGCCACTTGACAACAAAAAATGTCCCAGTGTAAGGAACTTGAGATTTTTTTTTTGTTTTGCCCCAATATGAAACCAAATCAAACTAGAAAAATTGCCCTAGTTTAGAGTTGAAATGAAAAAGGTAGAGACTTGCCCTAATGCAAATCTAGATTAAATCAAAAGATTTACCCCAGCGTAGGCCAAATTGAGCTAGAAAAACGTACCCCAGTGTAGGGCCAACTCGAACAGGTTAAAAACTTGCGCTAGTGTAAGACTCTCTCTTTTTTCATTTTTTTTAGATCGCCCTTTCGGGTTTTCAGCCTAACGGACCTTTTTTTCTTAAGGAGCAATTGAATTAGATACTTGTATGAGCACAAACTTTTGTCTCAAAATTAAAACTTGTGAAAATAAAAACAATCATTCATTGATCAGAATGAACTTTTCAAGAATTGTAATGTAGCTAAGGTTAGTGGTTATGAAATGAGAGATATAAGGCTCAAATAACTGTTTAAAGGTTAAACGGTACCAAGGATCCTTATTCAAACTTAAACTTTGTCAATTATTTTTCCGCTTTCAAACACATTTTTCTCTTATTGTTCTCCACTTTACTTTCTACTTTTTTCACCTTTTCTTCATTTTATCTGTTTTCATTATGCTTTAAGATAATCACCATGACAATCAACCTTTGTTTTGTGCTATCCCCTAGTGTAGGGGTGATCCTTGTCCAGGGTTTATTGAAAAAAGCTTTCAAGCTCAAAATGTGACAATGAGAGATAATAAAAAGAAAATGTGAATTCTTATGAAATGATAGAGAAAGATGGTCAATTTTCATTTTAAATCTTGAATGCTTATTTTCAAAAAAATTAATTTAGAGACAATAGGATAATACACACTCAGTGATTACTTATTTGTTTCTTTTTTTTTCACCTCTCCTTAGTTCTTTTTTTTTTTTGGCAAAGAATGTCTGCACACGTGGGCCTCATGACCACAAAAAGTTTTCTAGAATGAGAGTCTCATGGGATTCGAACCAAAAGAAAGTAAGTAAATGAAAGGAAAGAAAGACAAGAAAGACATGATAAGAAAAGGAAACAAGGTATGTTGAGATCCAAGCAAATCTATTACATTAATGCTTCAAGAATGTTTACACAAGTTCAAAACTGAAATAATTGAGCATGCATGAGATCGGTACAATTAAACCATCACTTCATGGTAACAACTTGATAAACAAAATCAGAATACCAATCACTCAGAAATTATCTAGTGCTGAAATATTGCAAAGTATTGTTCATTCGCAATGGTTAGAAAATTAATCACCACTAAGTTGAGCATTCTAAGATTGCCCCTGATTGACCACTCCAAACATTTACTCCTATTGCGGATGAGCATTCATAGAAACATCTGACACTACCTGTTGGACTACTGTTTAGGTAGTCGTTGTCATCCATGAGTTTTCTTAAAAACCCATTTGATTCATCCGACCTGAAGTCCACCCTTAACCGGTTTAACATTTTTTCATACTTGCTTGTCCGTCATTCATTTGATGCAATCTCATCTTTTTCATTCCACTTTCAACCATTTTACCAATTATTACGATAGCTGAAAAATTCGATGACAACTCCCAATCATATGATCATAGAATGACACATAAAGTGTAGCAGTGAACATAACCACCATCTCTTTCTCTGACAAAGGGTGTTCTACTTGTGCAACTATTTTCCTTCACCTTTGAGCATATTTCTTGAAGGTCTCAGCATCCTTCTTAGACATACTTTGTAGTTCCATTCTATTTGGTGTCATGTCAATGTTGTATTTATACTACCTTATAAAGGTATCGGCTAAATCCTTGAAACTCCTTATATGGGCACGCTCAAGACGCATGTACCAATTCGAAGTTACCCCAATTAAACTATCTTGGAAGAAGTGGATTAACAGCTTGTCATCATGAGCATAGGAAGTCATCCTGCGGATGTACATGGTCAAATGGTTCTTTGGGCAAGTGATCACCTTATATTTGTCGAAATCTGGGACTTTAAACTTCAGAGGAATCACCATGCCTGGGACAAGATAGAGCTTGGTAGCATCCCTGATACCATAATAACATGCTCCTTCAATGACCCGTAATTTCTCTTCTAGAATTTTCAACTTCTCTTTGGACTGAGGATTTTCAGTAGAAGAATTCAAAGGGTATTGTGGCATGAAAGTGGGGACAAAATGTTGCAATGGTGGGGTTCCACTGATACCAAAGTAATGGGCATGTGGTTGGGTTGTGCTCAATGGATTGAAAGTAGGCCTATTGCTGTTAGGGGAATTGATAGCCTGTGGTGGTGCAAAGCCGGAAGAGAGGTCATATGGTAGGAAGCTTGACATCTGAGCTTCCTGAGAACTGGTGACTGAGGGTTGAGTGGTGTTATTTGAGTAAATGGTGGGCAACATCACAACTCTTTGAGGATTAATGCCTTGGTATTGCAGAAAGATTAGAAAGAAACCAGAAGGGTGAAGAGGTGTGGCCAGATGTTTTACACTCGCAATTGAGGGATTCCTATCTGTGCTATTTCCATTCCCTATAGATTGTAACATCTCAATCATCTTGGTTACTTGCTCTTTAAGTTGATTCACCTTATCTTTCAGCTCTTGAGTCTGTTCTATTTCGTCCATGATCCTAGTCGGTGAACAAGTCCTGTAAAGGTGTTGTAGAAGCTATTTTTCTTCTATACTGTCTACCTTTTTGTTCGGGAAAACATGCTATGAATATGCAATTGTCAATATTGTCTAACCAAAACCGGCAACATGCATGTATGCGAAGTATTGACTATTTATGTGGAATGATTTTTGGTATTTTTTGTTTTTTGTTTTTTTTAAATGCTATAAATGTCATGAAAATGTAAAATGATGTATCTTTTTTTCTGATTTTTTTAAAAAATGCAAGAATGAATGAAAATGCAAACCATGAAAACGCAAGATGGTATATCTTTTTATTTTTATTTTTATTTTTTTTAAGAATGCTAGGCAAGCCATGAAAACACAAGATGATATATCTTTTTTTTTTTTTAAGAATGCTAAGAATGCCAGGAAAATATAAGCCATAAGAAAAAAATGCATAGATAAATGACATAAGAAAGAGATAGATAAAGAAGAAATATGCTTCATTTGTGTCATAAGGAATTGCCTTAAATTTGAGGAGTTCTATCATAAGGATCTATGAGTCCTTGATTTGTGAGAACCTTCATTGGGTGACTCTATTATTCTAAATGCTTCTAGAGCTAAGTCCCATTTCAGAATGTTGACATTAAACAGTAGGTAAACCACTAGGTGCAGGACATTCATGAAAAAGACACACTCTAGATGAAGTTTTCACGATAACCAAATAGGATATACATCCAAAATGGCTATCACTACGCAACCTCTACCTAACTTAAGCTTCACTCATACCCGGGTATAAGGCCCCACTCGAATGTATGTGATAAACATGTAGGTATAGTGGGTGTATGGAGCATGCAAACCTCAATAATCATAAGAATTAACTTCATCCTATAAAAATAACAGTCAAATAGAACATATATATAACAACTGGTCAGTAATTTTTTACCCTAGGGTTTTAACAACCAAGCACGAAATATTGAGGCAACAAAACATATAAAAATAGATATAGTTAACATAGGATAACACCATCATAAATTTAAAAAGGTAATAAAAAAAATTATTTACAACCAAATAAGAAAACAAAAACAAATACAAAAAAGGGAAAATAAATAAATAGAGGTTATTAATAATTTGCACAACCAACAATAACAGGTCTGACTCTCTAATGTCTCCAGTGGAGAGTGGAGTTGCCAACTGTCGCAACCGAGATCGCAATGGGACGATCGAAAAAGATTAGATTTTGAAAATCAATGGAGTCGCCACCAATGTTTATTTAAACTGAGAAAACTTTAGAAAAACCCTTTAATTAGGAAAACTAGTCTTTTAGAAAAGAGTTTGGGCTCGGGAGTCGATTATAAGTAGAGAAGGTGTTAGCACTCTACACTACCCGTTCCAAGAACGGTACCTTAAGTTAGTTGTGCAAATTTTAATAATCCCAAATGTATTTATTTTACTCTTTTTTGAAAAGACTTTGTAACTATTTTTTTTTATTTTTTTATATTTTTTTTAAAAAAAAAAAAGAAAAAAAAGAACCAATTTGTGAAAATTTAATTTAACTTGACAGAATAGGAATTCTACTCCTACGTATCCTCGGGTGCAATGAGGAATTCAAAATCACACAGCTTCTTTAGAAAATAATTGAGTTAGTTATTTTTTTAATTTTGAAAATATTTTTATTTTGAAAACTCATTCAATTTTTTAATGTTTAGAAAAATGTTCAAATCATCAAACTCATACAACTTAAATAATTCTAAAAGTTATAGGATTAACAAGTCATGTCACAACTCAATTTAATCTCAATTTATTATTAAATTAATTTTAAAACAAAAAAGTTTACAAAAATAATAATAATAAATAAATAAATCAAACTAATAAATGAATAAGTTAAAATGAATAATACGTGTATATAATGAAAGATAATAACACAAGAAAAAATAAACAAACTTACCTCCAAGGTGTATTAAAAAATAATATGCTAAAAGAAGTTGGTACACATGACCTCACACGTTCTCTTCAAATCAAACCTTGAAAAATAACTCACTTGCAAGAGAAATTTTTTTACTAAAGTTCTCTAACTCTTATACTTAGTATTAAGCCCAAGAATATAATTTTATCTAGCTCTTATACTTAGTATTAAGTCAAAGAGTGTAAATTTTTTGATGTCAAAATCATTGAGAACCACTCCTTTATATTGGAGGAGGAGAGGAAGAAGGAACATGACCCCTCTAATGTGGGACTTTGTGATACAAGAAGACACCTTAGCTTTTCAAATTTCTTCTTTTTCCTTTCATTTTTTTCTTTTGGATTTTTATTCATCTTTTCTCTCTTTTTTATTCTTTCTTTTGTTTTATTATGAATTAAAATGTTTGAATGATCCAAGCAACAAAAATTTTATGGACAAAATTGGATATCAACATGGCTCATGGTTTGTGGTGGTGCGGTTGAGCATGTGTGAAGTGCAAGGCTGTAAACGGTGATTCATGGCTGTGATTTTTGGGAAGGCTGGCGGTGTGTCTTCGTGTGGATTCTGTGTTTATGGTTGTGGTTTGCAGGTTATAGGTTGTATGTTTCAGCTATCTGCAAAGAAAGACCCGGAGGGTGTTATCACTTAAAATGCACAATGAAAGTCGAACCCAAGAGATTAGCCTATTAAGCAAGAGAATCTCATGACTTAAATATTATATTTAGCATCCATATTTGTTAAATGTGAGACTTGTTACAAAGAAACTTTGTTCATTCAGTCTAACAATATGGTAAGAATCTCATTTGATAAATAATACTTGTGTAGTTCTTGTTTATACAGTTATATAAATTAAATCAATCAAACATTTAAATAATTGCATAAATCCTGATGTCATATAATTATTTTATATTAAAAGAAATAATATGTCACTTATTAATTAATTAGTTTAGTTAACACAAGTGTCTGCACAAGTATTTTTCTATTTGGCAAGATAATCCTCACTAAAATTTCCTTCATGAAGAAAATGATGAATTAATATCAAATTTCCTTTCCTGATGAAGCCAGAATCTCATATATTAAGGGGATTTATCCCAACATAAAAAAATTAGGTGTAATGAAATTGAGGATGAAGTAATATTTGAGGATATCAACTTTTTATCATAAACTAACTACTACCACTAAACTTTTATTACTACCACTAGCAATCGATCCTCAAAATTGCTATGTTACCCACAAGGGGTTCGGTGCCCACTTATTCTACTTCAAGACATTGTGTTTTGCTTATCAAAACTCCAGGAGACAATCTTAGAACATAGAAAAATGCAGTGGCCAGTGACAGAGTTCTGGGTATCAAGGCAAGTAGCATAATAGCACCTAGTCAGTCATAGTTCAAGCAGCCTTCCAATTGAGTATTGGAGTCTGTTCATTACCGAAGACCATGCAAGAAAGTACCTTAAGATATTTTATAATACCCTTGATGCATTGAAATGATGCTAGAGTGAGCTTGTGCTTAAATTGAGAAACTAACAGCGCATGCATTATCTGATGGTATTCACTATTCAGTACTCAAAATGTCAGATACTCTTAAGAGTTCCAACCAAGCTACGATGATGTGTGATGTCATAGAATGAAAAAGAACCATCAACACTAAAATAGACCAGTGAAGGCAGGATTCGGATTTGTGAGACCACTTCGTGTTAGAATTAGGAGTGTTGATCGGACTAATTCGTTGGATCTTAACCCGATTCGATCATGATTTGATAATTGATATGATTAAGATCGGGTTGATCCGATAATAAAATGAATTGAATAAATATAAATTTTTATATAGTTAAGTCATAAGATTTTTGAAGTAAAAAACTAAAAATCTATGGTGTTTTACAATATATTGTTCAAAATAATTTATATCAATATAAATATATTATAATGTTATACAAAAAGTATTAAGTTAAATTAAAAAAAATTATTATTTATCATTAATTATCAAAAAATTATAAATTTTAAAATATTCTAATCAAATTACGATAACTCGAAATATGATCATAACCCAACTCAAAAATACACCTGATCCAATTTATAAAATTTAAATTCATTTAAATTAACTTCAGGTCAAAACGAATTATTAACGTGGGTTGGATTTTAAACAATCCTAATTAGAATGTCTTGAACATATTTATATGGAGAACAAACTTGACTTATTTCTGTATTATTTGTACACCCAAAATATTAGAAAGGAAATCCAAGATCATTCATAGTTCACAGCAAAATCTGCTCAAAATCTTGATATGATAGATAGTAAGAAAGATGCGGAGGATGTTGTAAAGCTCGATTAGATGTGGTTTTTTAGATTAAAAAAGATATTTTTTAAAAAAATTAAGTATTTTTGTTCATTTTTAAAATGTTTGGGTGAACTTTTTTAAAAACAAAAAAAGAATAAAAAAACACAAATTGTGTTTTTTAGAAGTTAGATTTCTTCTCAAACAATATTTTTTTATAATATAAAGAAATTGTTCAAACATTAAAAAATTACTTCTCTAATATTATATTCAAACATAAAAAACATTTACTTTTTCTAAAAAAACCTTTTAAAAAAATACCCGTGAAAAAAGATCTTATTTTAAGTGCATCCAAATGAACCCAATAAATTATCAACATAAAGGATATGAATAGTAGTATATCACCCTGATTCCTGATGATGTCTTAGCACTGAAATGAAAACTTCAACGTTTAGTTTTGGACAAAATTACATCTTCATGTGAAGGTTGATAACCTTCATATTTTGTGTTGGATTTAAAAATACTAAAATCTTTCTTTATGTAATAACTTAGTTTCAAGAGTATTGTAATAACTTAAGATTATCAAATTTAATAAAGAAAGATAATACTAACACAAATTTTAACGATGATAAAGAATTTAACTCATCTCATTACATAAAAAAGGAAAAAGATTAAAAATAACAACTTTAATTAATTTGTAAAATTATAAATTATGTACAGATAAAAAATCTTTGAGATAAATAAATAAATATATATATACACGTAACTATTATTTATATGCTGTGTTTTTTTATATATAATTGATGTTAAAAGATACATATAGATAAACAAAAAAGAAACAAAAAAAGAGTTAAGTTTACATATGTTAAATTATATATATACACATCGTAACTATTATGTCTAATGTATTTAGTTTTTTATTTAAAATTTATTTTTATTTATTTATATGATGTATCATTTTTATCTTTTTAATTTTTTATTTAATATATATTCATATATATTAAATATTTTAACATATTTTAATATATATATATAATAATTTAAAATTAATTAATAGAGTTAGTAACGAAATCAGATTCTCTCTCTTCATTAAATTGGAATTCAAGTATTTTTCTTTTTCATTAAAGTGAGTCTCCACTATTCTCTTTCTTTATTAAATGAGTTAATTTGAAATCAAACCGAAATCTAACGTTACATCATAGTGAAAATTCTTAAAGTGTTAAAATACCAATAAGTTTGAATTGATTTAAAAGAAATATATCTACATTTGGTACAAAAAATGAAATTTTATGGAATAAAAATAGGAATAGGAAAATGGATGGGAACTGATAAATTAGAATGAAAATGCTATTTTAATTTTACAATTTGATACGATGTGATACAATATAGAATTGAAAACAACTCCACAATTTAGTGTGTGATATAATATAAAATAAAATTTAAATTGATGTAAATTACGTAATTATTTTTTATGAGAAAAAAATTACTTTTTCTTCCACACACATATATAATTTGTGTTTTTTGAAATAATGTTTCAGATTAATTTTTTATAACAAAAGTCATGATAATATTTTTTTCATCAATTTTAATAATATTATTTTACTTTTCTATATAAGAGTAAAACCTTCTATCATCTCCTTTAGAGATGTAGGGTGCACAAAGTTTGAAATATAGTTGTATGGATCAGTTCGCCAAGGTTCTAGGCCGGTCCGATCAACCAACTAGGTTGTTTTCCCTAACAATCCGGTCAAACCCGTAACCCACTCAGTGGCTTGACCTAATTTTTTGTTTTTTGTTTTTTTTTAAAGAATTAAAACTTAAAAAATGTAACTTTTAAGAGTTGAACATTATACCTAAAGGTTCTTATCATGTAATGTATTTTATCACTAGAATATATGTTCTTATTTAATATTATTATCAATTTCTTAATGTATAATTATCACTACTTGTTTGAAAGTATTTTTTTCATATACTATTTTTCATTTAGTACTTTTTTAATATAATATTTTTCATACAAAGTAGTTTTTCATATAATATTCTTTTTTAAAAAATATTTTCTAGTTTGTTCGAGTTTTTCATTCGACCGCTCGACCGGTGGTTAGATTCTTAACCCAATGACCCGACATTTTGACCGAGTTAACTTCCGATCTAAGTTATACAACTATGATTTGAAAGTTAAATTTATGTTAGACTGAGTTAAATAAGTGAGAGTTAGATAAATTATTGAATGATAATCTTTATCAATTTATAAATTGAACAAGAGTATGTTAAGTAAAAAATGTGGAATCATATTCTACACAAACATGAAATCTCATTTTCACCTATTTTTAGAGGAATAAAATTTCACAAATTTGTATAATAAAATTTAGAATAAGAATGTCATTCCATATTTATTTTTATTAACAAACATAAAAATTCTCTAATTCTAAGATTGAATGTGGAATGACATTTCATTCCTTCACATCAAACATAAAATAAGTCTTTTTATAAAAAATAATATGAAAGTTAACATGTATATACACATGCGCTAAGATTTGTCACTTTAATATATTCGTATATCATCAGTTATTAAAATAAAAGTCTGATTATATCAAAGAAAGAATCTACATGTATTGAATATTAATGTCCCTATTGGTATGGATCTCATTAGATTTGGTTTGCATTAAAAAATCCACCACAATTTTAACCCAGAAAATATTAGTAATAATATCAGAGCCTTAAATGAAAGCAACACTTGCACTAACAAAGCAGTTGAACTCAAATAGAATTGTTGGTAAATATATAAAATCAATTCCTATCAAATGAATATTTAATATGCACGCAATTTGGTGGACGGTAAAATACGTTGGTGGTTTTTTAAGGAAGCAAAAAGAATTTCATTATAAAAGTGATGTTATCGTCTCTGGACTTGTTAAAGTGTGCCCAAAACTTTTACGTAAATTTTGCGTAAGTCATAGTTATCTCAGCTATACATCGTTATTGATATTTTTTCATTTTTTAATAACTAGGAATTTGTTTTTTATTTGTTGATTTCTCTTTTACCCTTCTAGCCATATGAGCACATCAATTATTCAAAGATGCATTTAACTATGTTGTCGGTTATTATTTTACCGTTTCTTCTTTCAACTGCCCAGACTCTAGCTTCTACATAATTACAATGGACATTTTTTTTTTGTGATCCAAACAATCGACAATTTTAATTACAATATAATTTATATTTAACATAGTAGAAAGAAAGATTTTAATGTGAAGAAAATATCATTCCAATTGTTTAATTTAGTAATGGATGAAATATGTGATGCATAAGCAAATATACCATCATAATCTCAATCTTAACTATGTAGGTTAAGTTACTTACAAAGAATATCTCTATAATTGAATCCCTTAATTTTAATAATGATGACTTATCTTTCACTTGACCAATAAGATAAATTAATTAAAGTGAGCATATCACAATACCAAGAAAAGAAATGAAAAAATATTGGAATAATCCTACTTTTCATTTTATTTTTATTATTTCTAGAAATTATTCATGTTTTATTCAAGTAATTTACCTGTCAATTCACGCAGCCGACTAGGTTGTCCAAAAGACAAAGGTCGAATTCCTTTTCGGCATTAAAAATCTCATTAAAATTAAATATTCATATAAAAATATAATATGATTTTTTTAATTTTTAACATTTTTATTTCTTCTAAAATATATTTAAAATAAAATGATTAATTATAGCTAAAGAAATATTTACAATATCATTATTTTAAGATTTTATATTTTATAATTTATGCTATTATAAACTGATTTTCTATTTTTGAATCCAATTTTATTTTTCTTGAGATGCCAATAATTTATATAAAAAATATAAAAAAGATATTTTTTTTTCTACAATTGACTTCACTTATATAAAAAATGATAAAATTGTAAATTTTTACTCTAATAGTTACAAATGCCTTAAAATACACATTAACTTTGCACTCTGCAAATTATCAATATAATATATAAAAAGAAAGTTTTGATTTGTAAAATTCTACCAAATGATAACTTTGTTTTGTGACATCTATATTTCAACAAAATTATAAATGACATGCTAATTGAGTAACACGTGTCTTGCTCTGTCATTTAAATAAACAAATTCAAATTTTAAATCTTTATTAACTTCATATTTATGGTAGGCAATTATCAATATTCATTACTCAACATTTTTATTTTTATTTTATTAATTCAATATTTAATATTTAATGTATTTGTCAAATTCTTTCATAATTAATGTTAGTATTTTTACAATATTATGTTTAAATATATAGTAGCAATAACAACATAAGCAGATGAATTAAAAAGTGAAAATTCACCAATTTAG